>VZTA01012029.1:208632-381184 GCA_013398855.1 Mohoua ochrocephala
GGGGCGCTGCGGAGGCGCCGCTCCTCAGCCGCCAGGCGGCGCCGCGCACCGCCGCCTCCCCACAGCCGACAGCCCCCGCCGCCATCTTGGGTGGCTGAGGCGGCCGCGGGCACCTCGGGGCTGCTCGGCTACCGCGGTGCGAGTCACACGAACATGGGCGGGAATGTGTGTCCCCAAAATGTCCCCAAAGCCGAGTGAGCCCTGCGTAACTGTGCACACAAAGCTCCCCTTTGTCTGCCTCGTGTGCCCCCTCTCAGAGTAATCAGAAACGAGCGTTTTGAAAGCATTATAATCGGCCAAAAGGGACAGAGACAGCTGAGATCCTTACCGAGGGCTTTTATTTGATATTCCAGTAATAGTGGAATTATTAGTACTGGAATACTGTGGCCAGCTCTGGGGTCCCCAACACAGGAAGGAAATGGAACTGTTGGAGCAGATCCAGGGGAGGACCATGAAGATGATCCTCTGTAAAGAAAATCAGAATTGGGGTTGCGCAGCCTGGAGAAGAGAAGGCTCCAGGGAGACCTTGTTGCAGTATTTTCATATATAAAGGAGGGTTATGTGAAAGAGAGAGACTTTTTACCAGGGCCTATAGTAACGCGACAAGGGCCAATGGTTTCAAACAGAAAAGGGAGTAGGTTTGGAAAAACCGTGTTCGGAAAAACTGTGGATGTCCCATCCTTGGAAGTGTTCCAGGCCAGGGTGGATGGGGTTTAGAGCAATCTAATCTAGTGAAAGATGTCTGTGCCCATGCCAGGGGTTTGGAATAGATGATCTTTAAAAGGGTTTATCCAATCCAAAGTATTCTAAATTAGGGCACAGCCCTCACCCTGTCCAACAACCATTCCCTGCGCTGCCTCAGAAGAGGTCTGTGCCCGTGGAAGCCTGACCGTGGGATCCTGAGAAAATGAGGCCAAAGGACTGTTTTTGATAAATCCCTCCTAATCAGATGTCTTAATACTTCGAGTTCTTTGAACAAATTCACCTGGAGCTTTCCTGTGGAGCTGCTGGTGGATGGGCCCCAGCTCTGCAGGTTGCCCTGCAGATCACCTACAAACACAACAAAACCAGGAAAACGCAGAAATTCAGCGGCAGCACCTGCCTCAGCCATCACCACCACAGGCTGCTGTGTGCTGTCCTAGGTTTTTTGCCCTGAGACCCTGAGTTTGTCATCTGTGCTCTAATGGGGTAGCTACACAAGTCACTTTTAACATCACATTTTTGAAAGGTTCATCATGAGATGTTTTATTTAACCTGTGTTAATTTTTGCCATATGTTCGCCTGCGGTCCCACTGTTGGTTACACAGATCCCACTCCAAATTGTACGGCCAAGGAGTTAAGTTTGGCTCTTATTTATGTGGGGCCGCGTCTTTCTCCTTCACTTGGGCTTTCCTTGGATGCTGCCTCACCCAGCCCGCTGTGGAGATGATAACGCTTTATCCTGCCCATTTTACTCCTGTCTCAGTTGATAAGCAGAATCTGGGGCATCCTGTTAAGTGTTTTAACATATGTAGTGGTTTTTTGTTTACCTGCAAGCATATGGCAGGTTGCACATGCTCTGGGGCTTTTTATCTTCTAATAAAATACTTGGTGAGAAAACGACCAACTGCTCTGAACCCAAACTGCAGCAGCCTGGGGCTAAGCACTACTGATAATTTTTTTTTTTCCTCAAGTATCAGTTGATAAATTTGGCTGATTTTCCACAATTAACAGATTCATTTTGAGTTGCTTGAGAGATCTTCTGGGCTAAATCAAGTCTTTTTACTGAAGTGCAGCTGTAGATGATAGTTATTTTTTCAAACACAAAACAAATATTCCAAGACAGCCTTTATTTGAGAGTCAATAAAAAAACATTGGAAATCCAATCCATCAGTCATTGCCTGTAGGCATCGTTCCTTTGTCTGGATCCACATTTATTTTCTAAAGTGTGTTTCTCGATAATATTAATGTGATTATCCTACTTTTCTATACAAGAACAGCAATTTGATTCAAAGCATATTTGTAAATAAAATACCATGGCCTTTCACATTTAAAGGTGTTTTCTTTCCACTGTTGCACAGCTGGATCTCACACCTTTTTTTCTCAAGTAGGCTCAGGATGTTACCAAGCTTTGCTTCTTCTATCTGTGTCTTTAGGAAGTGAAGAGGGATTAGAAAACTTTTTGGAAGATTTAAACTTAGTGAGTTGTGTCTGTTCTCAGTTATGTTCTGGAGAAGTGTCCGATGCCCTAAAGCGCCTCATCAAAGCCCAGCCTTGAGAACGTGCATTTCAGCCAGTGCTGGGGCAAACATCCCACCTTGTTTCCAGAAACATCCCCCCTTGTTTCCAGCCAGCCTGCTGGAAGGCAGGGGGTGGTGTTTACAGCCCTGGGCCGTGGGGCCAGGTCACACGATTAGAAATACCAGGTCATGAGCAGAGTGGTGTAAACAGCCCTGTTCCAGCCTGAGCAGTGTCTCTGTTTCAGCTGCTGAGCTGCCTTTCCTGGGAGCCTGCCGTGTCCTGACTGTTGGGGTGAGGGTTCACACCGGCTTGTGGGCGCAGCCTTGAGCAGGAGGACGTGAGAGAGGCCGTGAATCAGTGATTCCCCTCCACGGGACAGCGCCACGCTCAGCAGAACTTCAGAGTTCCCATGTATGCGTATCTGTGTGGCAGGAATGGGGTCAGGGACCCTCTGCAGTGACCTTGCCGTAGGCACCCACTCTGCTCCGGCACTGCTTTGTCCCTGCCATTCACTGGCTGCTTCCCGTGCCGAGCCTGTGTCCGAATCAGGGAATCACCCTGGGCACACGCTGGGGATCAGAGGCGAGCGGTGACAGCGCAGTGACACCGTGAGCTGCTGGGAACCACTGTAATTGTAACTTCCCCACAGGGAAAGCACAAAGTAACTCCAGCTGTTCCCTCCTCCTGGGGCTGCAACTGTGCTGGAGCACTGATATCCCACCCAGGGCCTGCGGGGACCTGATGCTTTTCAGAGCTACAGAGCCGCTCTCTCTCCTGAACAGAGTGCAGGGAGGCAGAAACGCAGGACACTACCCAAGCCTCGGGTCTGCAGTTGTATCTACAGCCTGTAAAATTTAAGGACTGCTGATCTACAGCCAGGATTTATTGCCCTAGTGCTGGGGAGGAGATTCCTTCCCTTTCAGCACAGCTACTCAGGCTGTGCCTCTGGGTAAAATCTTGCAAGTGTTATTTCCGGGATTTAGCGACACACTTGAGCACACTCAGTTACCTTAAATTTAATCTGATGCTTACACGTTGTGCTGGATCCAGACCTGACGTCCTGCCTTGAAATTCCTCAGATCCCATAGACCTCAGTGAAAGATAAGGACACTGAACACCTCAGAAAATTCATCATACCTCAAAGACTTTGTCCCTGCATACGTAGTACTTGGGTTAGCTTCATCATTATCAGCTGTTTGACTCCAGAGACAGAGGGTAGTGCTTCTCGGTGGTGAAAAACAAGTTGAAGTGAGGCAGAAAAACCTGTGATAAATTAGTGTGGAGAGCATTAATGGGGCCAAATGTCCTGAGTTTATTGAATTAGGGAAGTCAAACTAATTTTAAAATTAAGCCTAGAGAGTGGGAGACTAGATACCGTTGGCACAACAGAAAAGTCTTAATGGCTGTCGTCTCAGCACATTAGGAAAACACTGTCAAAGCTCTTGCTGACAAGATGCTTTCTCAGGGATTATTAATTATATTGCATTATTAGCCAGGCATGGCATGAGAACATATTTAGCACGTTAACTAAAATGCAACGACCATTTAGCTAATAAGTTTGACTCGGTCTTTTAAATTTTCTTAATGATTAGCAACTTAGTAAAACTGTAATGGTGAGAGATAAAAATAATGATTCAACAAGCTGCGTCTCAAGAACAAGTTTTAACTGGAACTTGCATGTAGCAAGGACAGATAAAGTGTACAGTCCTAATTATCAGCCCGATGGGACGAGACAAAAGTAAACATATTGTCAGATTTAACTAACTCTAATGACCCCGTCCTGCGCTGGCATATGGTTAAAGTGCTCTCGTGATAGTTCAGCCCAGCTTGATCCTTCCACTGCAGCCATGGGGAGGACAAAGGGTCAGCAGTGCCTCACTCTGCTCGTCCTGTCCCAGACTGGAAGAAGAAAACTCCCTTACCTCCCACATGGCAGCTGCTGCAAGGAAACACAGCCTGACACTCCATTTTCCTTAGGTGCCTCTGAATGCCCAGGCAGCTTTTCTGGGAAGTTCAGCGCTATAGCTATGGGCAGTGTTAATGCTGTGGGCTTTGTTAAACTGATTTATGTGCTGCACTACAGTAACTGGATCAGGCTTTCTATTGTCATTCACCAGTGACACAGGAAAACAAGGACTGACCGCTCAATGTTGATCAGTAAGGCCCCTCATTGCTGAGTTTCTGGCAGAGTCACTGATGCCCCGCAGAAAATAGGACAAAACTTAGCAGAAGTTTAGGAAATAGTTTTGTACCCCCTGTACGATTGCAGGGAACCCAGCCTGGCTGGGCCCTCAGAGCAGCGGCAAATCTGCTTTGATCCTCACCTCTCCCCAAATGCTCCTCCTGCCTCTCGTGCCTGGAGAGGCCCCAGCACCAGGTTTTAGGCTGCACCAGCACCATGCAAGCAGAGGTGCTTCACAGTGGGGTGAAGTGGGCAGTGGGGCCAGACACTGGAACCCCTCCAGTCAGGATTCATCCTGGCCCAGAGGCAGCTCCCACCAGCTCCAAGGCTGCCTCCAACCCCACAGTCTCACCCCTGGACCACCCGATTTAAAGGGATTTACCTGAGGGCTTGCAAAGCTATTACCACCTATGGTGGAGCAAATGTGTCCTGCTCAGAAAACAGCTCCCATCCGGCGTTGGATGTATGTCTGAGATATACAGAGGAGGAAAAAAACAGCAGCGCAAGCCAACGCATGCCGTAGATGTTGTTCATCTTTTATCTAACAGACCTAGATTACAATGCTGATAGCAAGGATCCTCTTTTTTTCTCCTTTTTGTACATTCAGACAATCCATTCTAATATTTAACTTACAGTAAACACTGTGGAGAGCTTCTGAGCCTGCCGTGGCCATTGGTCTCACCTGGTGGGACCTGTGTGCAGCACACAGATGGACAGCTCGACACAGGCCTGGGCCCCAGCTCTGCTGCTCTCTTCTCAGCCCCAGCCTGGGCCCTGGTTCCAGCAGCCCTGCATGCCCCATGTCAGACGCGGGTCACCCACCACTGCAGCACATGACAGCAGTGACCCAGTTCTCCCCTAGTTAAATCCCAGCAGCCGCTCCAGCAGAGCCTTTGGTGCAATCTTACTGCTTCAGTGCACACACCGTGGCCAGACATTTCTCCCGGTGGACCTTGTGGCTGTAGTTCCCATCACTTGGAAGAGACGAGAATTTGCTGTAGGGGCTTAATACCAAGAGAATGAAGTCTGCAAAGGAAAAAAGTTCAGGCACATGGAAAGGAGCACGAACCTCCCCTAAAACCAAACCCATGGCAGCAGCAGGATCCTCCTCGGCCTATCTGTTCTGCGCTTTTTATTACGCTTGATTCTCTGTTACATTTTGGCCGCTGCTTCACCAACAGGCGCGGTGAGCACGCAGTGACCAAGCAATCCTGGTGTTTCGTCTCTAAATAAATAATGGGTTTCTACCCTGAGAAAGTTGCTAGAAAGTAACCTGGAACACACAAATCTTAAACAATCACAACAAGGAACATACAAATTTTAAAAAGTCAAGCAGAGAGCAGGCTTTTACAATGGTTCCAACATATCTCCCCAAAAAAGGAAGAAAAATCCTTGGAGTTTGATTCTGCCACATAAAAGTGTCTCATAAAGAAGCAAAATGAGCACAAACAAGGCTATGGAAACAGCATGACCTCCTGCTTGCACACTACCTTGGCCGAAGCACACCCAGCCAGCAAAATGCTAAGTGACGCAAAGTGGAACTTGGGTAAGTGGCACCTTCCAGTTAACCTTTCAATGCCCATTTCTTCTTTGGGTCATCATTAATTGTTGCTCTATGGGCAGCCTGAGCCCTCGGCTGGCCCTGGAGCCTGTGGGTCTTGAGCACTGTATGAAAGGAAGGGAAGGAAGGTGCAGATGGGGAAGGAGGTGCCCTGGCAATGGTCACATCATGGAAGGGGTGGCAGCAGGACTCCAGGCCTCTTGTGTGGTCAATGTTCTGCTGTGCCTTGTGCTGCAGCAGCGAGAAGGGAGAGAGGAGAGGCTTCCTGGGAGGAAAGAGGGGGGGCTGAGTAGTCTAGCTGGAACGTAAGGGAAATGCCCATCAGCCCAGCCACAGTTTCTAAGACTCTCCTAAAAAATATTGTGACTGAGAAATCTGTGTGAGATCAGACAGCATTTCCATAATGCACAGATAGCAAAGCAAGGGAGGTTCATCCCAACCGGTTCAGGTGGGATCCACTGTCTTCCTCTGCAGAAGCAAGAGTAGGGGGGAGTTTGCTCCACCTGTTTTCCTTAGCACCTGGGGTGATCAGTGCTGTGTGCTGGTGACACAACTGCACTAGCAGTTGGTTTCTCAAGGCACCAGGTCCCTCAGCAGAATGAAGCAGAGAGCAGGGGATAAAAAAGTGAGAACATGAGGCTGCAGCATCAGCCAGCCCCCCTTTCCTTCATTTCAGCTGAGATGGCCCTGCTCAATTCCATCTGGTAAGGTCATTGTCCCACTTGGGTCTTCAGCAGGGCATGGAGACACACATGTAACATACTCCTCCGGTCCTTTCCCTGGCTCTTCCCGCAGCCCAGGTGTCCCAAGTGTCTTAGAGTAAAATGACAGGTTAGCACCTGTGGCTGGGAGGTGTGAACTGCAACAGCCAGAAGGAATCCAATGGATGGGTCCTCCTGGTCTGCCAGCTGCAAGCTTTTTGTGAAATGAGACTTTTGCCCAGTGTTCTTCTCATGGTGCCTGAAGGAGGTCCATGCCCAGGCCCTCCTTTCTGGGTGCGTGGGACGTCTATGCCTCCTCGCTGCTTCGCAGGTCTTGCAGCTCAGTCATGGCTTTGGCCGAGAGCTTCTTGCGGCGGAACGCGGCTGCGATCTCCTCAAAGGACTTTCCTTTTGTCTCCGGTACTTTGAAGTACGCAAACAGAAAGAAGATGAGGAGCAGACCCGCGAAGATCGCAAACACGTACGGTCCACACAGATCCTGCAGCAAGAAAGCGGGAACAGGGGAGACCACCGTCAGCACCACAGGGATGGCTTCCCCTTCCTACTCCGGGTGGCTGAGGTGCCCAGCCAGACTAGGGGATGGAAATCTGGGAGGCACATCCACATCCTGCTGGGCTGCTTCAGGAGCCCAGCAGTGGGGTCATGCCAGTTGTTTATCTGTATGGTTTAAGGGATTTCTTACCGCTATGTACTGGAAACACATTCCCACGATGAAGTTGCAGGCCCAGTTGCAGAAGCCGGCGACAGCGATGGCAGCGGGGCGTGGGCCTTGGCTGAACAGTTCGGCTACAATAAACCAGGGGATGGGCCCAGGCCCCACTTCGAAGAAGATGACGAAGAGGAAGATTGCAACCATGCTGACATAGCTCATCCAGGCAAACTGGCTCTGCAAGAGGTTAATTAATTGTCACTAATTACTTTATTTAGGCTTCTTTTTCAGAAATTTCTTTCTGTTCAGACAAATGGGGACTGGACGTGAATAATTAAGGTTTTAAACTCTTGTGCCAGGTGCTGGCTGGGCATGTGGTGCCAGCACTGCTGCCTGGAGGAGTTCACAGGCATCAGCTCAGCTGTTACTTTGGGCCCTCTCCTTGCCTGCAGCTCAGCAAAATGAGGCAGAACGGCACCCTTTAATAACCAGGGTGTTCAGCAAAGGAGGCCACCCCGTATTTGCTTTTTCATCTTGACAGGCGCTTGCACCAGTGGTTTGGACTGACTTTGATGGGGCCTTCTCTTGTTTTCAAACCAAGGAGAAAAAAATGGAGAGAAATCCTTACCAGGAGCACAAGCCCAACTGTCATGGCCACGGCGCTGACTAACATGCCCATCAAACCAGCCAGGAACAGGGACCGCCTGCCTGCCTTCTCCACCAGAAGGACCTGTAGAAACACGTGCAGCAGCTCAGTGTCCAGCACCACCACTCTCAGGATCAGGTTCATTAGCAATAACCAACCTGTTACCACTGCCACACTGCTCTTTTGCTCTTTCAGCTCTAGTGGTAGAGATTTATGGGCTGGTTTCCAAGCGTCAGAAACTCTGCTGGCGGCTGCTGGGGAGCCAGACTGAGCAGTCACCCTGCCAAGGGCAAGGCAAAGGCACATGCACTCAGAGCCCATGCATTTCCAAGCTCTCAGGACTTCCCACCACTCCTACACATGAATTGCTGACTGTGGACTTTCTCTCTCTCTCCCTTTTCTTTTTTTCTTCCAGGAACTAAAAACTTACTAGGTCTGCATTTGTTTGAAATCAAAATGCAGCATGATTCGGGTCACATCACGGGCCATTGCACCTTGCCTGTCCTATGGCAGGGATAGTTGTGTAGCAGCTGCAGTCAGGATTTTTTCTCCAATCACTGCCAGACTCCTTTTGCTTCCCTTGTAGTCATAAGGCTTAGTTTGCTCCTTCTCAACTCCTCTTGGTAGATTCCAGTCATCTCACACAGCTTTTGACAGATACCAACTCTGTACCAGACACCTCACCCCGGCGGGGAGCTGCAGGTCCCTCCAGAGGACAATGCAGCTGGCCTGGCCTAACCATGCAGCAGCCTCTGAGGCTGCCTGCTCTTTCCCCTCTGCTTGAAAGGACACCTCTGGCCAGCAGCTCCGCCTTTCCTGCCATTACAGCCATGATTTGCCCTTCCCAGAGACCGTCTCTTTTGCTGGAGGCGGTTCATGTTCTGACATGTGAAGTTGTAGAGGATGAGTCTCTGCTCCCTTCTCCCCTTGCCAAGGTCCACCCGGCTGTCAGTGCTTCTGCCTTTTGATTGGGGTCTGTCATTTATTGACAAAAGCAGGTAATTTTTAAGCGCTCATGGACAAAAGAAGCAAAGAGCAAGTGCCCAAGGCTGCAAGTACCACAGCCCTGGGGTGGGGATCGAACTGCAGGACACCCTCCATGCTGAAGAAAGGCTTCTTCCAGCTGCACACCTCTGTGCCTCATTTCACAATAAACATCACATTTCTCCTCAGTACAGGGCCTGTGATGGACTTTCTCTAAAGCGGGTTCACTCCAAGACCTATCTCGCACGAGTTGGAAGGGACCTTAAAGATCATCCAATTTCAACCCCCTGTCATAGGCAGGAACGCCTTCTACAAGACCAGGTTGCTCCAAGCCCCGTCCAACCTGGCCTTGGACAATTCATGGATGGGGCATCCACAACCTCTCCAAGAAGCCTGTGCCAGTGCCTCACCACCTTCACAGACGAGAATTTCTTCCTAATACCTAATCAAAACCTGCTCTGTCAGTTTAAAACGATTCCTCCTTGTCCTAAATCTCTTGGAGCTGTGTATTTCTGCCTTGCAGCCAGTCCTGCATCGCGTTGCTGAAAGTAAGTCCTTTACTCCCTAAATCTCTTGAGAGATATGAGGGAAATGGGCTTGGCATTTCCTGCTCTTATATTAATGGCCACGTTATAAAACGAATTGCCAGCTGATAGGAATTGTGTTAATCCACTCAGGAGAGAGACAAATGAAGGGAAGGTCTGTGGAAACAGAATCATCCTTTTATTGCTGCAGAGCCCTGCCTAGATAGGATGAGGATAGGTGCTGGATTACTTTTATTACTGTGGAATAGCCTTTGCATATCACTCGTGCAGGTGCTATGTACATACAGAAAACAGTTTGAAAGATAACAGGTGACAGCAGACTGTGAGCTGGTGACTTCCCCATCACAGCCCCCATCCCCTGCCTGCTCAGTGGGGGAATAGGACCTGCAGAATTGCAGTCTCTAGGGCAGCTTCTATTTTGGGAGGAAATGCAGAGTTTTCAGAGCTTCCCTGAACACAGTGGTGCAGTTTCCACTCACGAGGCATTTAGCAGTGCAGATCGATAGCAACATGCTCTATGTCAAGACTTGAATTTTCAAATGGAACTTGCCCAGGGAATGATTTTTCCCTGTGAGGCGTTCAGGGTCAGTCCTGCAACACTGCAAATCCCAGCTCCAGGATAAAATCGTGTTTCAAAACCACATTGTAGCTTATGTGTCTTTGTAGTCCAGGGGGCAGAGGTATTTACTTACAGAGATAACGGTGAAGACCGTGTTCACCACTCCGACACCGATGGTTGCATAAACTGGTTGGTCAACCCCAGCTCTCTCGAAAATGTTTGTGGAGTAGTAAAAGATCTATCAAAATACATCAGGATGAAGGATTAGGCAACAGGGCTGGTGAAACTTTTTGTTCTCATGAGGGAAGAGTTGCGCTTGCTTGGCTGAGATGTGGCATAATTTAATTATGATTAATTTTCCAACTTTTAACGGCTTGTTATAATAATTAAAGCTGAAAATTTCAAAGGAGCCTGAGGGAGTTAAAAATCCTGTTGAAATTCCCCTCTTGATCTACTGCATTTGCACATTAAATCTGTTTTCTTCTATGTAGTCCATGTTTAATCTTAAAATCCAGATCACCAGCACTGAGCACTCAAGACAAATATCTTAATGTGACCGAGTTTTACATGAATTTTAAAATAGTCTCATTGCGATGATTCCCATTTCTCCCTTCTCTACAAGAATAAGGTGATTCCTTTCTGGTGAAAGTTAAGGGCAGGTGGTAAATGGGTGGCTGACCCATTGGCAGGTGGATGGGGTGGGCATGGCCTGGAGCCAGCTGGGCTGGGCATCCCTGTGTGCTACTTAATGCTTCTGGGTGTCATATGGTGATTTCTGGTATTCCAGGAGGTGATGCAAAAGTTGTTTAGCTAAAAATGGCTAGAAAATAGTGATTCTGGGGTGAGCATGATGTCATTAAAGAGAGCAAACTGCTGACAGACTCGGGTGGGTGGAGGGTCAGGGGAGGGCTCAGCATGGGCCTGCTGTGCCAGCTGGTTTTGTGCTGGACTCCCTCCCACCCTTCTCCCTTCCTGCCCGCCCACAGCCAGCTTGGCAGGGACCGAGGAGCCCACTGCAGCCATGGGAAAGCCTTCTTTCATCCCTGCATGGCTTGGATGGAGCCAGAGCTGCCTTTTCATGCTCAGCATGGATTTCTTGAAAGACAAACATTTGGGGGAGACTCACCGCATTGATTCCCGAGAACTGCTGGGATATTTGCACCATCAGTGCCACGACGACAGCCTGCCTGTACTTGGAAGAGGTGAAGAGCTGTCTTATGGAGACTCTCTTCTCACTAGCAGCTTCTTGCTTTTCCTTTTCCATCTCTTCAATCTCCTTCATTGGATCACAGTTTCCTCTAAGCCTTTTCAAATCTTAGGGAAAAACAAAGATTGACATTTTATTTTCAGTGGTAGATAAGGTGTAAGTAAGGACAAGAATATCTTTAGGCAGAACTCAAGGTAAGCCAACGACATGGACAGCTGTGCCCTCTTGCTCCCAGGGTTCCCGTGGCACATCCAAGGATCCAGGGTGCGTCTGCTTGGTCAGGGGCAGCAGCGCATCAGCTCTGCAACAGCCCTGAGACATCACTCTCGAGCCTCATCCCTCAGCAGTGCTGCTTAGTCCCATGCAAACATCTCAATAGTTTTTGATCCAGAGCTAGTTTGTACCTCAGCAGCTCAGAGCTTGAGATGGAGCAACCACAGTCACATGGGAGTCCTCAGCCAGGCTTTTCCTTCTGTGTTTAATACTATGTACAGTATGAAAACAACTCTAGACAAGCCCAGAATATCTTTCTTACTTTTTTTAGCTTCCTCCACCTTCCCCAGTTTGATGTAAAGGTATCGGGGGCTCTCGGGGCACAGTAAGAGCAGGAAGAACTGCAGCAGGGCAGCCGCGCCAGACAGGCCGAGGAGCAGGGGCCACATCTCGTCGTTGCCCAGGAGAAAGTCTAGTCCAAGGACCTGGAATAATTGAGGCATATTTGAATGGATCATTTTGCCCTCTAAGAAAAGAAAGCGATTGACTACTATGGCATTTTGAAGTGACAAGCTGGAGAAAAACTAGAAGCAAATACCAACTCTTTTTCTGGCTGTGTTTATTTTCTGTACATTTATGTGCCCACCTGTTGTGTAGCTGGGACTTGTGCCCTGGTGGGCAGTGCTGATGGTGCCTTTGGGCTCCCTGCTTCCCTGAAGAAGCCATTTTTAAGAACCTGGTTATCAGAGGTCTCATGCTCAGGATCCAGCCTGACACTGATGAGATGCTGAAAAAACTTCCTCAGGGAGAGGAGAAGTTGTTTGCAGAAGTATTTTTTATTTCTTGAGAAGCTGTCTTTGTTAATACACCTCTTACTCAAGGCAGGGGTTTAACCCCATCAGAGCAGATTGTTTTGCACACTCCTTCAGTTTCGGGGTGGAATGATGAACAATCAGTATATCACTGGGGTCTTCCTAATCTCTGAAACACCCTCTCTGGATGTGTGTGTTTTCATTCTTACCTGGCTGAAGAGGATACCTGTGACGATAGCGAGCTGGTGCAGCGCCCCCAGCGCTCCTCGAAGGGCCGTGGGTGAGACCTCGCTGACGTACATGGGCACGAGTCCGGAGGAGAGCCCTGCACCGAGCACACGCGGGCGTCACCCCTTCTAAACACGGCTCAGCAACCAGCAGAAACCGCTTCCCGAACGGGAAAGGAGGATGGAGCCTGTGTGCTGCACCCCACACCCCACCAAGCCCCTTACGCCCGGCTGGGAACCACCTGCACCTTGGAAAGGTGCTGGGCTGTCCCTGGATCCAGAGCCCAAAATTGGGAAGCCATTTTACTTGAACACACACATCGGAGCACAGAGCAGGGATTGTCTGCTGGGAGAAGTTATCACAGGGCAAAGAGCTTTCTTAAAACTTTCCTTGAAACCTCGGAGTGGAGTATTGTATTTGCGTACCGGTAACAGTGGTAAAGAGCTGTTATTTCTAAGGTAATTCTAATGGAATTCCATATTATTTGCTGGCTGTCGTATCCTCTCTGTGCACAGTGCTCCTGTGCTCTCTGTCTAGGGAACCTGTTAGCCAGCCAGGCTGATGATGTCCTCTTACAGCAGCCACCAGCAAAACCCAGCCTTGAGGTACAGAGGGCCCTGCTCCTTTCTAGGATATGTAGAATGAACGTGTGATAGAGCCAACCCAGATACTTGTGGGAAAGATCCTGGATTGAAAAGGGCAGACACAGGGAGAAAAGGGAAACTCCCATCTTTGAAACCCCTTCTGAACTAAAAAAAGGATTAAAAAATACAGGAAGCTCTGAACTGCAGCCCTGGAGCATGCTGCCAAGGAGCTGCTGTCAGTGGCTGACCCAGCCTGGACTCACCGCAGTACAGCCCCGTGACCGCTCTCCCAGAGATGATGAGGATGTGGGATGGCCCAAATTTCGCCAGCCCCATGAGGAGGTTCCCAGCAATGGAGAGGACGTTCACCACCAGCATGGCTTTCACCCTGCAAGGCAGCAGCAGCACAGCTCCTCTGGCACCTCGCTCAGCCAAAGCAGCCTTTGCAACACACAAGAGGAGCTATGAAGTGATTTAATCAGCACTACAGGGGAAAAACAATGATTGTAGGCACTGCAAAAAATGGGGCCAGGGTGCAATCAGAGTAGTAAAAATGATATTATAAATTATACTATACATCCTGTGCAAACGCCATTCAGATGTCCGCTTCCTTTTGCCATGGGAAGAAAAGGGGGAATTCAAAGTTAATCAAGGCTGCTCATCAGCTGCTGTCTGAAATGCTCAAGTTGCAATAAATATCTGATTTGTAACTGAGGATTTTAATAGGCCCAACCTCTGTGATGGTTGAAACAGTATTTTGGAAGTTGGAGGGTTTTTTTTCCTTTTTTCCCTAAATTGGGGAAAATAACACAAATTGTATTTCTACAGGGAGGAAATGGTTCTATGGGAAAAATCAATCAGAAAGGTGTGGGCTGTGGCACAGAGTCACAGCACTCACGAGCCTCTCACCTCCCGAGCCGGTCGCCGATCCAGCCCACAGTGAAGGAGGAGACCATGCCGCCGATGGCAAACACGGACACAGACAGGGACCAGTACATGGTGAGGATGTGTGAGGAGGTGGCGAGATCCTCGCTGATGTCAGTCAGGGGTGGGAGTGTGCCCTCTGTGCCCGCCTGGAGGAACGTGCCATCCTCCCCAGAGGCATTGGTGGCATGTCTCTCCGGGGGGACGATGCCCAGCACGCGCCCGTAGTGAGCTTCTATCACCTGTGACAGGCAAAGATGAAAACCACCGTCAGCTCAGATCTATAGCCACCCCAACCCCTGTTTTGGATTTTTTTCTGCCTCAGGAAAAACTTATCATTGCAGGCTCTGCAGGGGTGAAATCTTGGGGTTCCCCCAGCTCCACAACGCCCAGACCCCAGAAGGGAGGGGCCGCCAGAGCATTCCCCCTCCCAGGACTGGGCTGAGCTCGGTGTCTGGATTTGGCACTGGATTTGGTGGAGGGGTGCAGTCCCTTGGCCCGGGTGCAGGGACCGTGTTGCAGTGGGGACAGCTCCCTTACATGCAAAGCCCCACTCCTTTTCCTGGGGAAGTGCCAGTGGAGGGTCCTGGCTGTGTTCTCACCCCACTGCCTTGTCGTGGGGGCTTTGTTCTGTGGGAGAAACTGCCTGGGAACAGAACTGCCCTCCTGAGGGCTTCTGCAAGGGACAAACTGGCCCTGGCTGCCCTGAAGCCGTAGTCCCTTGGCCATGCACAGCTTGAGGGGCTCAGCTTACCTTCTGGGGGGCGTTAATGACCCCCAGGCTGTAGCCGTACTGGAAGAAGCCCAACACCGCGGTGAAGACCGAGAGGACCAATGTTCCCGTGAGGTGCTGGGGCAGGAAGCAAAGAACGACCTCATCAAACGGTCCTAGCAGTGCCCAGAACTGGGGGAGGGCTGCATCCCATCCCTATCCCGAGGGACCCTGCTGCCCAGCTGGCTGGGACAGTGGCATCCAGGGATGCTGGTGGTCAGCTCTCCCCAAAGGAGAAGGAAAGCCCCTGGGGACAGGCAAGATCAGGCCCCCAGGGCAGAGTGTTGTTGCCCCACAATGACAGTCCAGCTCTCCCTGCTGCACTGCCCATCCTGGCCCTGGGGCTCGCAGGAGCCAGAGCTCTGCCCAGCACAGCAGTGCAAAAAGCAGCAGCAGCAGCAGCAGCAGCAGCAGTGTGTCATGCCCCATCCCCACCCCTGGAGCACAACAGCTGGGAAAAAAAACCACCAAAAGGGTGTTTTTCAGTAGCACTGTTTCAAGCATTTTTTCCTCCCATCACAGTTAAAGTTATTCAATGAGCCAACTCTTAAAAATAAAAAATAACCCCTTGGCCCTTTACCCCTTTGCCCCTGAGCACAATTAATTAGTGGAGGGGATTTTTTTTTTTTGGTTGGTTTTGGTTTTGGCAAAGGATTGCTCAGTGCTGCGCTCCTGCAGAAACTCTCGTCATTTCACTGGGAAGTCTAGCGCAAAAATACCGGCGAGCCACGATTACCTTCTCTGTCTGCATTTTCCTTTTCTCATCCACCTCGCAGCTCCTCCGCCCTCCTCCTGGGAACAGTCACTGTCCTGGGCTGCAGAGTGAGGTGAGGGCTTTGGCAGGGAAGGAAGGACAGCAAAGCTGGGATGGAGGCAGGAAAATGGGCTGGTGCTTGGAGAGATGGGACTATATGAACTCTGGAGTTAATGAGAAACCCAAGTCTTCCACGCATTATTTGGCCACCACTCAGCTCAAAGCAGCCACCACCAATCCCCATGTTTGGGACACACACGAAACAATGGGAGACCTGCAAAGACATAGAGCGGATCTGGAAAATTCAAATGATCCAGCTGCAGGGCTGGTTTGGGGCTGTCCCTCAGCTGAACAGTTGGAAATGTGACATGCCAGGGGCTTGAGAACACGCAGGAGCCTGTTTTGAGATGCTCAACACCTTCCTCGGCTTCTGTGCTGGGTGTACGTGTAACATCACAACCCTCTTGCTGAATCAGGGAGGAGAAACCTCTCCAGCACATGTAGCAAAGCAGCTAGAAAATGACTAAGTGTTTTATTTAAACAGCACTTAGCACTTGCTTTAAAATATATTCATTTGTGTATATCACAGGCAGAGCCACATATAGACACAGATGTATACAGGTCTCTCTGTGTGTCCATACACAGACACCTGCACGCACAGAACCCCCCAGCAGGCAGCTCTAGTGCCAGCACACACCTATCAGAGGAGACAGCTGTGTGTGTATATGGTCATAAAACATAGCAAAATTACCCAGAATATGACAATAAAAGAGGCTTTCATTAAAAATCCCACAGTGGTGTGCACAGTGAGCCTTTCAACACTACCAGCTGATGGCTGCGCTGTCAGATATTGCGGATTCTGGGAAATACTGCCAATGCTGCCAAACACTACTGATGCTGCCAAATATTTTTGCCTTGGCTCACTCGGTTTTCATGAACTTTGCACATCTGCACAAGCTGGTCTGAGCTGGTCTCGCTCTGGCTTGGGCTTTGCTGTCCTTGACATGGTCAGAGAGAGGAGCTGCAGGGCCGGGGGGACAGTGGCATCCTTAGCGGTAGCAGAGCGTGCCAAAATCTGAGTCAGCCGGGAAGGTGATTAATGCTGATTAAAGTTATTATCTTCCAGATCAGCCTCTGATGGGTCTGGCAGCCAAGTTACAGCACTCATTGGATAATGCTCTCAGTCAGCCAGGCTTCACATGGGCACAAAATGTACTTTCTACAGAGGAAGAGCAAGAGAAAAAACAACAAAGATGAGTGTAAGACCACTAATCTTTGCACTGGTCTCCAGTGAAGTAAAACTTTAACTGGAGGAGGAAAGTTCATTGCATTAAGCAGGCTTTGATTCCAGCCACAGCACCTGCATTCTCTTCTTGGGCTGGTGTAGCTGTGACAGGAAGGGCCCCAAGGCTGAGCTTTTTAGTTTTCCCCAATATTTGTCCTTCCTGCTGAGCTCTTTGCCAATGGTGTTTGTTTGCTTGCTGTGTGTGGATACGCAGGCATTTACAAGCAGTTTCTTTGCATTGCAGTTAAATACCTTCACAATGGGACTGGCAGGGTTTGACAATTACCAGGCTGCTCAAGCTTGAATCAGAAAACAAATGGGAGCCCTGACCCAAGACCCCAAACTGAAACCCTCAGGCACTGTGAAATCCTTGCCAGGACAGATGTCCCCCTCCAGGATTCCCACGTACCCCTCTGGGATCCCCATCCTGTTGCAGGTGCCTGGCCAAAAGAGGATGCTGCTTTCCCTCCCTACTCTTCCCGTCCTACTGGAGTTGGAGGGATCAAAGGCCACCAACATCCCACGAGCAGGGTGGCCTTTCCATGCCTTCCCCACTGCTGCTTAGAGCAGATCCTTCCTGTAATCTGGCTTCCTGGGGACGGGGTGTGGAGCAGCTGGAGCAGTGCTGGGGAAGCATGGATGAGCACCACTCACCTCCCCAGGAGCAGCCCTTCGACTTCCCTGGAAACTTTGGATGCCAAAGGCAGGAAGCCCCACAGCTTCCCACACATATCCCTCGGCCAGGTATGGTGGCAAAAGGCATGGAGTTATCCCATCCCATCTCTCCCTGGCCCTTCTCACTCTCCCTGCCAGGCAAGATGCTGTGAGCCAGTGCCAGGGCTGCCTCACCTGTGCCTTTGAGCCCCTGGCTCCTCACAGCCTGGCCCCAGGCAATTTAAGCACATATTGAACTCTCAGTAGCACTAATAGACTCCAGACCCCGTGTTTCTCTGAACAGGGGGCTGGATGTGGATGTGCTGATTAGCAGAGGCCAGCTTGAGGCTGGTCCGGAGGCTCATGGATGGGAAGGGTTGGTGTGTAAATCTTCCTCTCACTGCAATCACTTCCCAAAAGGGCTGACTGTTAGCTTGGAAAACAGAAGCACAATGTTCCTACAGGACAGAGAATCAGGCCTGGCTCCACCAAGATGAATGACCAGCCCATCAAATCTCTTGCACATCTGACAGCCGGTTGTGATCACAGTCCAGAGGGTGCAGAGAGCGGCACAGCACAGCCCAAAGCGACACTGACCCATTCCACGGCTGGTGAGCCTGGCCAGGCAGTGGTTAGGTGATTGGCAAACAACAGTGCCTGCACTATTACTAATGCTTTATTTAAATAATGAAGTGCAAGAACTGTGCATAATGTTAGTTAGGCAGAATTGCCAGGCTTATTGCCTACTCTATGTTGTGTGTACTGTAATTGGTGGTGTTGATAATCTAACGCCGTGTGATAAAAGCAAGGGGCTAAAGTTTATGGTGGGGCTCTGCTTTCGAGCAGCTGAACACGCTTGTCACCTCGGTGGAAGGAATTCAAAGATTCCAGAGGGGCTGTGAGGCTATCCCCAGGTGCTGGGGGGATTTGCACACCCATTTTACTGCCTCTGGGTCATTCAGAGACAGCTTTGATGTTTAAAAAAAAAAAAAAAGGAAAAGTATGCCATAAACCAAAACAAAGAAAAAAAGGTAGATCTGGTCTGCGAGACTCTGGCTAAGAGCAGGCTGATGTAGCATATCAGTGGCTGGCACAACACCGAAATTATGTGTTCATTTCTCCTCTCTGAGCACATCAGCTGGGGCAAGCAGCAGTGCTGGGGCCACACGTGAGACAGCAGCTCAGGCTGATAAAACACATTTAGGAGAGAGAATGTGGCGCATTTACAGCACTGCTGTAAAGATACCGGAGGTCAATGAGCCCCTTCCCACCCCCAGTTCTGGGTGGTGCAGCTTCTCCCAGTACAGAAAAACTGGGAAGCAAACCCAGCAAACCTCTCCGGCTGCAGGTCCCGACTGCAGGGATGGAAGTGGCAGCACAGGGCAGGACACAGATGCTGCAGGGCTGTGACAGGCATCCTGTGCCAGGAACTGCATCCTTATTGCTGAGGAGATCTCTGCTGGATCTCTTCAGAGCCGTGCCCAGGTGGGTGGCTTACCCTGGACAGAGACATGGAGCTCCACCCCACACCTTTGGGAACAGACAGATTCAGTCTCTGCCAGCCTACACAATGCTCACGCTGGCCCCAATGACAGAGCATCAAATTGTTGCATGAGCAGGAAGGGATCTTAAGTGGGCTCACGTCAAGACAATGAACTGCAGCACAACTTCAACCATTTCCAGCAACCAGTCCAGCTCTGGGGTTGGGGCCAGGGTCACCTTGAGCATCCCCATTCTGTCCCAAAATACATAGTGTCAACCCACAAACCATCCCACAACAAGAAAAAGGCCATTTGATAATAATTCTGAAACAGGTTTGAAAAGATTCAGCTCCCACAAGTAGCTGCTACAGCCTTACCTAGGAGCATCCTTCACCTGGCAGTGGTACCCAGCATCTCCCCAGGGTGGTGGAGCTCACCAGGGCACCTGCATGGCCTCATGCCAGCTCTCAGGGCTCTTCTTCCATTTACCATGACTCATCCCCCTGAAGTTATGCAATATTTCACAGCAACTCTGTAAATAATTGAATCTGCAACAGGCTCAAGCGACCCCTGCATGCACAGACATTACTGTTTTCCTCCTGCAGCACTGCCCAGTTGAACAAATAAATTTCCTTTCCTGGGCAAAAAGTCCCAGAAACAGGGTTTTAAAATGAGCCCCAGGTTTTATTTCTTTAAACACTAGTAATAAGTAGTTTCTGAGAGCACTGATCGACCATAAGCACATTTTACTTACATCAAAAGACAAGCAGATCAAAGCTAGTAACATTTGGAGGGGAAATGCCTTTATAATAACCATGAGTTGATTTTGTAGAAGAGCAGTTTTCCGGTGGTGAAGGTCCATCCCTTGGCCACTGCTCACTGCTGGGCAGCATCACAAGGGACATGTCCCACCTCCCTGCACTCATCCTGTTCCAAAACCACCATCCCAAGAGTCTCCGCACAAAGAGCACCGTGACTGGGAGCCCTGAATATCCCCTTGACCTCCATGGCCTCCAAAACCCCAGGTTTTATTTACCCAGACATAAAAGGCATGGCTTAATGGTGAAGTTTTGTGTTTTATTGTGGTTGGCACCAGAAAAGCATTTGCTCTGTGTTATCTCCATACACACATGCCATAGACAAGACTGTGGTAATATTGGCTTCTTGTGAGTTTTGTTTCAAATGATTCCGAGATTTAAAAAAATACATTCACAAACCACCTGAGTCGTTTAAACTCAACGACTTCCTTCTATTTCATCACTGTACCCAAAACCCCATCATAACAAAAATCATCCAAAGCTGTGCATTTGTCACTTGAAGTAGAACAAAACCACCCCAAAACAGTTATCAGTTTGTAACACAATAAAAGCTCTGGGCTTTATTTGATTTGTATTTTAACCACAATGAAAATACAAAGAGCTGGTGGCAATCGGTGTTGGTGATGGGATTTGTATGGGGTTTGAACACCAGTATCGTGGTCCTGCGGCCATCCCTACACTCTGCAGGCTGCACCAGCCCAGGGGGAGGGTGCCTGGTGCTGGAAGGAGGCACCACAAAGCACATCCCACCTGTTTTTTCCTGGATTCCACATCCTGGGAGTCCCACCGCTGGCAATCCCTGCGGTACCAAACCCTGACACCCTGCCCACAGAATGCTTCAGGTGAGGGTGGCCCGGCCCATCCCATCCCTGCCACCCCACATCACCTCTTACCCTTGATAAAGATTCAAGTTTGACCAAGTCCTGTTGATTTAATCATTTTTTAATAAAGCCATCGTTACTGAGTACACCAAGATTGCCAGTTAAGCTCTCTATATGTCGCTGGAGGTAACAGCGCTGTGATCGACAGCGGAACGGAAAAAAAAAAAAAAAACGAAACCAAACCAAAAAACAAACCCCAACCGAAACGAGGTAGGTTAAAACCAGCAACACAGACCTTGTTATGCGACACCCCAACACCACAGGCGGCCATGCTTGCAGCTACTGAGAAAGAAAACCCCAGATACGCACCGAAAACGGAAATCAACTGAGCAGAGAGTTTATAAGGACACGATTCAACCTGAACTAAACACACACACACGGTTCGGCACAGATGTTGTCTTTCACTGTATGTTGGGTAATTCCTAGGGAGTGGAGGGGGTGGAAAACGAGTAGATTCAGACCCTTGGCCGAAGAAACCACACATATATATATTTTTTTTAAGCTCTTTACAAGCCCAATCCAGCAACGTGGGGGACAGGCAGCTTGTTTCGTGGTCCCCATCCCTGTGCCGGCTGCTTCCGCACGCCGGTGCCCGGCTCCGGACTCGGGAAACGAGCTCCCACAACCTGCGCCGGCTTCGGCAGCGGGGTCCGGTGCCCACGGCATCCCGGGAGCCGTCTGCGGCCACAAATCCCCCTCGGGGGCGAGCACGGGGCTCCTCCGGCCGCTCCGCCGTCCTCTCCTCCTCCGATCCCCTGTCCCAGAGCCCGTGGCCAAGCCCCGGGGCCGGCGGGCACCTCCGGAGCAACAAGAAATGGCACCTCTGTCCCTATCAAGACACACCATTATGTGAAGATCCATATAGAAATATGGATTGACAGACTTGACAAAAATGGTAGCTGATTTTTATTAGTCTAAGGCTAGTAGTTTAGCCATTTAAAATCCATTTCCCAAAAGAGGGGAAAAAAACCTATTATTTTTTCTCTTCTTTAAAAATCCGTTAAGCCGTTGCTGCCAAAAGCAACATGTAAATGTTGGTGAAGGCAAAAGATTTCTAAAATTACCCAGCTATATGGTTATGGCCTTCATCACAAAGATAAAAGGTACATTTATTGTGCTGTCTCTCACCAGATTTAATTGGTAACTTTACAACATACTATATATTTGATGCTAGCAGGCAGACAGAATTAAAAACAGACTTTTTGACACTGTTTCTTTCCCCGTTCTTACAAAGTAGGGGACAAAGAAAAAGTAAAACTAAAAAATAAAATAAAATAAAATAAAGGAAAACTCATAACCCACTATAACACAGCGTAATCAGGAGACCTCAGGGGGTCCAAGCGTGAAAGTCCATCCCTGGCTGCAGTCCCTGCCCCGGGGCTGGCGGCGCCGGGGGAGCGTGGGGAGGGGGTTCCTCGGCGCCCTCCGCACCTGCCTCTACAGTGTTAGTCCACGTATTTAATGTCCTTTAAATTAGAAATAATGCCATGGTGGTGAGTGCCAAGTGCTCCTCTGTTACCAGTTCATCATGGAGTTTCTGTTGAGAGTCATGAAAAACACTTGGCTGCTTCCTCCGGATCTCACAGATGCAAAAAATACCTGTTTGGAAGGAAAAAACCCTGATTAATACTCAGAGGATGGAGGTAACCCATGCTAGACTGGGATTAAATTGAGCCACTCATTAGTAAATGCAGTAATTAAACCTCTTTCTCCCTCACTACCAAAAAGAGTTTGGAATGCCTTAAAAATACCAGGTTTATCACATTTTACTGCCACAGCATCATTTATTATGACTTACTAACAAAAAACTGCTGTCAGTGGTCTGGATCTCGCTAAACATTCACCATTTGGGTCGATACCTGCCTCAGTCTGAAATGGCTTTTTCTGGAAAAGTTAGTCCTGGTATTTCAGCTATTCCTGAAAGTAAAGCCCAGAAAAGCAACTTCCCTTCAACATGCTCAAAGCCCAGAAACGCATCAGGACTCTGTGTGAAGAACAGGGGGTTTGGTGCTTCTAGCAGGATCCACCAGCATTTGATCCCAACGAGAGTCTTAAAAATATGTAAGTTATAATTTGCAAATATTGAGGCGAACAATCTGAAGCCTCTGTCCTTATTAAAACCAAGTATTACTCAATCTTACCAGTTTAACCAGTTCTCCAGAAAGAGAAACATCTGCGTTTAGTATTTCAAACCCATCAGTGATCAGTTCGTTCCAGTACTTTAGAAAAGATCAAGGTGGTTTTTCTCCAGCTTTGTTACAATTAGATTACACTTAAATTAAACTTACATTCAGCTTCTTGGGCAGCTTCCCATGACATACTCAACTGCAAAGTTAGGACACATTTTTCTGCAGAGCCTAACTCCATGCCCCCAGGTAGGGCAGTGCTTGGCTAATGAGCAGCTGTTCACTAAAGTGATCGTGGCCTCAAAGCTCATTTACTGCACATTATTAAACCGTGCTCTGGGGACACAGCAACTGGTTTCTTCACTGGTTGTGTGATCGTGTTCATTATGAAAGATCCCCCTCCTGCTTGGTCCTGACTTATCTTAGTGAAACCTTGTGAGAGGAGGGAACACCACCTCAGCATTTAACCATCTCTTCCATGCAAATATGCCTTTTCCTCCAGCAATTTCTCCTCACTCCCTGCCCTCCTTGCGACACCTGTGGCAGGGGTCATCTACCTGACAGCCATACAACTCTGGCGACCCTCCAGAGCAGTATTTATCACTGCTGTCCACAGAAACAGACAAGGCTGTAGAGGAAAATCATTTAATTTGCATCAAAATGTTTCTGCACCAGAGCTCAAATCAGGGTCACTCACGCACCCTTGCTGCTACTCAACTTTCAGAGTTCACTTGGAAGCCTCAGTTTAATGTTCAGATGAAAGAATTGGGAGAAAGTCAAGCCAAGCCAATGCAGATCTCAGCTCGATGTGGAAGAGATCTTGCAGGCTGAGGTCTCCATCCACTGGAGAAAACGAAGCTTATGGGCACTTCTTATTAAACAGGACCTTCAGATTAATTATTAACCTCAAGACAAACCAGACACAAGGTCTAAAAGCACCTTGTAGCTCGCAGCACAGATACAAGCTTTGAAGTGGACTTACCTTATCGTTTCTTTCACAGAGAAACTTTAACCTTTGAGCTCGCTTGTGCATAAATACTCCATCCAAATGTCCTGTCTCCACTGACCGGATTTCAATAGCTTTCTCTCCCCAGCCCATTATTTGATTGGAATGAATGTAGGCTGTCAAAAGGAAGCGTTTGGCAGGTGTTACAACTTGTGTTGAGTTAAATATTATGCAACGGGCAGAAAAGCTCTCATCAGCTGTTACTCAAAGCCTAAGCAGATCAATGGCAGAGGTCTGACGGCCCCACGAGTGCCTGCGGGGACAGCAGCCTTTTCAGAGCACTTTTCATCCAGAAATTGAGCAATTTAAACAGAAGCAGCATCGCTTCTTCCGATTTCGGAAGGCGAGGAGCTGGGCAGTGTTTTGCCTCCATGGGCTGTGGAGCTGAGCAACAGCAGAGCCAGAAGAGCAACGCAAGGGCCCCCAGCTCCATGCCCAGCCCCCCTCCACTCAACACAGTATCCCACCAGTGCAACAGCTTGCATTATCTTACATTTATCTTATACTTATCTCATCCTCAAAAAGTTCAAATCTTCAAGAAATCACTTGCTTTTATTATGGAGGACTAAACTGCAGAAATGTAGCAATTGCATCTCATAGCTGGCTGAGGGAAATCCCCTTTGATAAAAGCCCAAATGACTCCATCTCAGCATTCTCAACTCCTCGCCTTATTTGTGGCTTGTATTTTAAGCAGGTGAAGAGGAAGGGTTGACCTACCCACAGAAGTAGGCATTTCTCCCCACTGGAGCACCACGTCTTTAGTTATCCGCCCGTAGGTGTTCACGTAGACACCCTCATCCTCATAGCACACCAGCATCTCCATCCCGTCCGTCTTGGGCAGGATGACAATGGCGTGAGGAGTAATATTGCCCTGAATCTGCAGGTGAAACAGACCCTGAGAGTCAGAATTGCACTGAATGGAGAAAAGGGGAAAGGGGAAGGGAGCAGAGCACTGGGGGGGAAAAAGCCCACACCAACTCGAGAACAAAGCCCTCCCTCCATTCCCCACACAGGCAGTGGCTTTCAGAGATAAGCCTGAAGGGGAATAAACTGTCATGTTTACCCTGCCATCGAAGCTGTCTGACACAGCAAGGATAAACAGGTTCAGCAATTACAGACAGCTCACAACATACACGCCCCCAAGACTGATGGCTGACACTTGGCTGGAACACAAGTGAGTGACTGAGCCAATGAATCCATCACCAGTTCAAATCAAGGTCAATAAACTCAGAATTTTACAGGCAGCCCTGGGGAGGAAATATCCTGGTTTTTAGTACCATCCTCTAGCTCCAAGGGCAGCTACACTGACTTTCCACTCATGTCTACCTTTCCATAGCTAAGACAACACAAAACCATCCCGAACTGCCCCGGTATTTCTCCCTCTGCTCTTGCCAGTTCTTGCAAAGAAAACTGCTGCTTGGATCAGATTCAACAATTCCTGGATTTGTTTAGTGGCACAGTTTCCCCTAGACCAGTTTATCCTGGGCCAACAGCATGGATGGCGCTTGAATGACCCAACAAGAAAATCCTACAGAAGATACACTGCTCCATGCAGTAATGCAGTGTACAGACAGATTCTCCTTTCTGTGGGACACGGCAACCTTAAACTTTACTGCTCCTGCACGAGGACAGAAACAGCCTGTGCAAATGATGAACATGAAGTATGTGACAGCTCCGAGTCCTCTTTAAGTGAGGACAGCTCTGGGAATGTCACACCCATCACTGGTCCCCCCTTCTGAGCCTCCGGGAGCCTGTCCAAACCTTGCTGGTGCCCCGTGTTTGTTCCTCGGGCAGCAGCACTGCCCGTGTACTCACGTGAGATGGTATATAGATATCATAGGAGTTCCCAGAATCTACATCAATCACATGGAAACCAGTGTGGGATCCAAAGATAACCTTCAGCCTCTGACCCTCTTCTACAGTGAGATCCACGAGCAACGGCTTGTGCTGGAGATCTGCAAAAGACTTTTATAATCCTTTCCATGAGCATCACAGAAAACCAACAAATCCCCGTTGCAGCAGCGTGACATGGTTTTGAAATCACATTTGTTTAACTGTGTCTCCTACTAAATATGTGGTTATTTATACTCCTGCCTCTCTGCTCCCCTGTCAGATGCCTCAGAGGGTATTCAGCCATCCCGGCGGATCGGTGCCCACCCTTGCCAAGCACAGCTCTCTCTCACAGGAGCCCGAGGCCAACACAAGGATTTGGTCTCTAAAGGAAGGCGACAGCTCAGTTTTACAGGAGCGTGTGCTCGGTCTCTCTCCGCACAGATCCGTGACCACCCACCTCCTCTCTTGGCAGGGATCACCGCTCTGGTTTGGGCAGCTGAGATGAGTCAGGTGAGCACAGACCTACTTTTCCCTGCTCCATCTGACCTGCTGCATCAAGGCTGGGACCAACCCCCAGCCATGGATCAATGTCCCCATGGCTTAGGTGCTCAGCAGGACAGTGGAACACCCGTGGGGAGAGGAAAGGGCTCCTGGCACTCTGTGCAAGGACCACTCTGATCCCTCACAGGGAAAAGCAGCGGGTGGCATTTCCCTCTCTCCCTACAGGACAAGGCAAGGATGTTCATCCCCCCAGGCTGCAGGAGCAGCACCAGGAGCACCAACCAACACCCTCAGAGCCCATGGAAGCTGGATCCCAGACCACTTTGATGCTGCTGAGCTCTCCATGTCACTGAGACATTTATTCCGGCCATTTATTCTGGCTTTTGTTCAGAAAATGCAAATGTGACCTAATATTGAGTAAGTCCATTTGTGTTGGAAAGATGTAAAATGAGATTAGTCAGCATGAACATCTCCACAAGGCATTACCCCTTGTGACTCGTCTCTGCACAGAGCTTGGGATGAAAAGTGCTCTAAAGGACTAGGTACAAAATACCCACTGGCAGGTTGCAGAGGAGGAAGGTCTCCCTGAGGAAACCGAGGTAGGTGAAAAGGGAGAAAAAAAGAGAGAGAAAGAGAGGGTCACTCTCCCAAACTTTCTGTCTTGAAACAGAATCCACACTGCAGAAGGGGAGAGGACCTTGCAAAATGAAAACAGAAAATTACACCAGCCTATTTTTGTACTGGATGTTAAAAATTAGTCAGAGGGAAAAAAAAAATCTCCAAACACAAAATCCCCACAAAAACCCCCCACCGAAATCCCCAACTCAATTTTACTCATATGCCTTTGTTCAGCTTTCTGCAAATTCCTCACGTAAAGCCTGCTAGCATAAGCTAATAATAACACTTCATTGTTGGCCGTAAGCAGAACGTATCCAATCTCTTCAGCCAGCAAGGATCCCGTCTCCCATGCCTGCCAGGCATCCTGAGGAGCTCAGCTACACATGCAAGATGCTTTTCTGCTCTGCAGAGTACAGAAATCTCATGGATTTACAGTTACTGAGTGTAAAAGACAAACGTACCTTAAATGCCATAAACTTGTGATATGGTTTAGGAGCCCAAGCGTAGATCTCGACAGCGTTCTTTAAGGCAATCACCAAGAACTTGATTCTTTCATATTTCACTAAAATAAAAATAAACCCTCTTTTAAAAACATTCACTCTCCTTCCAACAAATCTCCAGGAACAGCTTCTCAGGCCATCCCTCTGTTGATTCTCATTACACAGAGTCCACCTATTGCATAAAGATGAATTCCAAATTTACTTGTGGCTATGATCTACCCATACTTTTAATACCAAATTGTCAGACCTAAGGCTAGAGAACAAAACCACATCTCTCCAGACATTTATTCCCACTCACCGACTTTGTAGTGGATGCATCCCTCCAGGTCCCCAACTGTGATCCAGCCCTGCTTCTTCTCCACCTCAGGGTCGTTGTGTAAAATCCTGTTTCTCAGCCAGGACAGGTAGTACACACGCAGCTTGTTCTTCTTTCCTGTTGGCAAAGGAAATGTCCCTGTCAGAGCAGAGCACGTTTGCATGGGCCATCTTCAGGTTTCAGCACTTATTTTCAGTCACAAGATGACAGAATTCAAGTCCATTACATGACAAAAGTAATATAAATAGTAATGGAAAATAGTAATTTAGTTGTTGTGTTGGGTTTTTCCTTGGGAAGAAATATATGGAAAGCAAAGCCCAGACCTCTGTCTCGCAGGCTGCAGACAGACACTGGAAAAGCCAGGCTTTTGCTTCCCACAGGCTGGAAATATTCCTTTTCCTATAAATCAATGTTCATAGGGGGACAATGGGGCTCAGTGGGGCAGTGACCCCAACCCTCCTGCAGCTCAAAGCTTATCCAACCACTCAGCTACCTGCTTTCTTCCCTTTCCCCACCTTCATACAACATCAATTCCACCCTGGAGGTGAGACAGGAGCTCCTTGGCCTGCGTCAGGCCCTGCTGTTTGCCAGCAAGCCTGGTGCTGGGCTCTGCAATGCTGAGGGGCTGCCAAATTTCTGCACGGCTGCCTGCTCTTGGCTGGCTGTGATGTGGCTGCAAAATCCTTGTGCCTGCAGAGCCCCCGTTACAGAGACAGGACACAGCTCCCACCGAGCCTGGTGGGACGGGACCCAAAGGATAAACCCTGTCTGCTCACAGGTTTCAGCAAGTCCCCAGGACTCTTTCTCAGCATCATCTTGGGGTTTGGTGCTCCCCCCCACTCATTTTCCAGCTGTGCTAAACCCCCTATCCCTACAGCTGTACCCCAAAACCACAGGGCAGCTGCAGACCAAGGCAAATGAGGGAGCAGTGAGTTTGGAGCTCTGTTTGAATGGAGGCAGCAGGAATTTGCAGGTGAATGCACAGCAAGGCCAGGGGGTGTTAACAACGTGAAAGTAAACAGAAGGATGCTATCAAACAATTTCCTAATGAGCACTTCTCTTGCTGCCCTCCTCGAGCTTTGTGGGACAGGTATCAGCAGGAGAAGGCTCTGCTCTGGCTCTGTCACCTGTGTCACCTCAGGGCTGCTCTGCAGGAGGATGCTGGGTGCTCTCCTGGGAGATTGGACTACAGAGGTTTTGCTTTTTTTTGCCAGAAATCACTCCATGAGCCTGACATGAGCACTGTGGAGCTCCCAGCTAAACATGGGGACAGTGAAAACCCTGTGGCCCTCACGATGCTTGGGACGGCCCGAGCACAGCTGTGGTCTGAACTGGAAATCTGAAGCCACGGATGATGGCTCCCTCAGCCAGAGCCAAAGAGACCCAAAAGCAGAGCTCTCTGCCCCCTCAAGCTGTGACTACCTGCCTTGCTGGGCCACCTGCCTGTATCCTGCACCTCCCCTTCCCTGCTAAAGGAGGCTGGAGATGAAGTGCAGTCAGCAGGTGAAGGGAGCCAACTCTCTTGATGGCAGATTTAAATCATTTGATTCCAGAATAAACCACCTCCATCTCCCCTGGGAGCTTCCCTCTGACACCAGTGAGCAGGTTTTGCCTGAGCTGGAACCACTCAGCCGAGTGGTGAATGACGGGGTGAAAACACGAGAGGAGCACCTGATATTGTCACGAGGACGTTGAGGCCCTCGAGGACGTCCATCTGCTGGAATCGCCGCCTGTTGATGAGGTTGTAGACCTTGCCTTGCCCACTTCGATCCAGCAGCATCAGGCCGTTCTCCGTGCCCACCAGCAGGTTCACACCTGGAGAGGAGAGGGCCATGGGTGCCAGGAGCCACGGCTGCTCCCAAAGACAACACCCCGAGCTCGTCTCTGCTGCCACCACGAGTGTGGCCAACCCAGCCAAGGCTGAGACCTTCCCATGGACAGGAAGGGTCCCTCCTAGAGCGCGGGGGGACGTGAGCCCTGCGGGATGGAGAAGGGGCCAAGCAGAGGCAGGAGCTCGGTGCTGCGGTGACACATTCCCGTGCCAGCACCGTGGGCTCCCAGGGCAGGGCGTGCCCGGGGCTTACCCCACAAAGCAGCACAGAGAATCTCCGAGTTGAAGCGCTTCTTGTACTTCCGGATCTCCGGGGTGTCGCTGTGGGGACGGATGTTGGTGGGGTTCACGTTCACCACCGAGATCTTCCGCGCCTCGTTCAGCTTGGCCTGCTCCTGCCTGAGCAGCTCGCTGGTGAACAGGGCTGGCGAGGAAACACGAGAGGACAGGGAGGGGTGATGGGTTAACTGTTCTGTCACCTCTTTTTTGGACAGCATGACAATACTTGGGTTATTTCTCGATGGGGGAGTCATCACTGTGTTACAGGACATCAGTTTGCCCAAGCAGACGGGCAGAGGGTGGGTTTCTGCTGCTCCATGTTTCCTCCCAGACCTTTCTGGTGGCATTTTGCTGGTGGGGGAGAGGGCAAGGATACAGACAGGAGCTATGTTTGGACAAGAAAGTGAGTGAAATGTGAGAGAGGTTCACCGGGGTTATTCAGGCTCCCTGACCTGCTTTCCACAAGGCCCTCCCATCTCCAACTGGCCACATTGCCTCCTACCAGTAGCAGATGACTCTTCGTCCTCATCTTCATCTTCATCAGTAGGCGAGGTCTGATACACTCTGGTGTCCACAAAGGGGGTGAAAGAGGCTTTGGTGCTACTTCCCATACCATACTGGAAAATAAACAGCCAAGAGGGAGCTCAGAGCACAGAAATAGCAGCAAGTTTGTGCATTTGTGCACATGTAAGACTTCCTGATTAGCCAACAGTGCCTGCCTCTGCGGTGCCCTTTTGGAGCCCGCTACGAACATCTGCTCCTCCTCCCCATAACTAATCAGAAACAAAAATCAAATTGGATTTCTGGGTCTCTGTGAGCAACGGAAAACGGGAGGAGCAGGGCCTGGCTCTGCTCCCTCCTTGCAGGCAGAAGCACAGCCATGAGGACAGTTAGCAGAGAAGCCACAGGGCCAGAGGCAAAAGCCAACGCAGGTAAAAACCAGTCGAGAATCACAGAATCATTCAGACTGGAGCAGACCTTTAAGATCATCAGTCCACCTGTTTACTTGTCTGCATGTCCCACACATGCCTTAAACCCTCTCTGGGATGTCAGGCAGGCGAGGGTTTGCTTTTCCCACTCTCCCATTGCAGCCGAGGCTGGCAGGATGGTGCTGCGAGTCCCTGTGAAGCCCTGGCCTGGGGCAGCTGGCACAGTTAAATTGTCCCCAGCATTTCAAGTGGGACTGCAGAAAGGGGCATTTCTAAGTTAAGAAAACTTAACCTGAGGGTATCGCAGGGAACGTCAGAGCCAATACTTTGCCGAGGGAATTTGGGGATGAACAAGCTGCAGTGTCACACTGCTTTCTTTTTAAAACCATTGCTTTAAGGCAGAAAACGAGGCTAAGACCTCCTTCCAAGCAAAAGGAAATCCTTGCCTTTGGAGTCAAAGTGATGCGAATTCCCCCCTTCTTTGAGCAGCTTATCCTTCCCACTCCAGCATTTACCCAGGACACGCTTTATGGATGAGCTCAGTTTAGAGCCGCAACAGCAGCAAAACCCAGCTCACTCTGCAGCACCGCTACAGCTCACGTTTTTCTTCTCTGGGACTTTGTCCTCTTTCTGAAATAAATCTTACTCAGCTTCCACTCGGTCACCAAGCCCAGGCTGCTCCCCATGCCCACTGCCACAGACCCCCCGTGACAGCTGCCACAGGGACGAGTCCCCCGTGCCGTGGGGAGGATGTGCCATGGGGGAACACCACCACCCCGGCACATCCCCACTGAAACCAGGCTGGGCCTGTGCCTGTCCTCCAGTGGGCTACAAAAGGATGCAGGGGCACGAAAAACCAGGTGTAGGAGCAGCTTCGTGGCTCGTGACTTTTCCGAGCGTTTTGGGGCTGGCATCCATGGGCGAGCCAGCATCCATTCCAAAATCAGGCTGCACATCCTGCTTCCCTCCCAAGCCTATTCCCTGACAGCCTGGCTGTTTCCATAGAAACGGGATGGATTCCTAAACAGAACACGGTAACTGAGGCCCGTGGAAGGAGTTAACAGCCTGCGGCAGGGAAGGCTGCGGGCACAGATAGCACTACTTTGTGCTTCTCTCCTATCCAAGGAATACACAGATTTTTTTTCCCTGTGCTGGATGTCTTTTCCATACAACAACAGCAATTTAAGGAAGAGAAGATTTCAGTATTTGCAGGGATTTCCAGCTGAGAGCCAGGTGCTTTCCAGCAAATGAATTACGAAGATACCCCTGATCCCAATGCACTGAGCATTTTTCCTCGCTCACATTCAGTTATTCTCCTCAGAAGATGACATCTTAATAGCTTCCAAGTCTGATATTTAAATATTAAGACTTCATCTTCCTCCAGGTCCTATTCAACAGCCTCTAAACCTGTGTGGTGGCTTACAAAGAGCATCAAGCTGCAGGCTGAGGTCGTGCTCGCGTGAGTCACCTGGAAGCCCGCGAACAAAATCCCCAAGTTTCCACTCACACCCACTCCCTGCTCAGTCAACTCTAAAAATACAGTTTTAGAAATGGAAAAGATCTTTTTGGCTGATATTCTATAAATGAACATATCTAAACCCAATCCCGGGCTGTATTTCAGCAGCTCCAGGATGACTGTGGAAGGTGTTACTTTCGGGATCGACTCCTTCATTGCTGCTTTTAATGCCAATGAGGAAACGGATAAAAACTTGAGGTCAAGTCAGGCACCATCTGTTCTTACGTTTTATCAATGCCCAATTCCAAGAAATTTTTATTTTTATACTGCTAGTAAAAGTACACCATAAAGTGAGAACATCGTTTCTATGAAAGAACATAGGATGGCAGGACTTTTGAAGTACGATCCACGAAATGAAACAAAAACATTAAATACAATAGCTTAATTAGCACCAAATGGGTTGATTTCTCATGGGAAAAGAGAACTGTGTCTGGTTCCCACAGCTAGGGATGGTGAGCAGGACACATCCATTCCCTTGGTTTATTTGTCACATCTTGTACTGTCTAAGACTTTTTACAATTTTAATGTTCAGTCATGTCCCTGTAAAACACCTACCAGAGAGAAACATTTTGCCACGACAGGAAACACATGATTTTGAAAGGGTGCAGGTTTTTTCTACTCTGAAGAGCTATCTGGAATTCTGTTGGCTTTGGTTTTTGGTAACCTTTTCAGTCATGATAATTATCAGAGGTTGCACAGATGGAAGCTGGGCCCTGTTGAAGCTAACAGCATCGCTGGCTCTCAACACTTCCTTTTATATCCGAGTGTAAAAAAAAAAAATGGGGCTTTCTCATCAGTTGGCAGCATTCGTGTCACACCACCAGAACTCCAGCTGGTGGGCTCGAAAGACCTAATAAATCTTCCTCCCATCAGCCACAGATCCCTACAGCAGAAACCCATCCAATTCCCTCGTATTTCCACTACACTCACCCACGTGGACCAGAAACGGAGAGAGGGAAGAGCCAAGAAAGCCAGGGAGGAAAGCAGGAGAGCCCCGTCACGGGGCAGAGATGTTAATACTCGATTTAAAAGCGATGCAGAGGAGAAAGAGGAGCCCCCCCACCACCTACTTCAGGCACCGAGTCCATGTCCTGCGCATGCGTGGAGACTCGCCCCAGGGCCTCGGTCGGCGTGCCCGCCGGCGAGTGGCTTTGCTGCACCAGGTCAGGCAGATTGATGTGACCTGCAAAGCCATTGCTGGCTGCGTGGCCAGAACGCTTTTTTTCACCAGAGGTCTGCAGAGACACAAGGCATGAGGAAGAAAGAGAAGGGGGAGGGGGAGGGAAAGAGAAAAAGAAGAGAAAAAAAAAACCAAACAAAACTAAGTTGTCGGCAGTCCCCCGGTTCCCAGAGCAAGCGCAGGAGAAGGACCCTCTCTGTTCCATCCCCATGCAGCCTGGCAAGCAGCAAACCGACCCCCCCGCTCCAGGAGAACTGAAGACAGGATTAATGACAAAGTCGATACAGAGTAATTAGCCACGAAACAGCGAGAGAAGCCTGACCACTGTTGTATGGAGACAAGGAATGTAGGGCAGATTCTGCGCCTGCCCCCATGGGTGCAAACCCCATGGCCAGCTCTCCTCCCACACGGCCACAGGTGACAGCAGAATCTGAGCCCTCCATCAGCGTTAGCCTGGACAGCTTTGCACAGCTATGGCAAAGAGCAGCCTGACTGCAAGTGCCAGCACAGCCCTGTCCCATGTTTCTGTGACCCAAACCAGCAGTGAACAGCAGCAGCAGCGGTGCAGGAGTGGCAGAACCACCAGCAGCTCGCCCTGCACACGAGGCTCCTTGGGTTTCCCCGGGGTTCCCCTTCCTCTCCATCCCCTCCCTGTGCAAGGCAGTTTCTGGGAAGTTTCTCCCTTCCTCATCTGTTTTGCCGTTTTGATGAATCTCTCCTACCTGGAGCACATCAATGAGATTGTTACAGAGATTTACCCGTTTTCTGGGATTAGTGGAAACTCTAACTGGGCTCACCAAGCCCCTGACCAGTCCTGATGACATTTATCTTTTGATTGCTCATTACCATCGCCTTCAACCACACTTTGCCATCCCACCAAGGAGTGAAAAGCCTTTTGCCTAAAGCCCACTGACCTCAGTGAGACCATCCTCTGATGGCTGTGGTGGTGAGGAGGGGAAAACCAGCAAACACCCAGCACAAGGCTACAGTTTGGATTTCTTATCATGCTTTCTCCTCCCAGCAGGGGTTTTCCAGCTGCTTGTCTTGCCCATGGCTTTTAAACCCTTCTGCATCCCATTTCTCACACAGCCTCACTGGCACAGCACGGGTTTTACTGCTGTGATGCTGAACGCAAGCTCATTTCAGAAACAGCTGCCTGTTACACAGGGCCTGGTTCTCCCACTCACCCACATCACCCTCCCTGATTCGGGGATGTGCAGAGCTGTGGGGACCCCTGCTCTGAACAGCTCCAGCCCAGCGAGGGATGAGGTGGACCGTATAACCACCTCCTCCAAAACTGATGGAGAAAGGCAGAAAACATGCTGTGACTTCTTTTGCTAACTCCTTCCTCTCTTTCAAAGTTGCATTCATCTTTTTCCTTCATATGTGACTATTTTAGAGAAATGGAATTAAAATGCTGCTCAAGTCTCGTTTGCATTTGACCTAAACATCTCTCCTTTATGATTGCTGACTCCAAGGTCCCCTCCGTCCCTCTCCTCTCCCATCCACCTCCCTTATGTGCTGATGGGAGACTGACTCCCCTGTTCCCTGACCACCAGGGCCTCCTGCCCTCTCACCAGGAGTCCAGCTGTCCATCTGCATTTCCAGCGGCGTCACCAGGATGTTCCAGCTACTGGGAAACCAAGAACCACCGGGGGAGATCTCCCACAGCCACGGAAGGTGCCTCCTCTGCCTCACTCCTGCAGTGCCATCCCTCAGCACTGCTCCCACCACAGCCTCACCTCTAAAGCACTGGAACTGGGGACGAGGGCTCACATCCATCTGGGATGCCCAGTGCTTCCCACAGCGGGCTCTCAGCAGGACCAGCCTCTGCTAAAAGCCCCCAGATGCTTTACAAACACTGCAAGGCTCTAACAGTCACACGGTGGCAAAGGCTGGGAAGAAGAGGGGAAACTTTGGGCCAGTTCCAAGTGAATTAACTAAATGCTGCAAATCGAAGATAATTCCTGCTGCCTGGAGCAATGGCGGGGTCACAGCAGAGCCATTTGCAGGAGCCTCCTCCCCCGCCGTGCCCTGGCACTGCCATTCACTGCTGTTTGTAGTTCTGAGAAACATTTGCACTTGTCACATTTGCTCCGAGTGTAAATTGCATTAACGAGAGCGCTAACGAGCACAATTGACTCCATCCTTTTGTGTTCCGGACACACAGCACTGTTAGTTTTTGTGCTTACATGGGCAAAACCTCCTGAAGATGCTCCATGGAAGTGTTTGTTTTACAACTTACCTCCCTCACCATTAAAGTCCCTTCCCTTGAAATATTGCTAAACGTATCTGCGTGGGAAGTCTCTAGCCCGTGGGTTGTCACCATTCCCAGGTTGTACGGCTCGTTGCTTCCAGGAATTCCTGTTGGTCTGGGGACAGAATGGAAAAGCATTCATGATGAGCATGTCCTCTGCTGAACTAGATGAAAAATCCTCTAGTACGGTATTGTTTCAATAAGGGTAAGGCTCTGTACCTCACAGGAAAAAGAGTTAGAAAAATATATCCACTTAGATGTATGGGGAGATGGTTGGGGCTGCCAGAAATACAGGACTGGGGTCAGGTTGATAAACTACAAATCCAGCACAGAGACCAAAGAGAGGGACCGTTCTCTTTCTTATCCCAAGGTGTCCTGAGAGGAGTACTGATCACCAGGTAACAAGGAGTGGCACTCCTGCTCTACTTTATGTCCTTTTTTTCTACTTAAAAGAGCTACAGAAACCCAAAATTTACTCCCTTTATTCCCCATCTCAGCTCCTGAAAAGGGAACACCAGAGCACCTGATGGCAAATAATAAGGGAGGGGATGGGGTCTGGAGAAGGTGTGGGCAGAAGGACAAGTTGTGTCCTGTAGATTTCTGCTGTTTTCCAGGTGAAAATATAGCCCTAACCTGTGGTTTCACCTTGAAATTTCCATGCTCCTATCTCAAGGAGGAGGCTGGAATTTATTAAATTTTAGGACTGCCTGAGATTGGATGTCACAGGTGCTGAGCAGTCCCTGTTACTTTGCTATTACATTCTTGGCAGCCTGGCTGCTTAAATATAACTTGAACAAATCCACAGGCAAATGACAAGCACCCCTGGATGAGCAGATCTGTTACTTTGCACTTAAAAGCCACAGACCACTTGCTTCCATCAGCGTGAGGCAATGCACTCTTTAACTCCTGTGCACACCAACAAGCCCGGAGGCTTGTGAGGGAGCCTGCTCAGTGAAAAGCCAAAACAAGCCTGCACTAATCATGGGGTTACTGGTCCAAGGTGAAATCTGAGCCCCGGGGACCCCGAGGTGAGACTGGCTCCTTGCCCGCATCCCATCAAACCTACGACTGGACAAGCATCACAAAGGCACTCCAGACAACAGCGTGACATAGTCCTACAGCACCTCTCAGGTGAGGAGCTCACACCTCCCTACCATCAGCCTTTCGCCAAGGGATGAGAAAATAGCACAGTTATTCCAGTGTTAAAATAAGAAAGCAGGGCCAGAGGAGGTTATGCTAATTTTGAGACTGTCCAGTCAGTGAATGAATGGCTGTGGTAGCCTTGAGGTCCCAAATTTCATCAGTGCACAGCTTCCACGTCATCCTGCAAGAATTCCCCGGCCATGGGCAAGAGTGGGCTTGCACAGCTCAGGGAGAGGGAGCTGAAGGGAGTCATCAGTCTTCAGATGGGGAAATGATATCTCCAGAGGTGGATGGAATGAACAATTCCTCCTATCCACTGGGACACAAAGCAGCGGATAGGTTTGTCCTGCAGCAGGAGAGACCTGGATAGAGCTGGAATGAAGAGCAGCCAAACGTTCAGGGAGGATCCCCAGGGAAGTTTAAACATGGGTTACACAAAGATCACTCAGAAGGTGCAGCAGAAGATGAGATGATCTCTCTTGGCCCCACTTTCCAATGACGAACACTGAACGCAGGAAAATAAATCTCTGACAAAAAACCACCGAAGTACGTGGAGGCTGAACTCGAGTTAAGGTCCCTTTCGTGAAATAAGGGTGTAACTCGGAGCACTTGCTTTCTTTTTCCCCAGACATGGGCCAGTGCAGCTCTGCCTGCAGACACCCCTGCATCTCCACCCTCCGTCTCTGGGACACGACAGGGACAGGACATTATGGGACATGTGGCATTGGGCTGGCAGGGGCTGGGGGCATCCAGCTCACTGCTGTGCCTGTCATCCCCCACGTGTGGCTGCAAGGCATCCAGGGAGACATTTTATCCACTGGGAAGTGCTGTGTCAAACCCAAGGTGTCTGAAGAAGGATGTCAGCACAGATTAACCACTCCTGATTAAACTCCTCTTCCACGAGCAGCTTGAGGCCCCTTCTCGCACGCCTGACTGCCCACCCGACTGCTGCACATCCAGAGCCAGCCCTCTGCCTCCTGACTTGCTCCAACCAATTCCAAGAGCTCTGTTTTAATTCTTCTGCTGGAAGGAAGCTCCAACCCAGGAGCTTGGCACTCTGAATAACACGGACCCAAGGAGACGTGGTCTCCCTGCCACTCAGAGGGCTTCTGTGCTGCTCCATGCCTCAGCACCATGAATCAAGAGAATCAAAGAATTGTTTAGGCTGGAAAAGACCTCTGAATTCCTTGAGTCCAACCATTCACCCAGCACCATCATGCTCACTGCTAAACCATGTTCCTGAAGCCAGGTATGCCTACATCGACTAGAACTCATTTAGCAGGAAAAATGGAAATTAACTGATTAAAGGATCCCCTGAAACCTTCCCACAGCTCCTCTGCAAATTCAAAGGGGCAGAATTCAGATCCTGCTGCCAGGCAGAGACCTCCAGAAATGCCCCTGCAAAGCACTGGGTGGGAAGCCTGAGCAGGGATGCTCCAGGAACTCTCTCTGCATGGCAACAGCTCCCTGTGAGTGTTGAAGCTCTGCTGCCCTGAACTGGAGAGACTCAAAAGCACAAGTGTCCCATGGGACACAAGAGTCTGCCGACCTCTTCATTTCACCACTGCAACCCACCAACGCTGACTGAGCCAAGGGCAGAAATCCAAGACAAAGATTCAGGATTATAATCCTGGCTCTACCAGTCGGCACTGGGCAGGCCACCAAGTACTGACACTTTAGCATGGCTTAATTTGGGGCAAGACCAGGCTCAAGAGCAGGCAGAGCTTTAACACACCCATCCCGTGGGCAGGACCCATGGTGTGGATGAGGTCAGCTGTGCCCACTCTGGCCAAAAACCTGCCTGGCTCATCAGCAGGAACAGCTCCATCAGCTCTGAGCCAACATTCACTGAATATGCAGCGGAAATAGCTCAGTTTTACCCGTTAATTATCTCTTGTTGGGAACAGGAAAAACACTCATGTGAGTGCATCATCCCTTGCAACCATGACGCTGTTCCCAGGGCCAGCCACCAAACATGGACACATCCTTTATCACAGCCACTGCTCCTCCAGGCCAGGACACACCAGAGTTTCACCTCCAGGCCAAGACACACCAGAGTTTCACCTCCAGGCCAGGACACACCAGAGTTTCACCTCCAGGCCAAAACACACAGGGGTTTCACCTCCATGAAAACGCACCCTGGGGTTTCATGGTTTGCCCCCTCCCCAAAAGAAAGCGTTCCTCACATGAGCCGTGGGATGTCACTGACAGGCACGGTCCCATCATGTGTCTCGTTCTCCCCGTCCTCCTCCTCCTCCTCGCTGCTCTCCGACTCCTCGCTGGAGGAGGAATAGTCCGTCACCTTCTTCAGGGGGCGATTGGTTTCTTCGATGCGCAGCTCCCTCAACTCTTTGGCTAAAGCCGTCAGGTCCTAAAGGGGATGGGGGCAAGGAAACAAGGAAGCGATGGCTGTTACATTCAGAGCAAGGAGAACGTCACATACATCTCTCCAAAAGCCAATGCTAACAGCACGAGCAACGAGAAATAGCTTTACAGAGTCGTTACAAACATGAGACAAACGTAAGACAATGTTTGTAGCATGTAGCATTTATTAAACAAAACAAAACTGGTTTACGCTCACTGAAAAGTCAATAGCCAACCTCTTCTTTTTCTCTTTGGAACGTGTATGTGCATATATATACACACACTTATATGTATATACACGACAAAATTATATTTGTTGGAAAAGGTGAAGTTCAGTCACCATCATAGTAAACTGGAAAACAACATCACTTCAAAGATTGGCTTGGAGAATTTCTCCTGCAGGGTTTTCTCTTCTTTCAAACTTCTCAAAGAGACCCCGTAATGGTATTTATTCTGTAATAAATGCATTTGGGAAGGAAGCAATGACAGCATCTCCCATGGAGTGGTGCAATCCCCACGTCAAGAGCTGCTTCCATGGTCAGTCTCCGCTGTCGGGCGGCTGCCGAGAGGCGGTGAGGAGCACGAGGAGAAGCGCCCAGCTCAGCCAGACTTTGGAGTCACAGCTCTGAGTCAGCCACACGATCAAAAAAAATAATAACAAAAAAATAAATCCCTCAGCGGGACCCAGTAAGCACTTTATGTGAAATGTGGCAGCCTACAAGCTAAGGGAAAAATAAAATAAAAAAAAAAAAAAAAGCCTTGAAACAAGAAAAAAGATAGGAGCAGTCCCAAAGCCTAGTCATAATTTTTCAGTTTACCATGACTTTGATGAGGTCTCAGACCCGACAGTCATATAAAATAGACACTGCTATTTCAAAACAAGGAACATGGCAGGCACCGTGTAGAAAAGAGACTTTTTGTTATCTTACATGCTTTTATAGCAATGCAGGGGGAAGCAGTAGGGCAGAAAAGCATGAGAGCTCGAATTAGAATGGGTTAGAGAACTCTGTTGCACAAGACATGCACATGACGAACAAAGCATCGCAATTGTCAGTCTTACCATTTCTCCCTATATTAGTGACCGAGGTAGGCATCAGTGCATTCGGTCAGAGATAAAGGATTAGGGAGAAAGAAACTCATTGAAAAAGACTAAATTCCACAATTGTCTTACGGCCATACTCTCATTTACTGCATTTCCAGTTTACCGTTCCAGCAGGGCGACTACGGCAATATTAATTATGGTTGCAAAAGGAGCTCTTAAAACCTATCCTGTTGACACGTGAAGAAAAGGATGGAAAAGCTCTATGGCTGAGATGCAAACCCGGTTCATTTTTTTAATGGTGAGGTAGGAATGTTTTGTAAGCAATCTGCGCTTTGGTTGCTGATGTCCCACACCTCCCGGCAGGCTCCCACCGGTGACAGCCGCACATTCTGCTCCCAGGTCTGCCCTGCCCGGCCTCTGATGTACAAACTCCCCTGGATATTGGAGAGCTTTGCATCAGACCCGTGAGTATTAGTATAGCAAAAAAGGCCTTGGTTTTTTTTAAAAGAAATTGGTCAATCCCTGTTTCACAGCAGGTACCTGTGATGGGTTTTATATGGGTTGTTCAGCCTGGAGAAGAGAAGGCTCCACAGGGAGACTTCAGAGCATCTGCCAGTACCTAAAGAGGCTCCAATAGAGCTGGATAGGGATTTTGGACAAGGGTATGGAGTGACAGGACAAGGGGGAATGGCTTCAAACTGTCAGAGGGTAGGTTTAGATTAGATATGTGGAAGAAATTCTTTATTCAGACTGTGGTGAGGCCCTGGCACAGGATGCCCAGAGAAGCTGTGGCTGCTCCATCCCTGGAAATGTTCAAGGCCAGGACGGATGGGGCTTGGAGCAACCTGGGCTAGTGGAAGGTGTCCCTGCTTATGGACAGAGTGGGGTGGGAACAAGATGAACTTTAAGGTCCCTTCCAACCCTAACCATTCTCTGATTCTGTAATTCTGTATCCCTCCAAATGTTCTCTGTACCTTTAAAGAAAGGCTCTTTATCATGATTAAAGAGAGATTGTGGTATTTCATGAGCTCCTTTTCGATGCCAACATGTTTGGGATTGAAATAGAGTCAAATCTACAGTCACGACAACTAATTATTTTAATTAGTGCTGTAGCAGCTTCTATGATACGACTGCTGCTTTTCCCAAATAAGAATCAGTGACAACTTCAGCACCTTAACAATGCTTTCCATTTAGAGTATCAAACGTGCTCTTTATTGAGCACTTGCCTTTGATTTGGATTGGAGCCTCTCACTTTAAAAGGGATTTTAGGACCGTGTAAGAGCCTCTTAAAACTGCAGCTGGACTTGTGCAGCGCAGGACTAGCACTGAACTCCTCACTGTCACAGCACTGGACTGTGAAAATCACTTCTTTTTCACACCTTCCATTTCTAACGTGCTTCAAGGCACCCTATCAGCCTTCTTTGGTCGTCGCTAGTAGATAGTCAAGTATTTTAAACATCAGCTTAATTACTTTTTAATAACTAATTTGGAAGTTATAAGAGCAATAATACTCCCAGACAATATCATCAGATAACTCATATTTCCTAGTTAAAGCTTTGCCTCGGGATGGTTAATTCTTTGATGCTATCATTTTCTGTAAGTAATGAGCACTTTGTAGGATTAAACGGCTTCACCGAGTTGCTCTTGGACCAAAAACAATCTGACAACTAGAGAGAAAGTGCTCTGTAGTTCCACACATGTTCCAAGTGCTATTACTGAGGGTGACATAATACATAAGTTAGTAGTGTCAGTGCTCTTTAATTACTTTTAATTACAAAGCCTTCTTTAGATTTAATATTTGCTGGAATCAAGTCAGATTGGTTTCCAAAATCACATCACTCCTTGAGCTTGAATTTAGCACACACGCTGCCTCTATTTAGACACTGATTTATGTGCTTTTTTCTTAACAAAGCACCTCATTAAACAAAATGCATTGCTCATATTTTATCCGAGAGAACAAGTTAACTAACCAGCACATCTTCCTTCTTTCGTATCTTCTATTTTTAGAGAGGAGAGGCTGCAGGAGAGGCTGCTGAAACCAGTGCTTTCCACTACAGCCCTGCAGTTGCCAGTATCAGCAGCGCGCACAGCGATGCACACGTGAGGCAAGTTAAAAGTTAAATCAGGAATGCTGGGTCTTCTCCCACGAATGTTTAAACATTCAGCACTGCCAGATGCACATTTAAAATATTATCATACGTGAGAAAGGTGTACTTTGGGACCCTCGTTTTTTTAAGAGGGTGAACGAGGAGCAGCGTTGCCATCAAGATCCGAGATGGCTCTGCTGGCTCTGGCTTTGCAGTGGATGCTGGCCCATGAGAACGAACAACCCACTGTGTTTCCAAGTGCCTTCATTTGAATTAGGCTTAGAACACGTTTCAAACAGCACTTGATTGGCCCCACTGAAATCAGCGGGTGGCCGGGGGCTGTGGCTGAAGAGCAGAATGTGGTGAGGGGTCCAGGCTGCCCAGAACCTCCTCCACCGGCACGAGACACCTCCGCTCTCGCTCCTTCTCTTTCCAACATGCCGAACAACGGCAGCACCACGTGCTCCCCCGCGTGAACACCGGGATGCCTCTGCCCTGGCCTCCATGCAAGTGGTGTGGCCAGGGGGTTTTGGGCAGCCCAGGGCTGAGCAGAGCACACCGGCAGTGCTGTCCCCTCCCCGCGGGCGGGCTCCGGAACGCCGCCAGTTCACTCTCCCGTCCGACCCGAGATCGCATCGCCGCCTTTATCAACGCCAGCGCCAAGAAAACCCAGCTCGGAATTAAGCACTAACTAGTCAACCTTGCATAGGCATGACCCACTGAGAAAAGATATCACTAACCTCATCTATAGCTTTCTTATAGCTCTGTGGGTAAAGGAAGAATAATCAGCATCAGAGGAAACAGATCGGGACAGGAAAAAGCCAGAGGAAGGGCAAGCAGGTTAGAAATAAAATTAGAATTGTTAGCTCAACGCTGTGGAGTGTAGAGAAAAAAAACATCATCAACAAAACATTAATACACATTAAAATAGAGAAGCAGTGGAAATTCATATCGTTATTAGGCCGACTCTGCAGTTTTAAGATACAAATGTCAACAGCATTAAACCAGGAGGAAACACTTCGGATGAGATTTTGCTCGGACTATTAGAAGGGGAGTGTACAGAGACCACTACCACGTGGGGTTTAAAGCTGGGAAGGCTGTCGGGGGCTGGTTGGGTCCCCGGGCTTCCTGAGCAGAGCATCCCTCCGCGGGTGCTGCGGGGGACATGCAGCACGGAACACAACAATGTGCCATCGGCCACCGCCGCGCCCAAGCTAGCAAAGCCCTTAAGCGTCTGCTTCGCCTGGAAACACAGGCTTAAGTGCTTTCCCCTAGGCTTGGGCTCCTGGTAAAAACTCATGCACTCTCTTAAGCATTCAAATTTCCCAGGGGCTCTCGCCGTACTGCTGCTTTCCAGTCTCTCTGCTGGAGCAGCAGCAGTACTAGCCTCGTTTTTGGGGTCCCCGCGGTTGTGCCACCGCACCGAAGGGAAACGTGGCCAAGCCGGCTGGCAGCATTCCCACGGGAAGTAATGGAGGACTCACAGCAGGTCGGCTCGGTCGCGTCACGTCCCTGTTGTCCTCCTGCTTGACCTTGGCGGGCTCATGGGAGAGCACAGGGGACCCTTCGGGCTTGGCATTCCCTGGGTGAAAGGCAGTTGGAGAGAGCGGGAATTAAAACGCTGCCGAAAGCCACCGCTGCATCCTGTCACCTGGGACAGGTGGGCACAGGGCCTTCATCACCACTTTGCTTCTGCTGTCTTGAAAAACCCTCCTGCTCCTTTCTGCTTCTCCACCAACAGAGCAAGAGAAGCCATAATCCTGCCCAGCCTCCGTCAACAGCCCTCTTGCAGAGTCACTGCTCCTTTTCTACTAAAGAAACAAATTTACTTTGCAGAAGAGCAGGGCATGTGATAAATGAAAGCTCTGCAGCATCTGACATCGCTAGGACATTATTTGTCACAGGATTCCTCATTAGTAAAAACAAAACCAAACCCAAAATGACAACGGGTTACAAACTCCTTTTATTGACTACCTAGAGGAGTGATGGTTTCAACAACAGACACATCGTCTTATGGCCAAGTCGTAAAATATTCAAAGCATGGAGGCAGCATTTGTCTTAATGCTCTTCAGCCCTGGGGACTGGAAGCGTGGGGCTGTGCCAGAATGCAGATGTGTGGGGTGTATGGGCTGTGGCAACTCCGCTGCCACTAAACAGGGGAATGGATTATCTTTAAGAGGGGCTCGAGGAAGAGAGGGAACAATTTGGCCACGAACATAAACCCCATGCCAGCACCGCTGCCTGGCGAAAGCATTCGAGAGAAAGCTTCTTACAGGCTACGTCACTCCTCTGATCCCATCTCAGGCACAAAGATGAAGCTCCAAAAAAAATTATATACCAATTAAAAGTGAAACACACTGCCAAAGAAACCATGTCAGAAGAGGTGCACCTGGCTGGATGAAGACAGGAAGCACACTGGTTGTTTTTTCTGTTTACCCTAAAGCATAACTCCCATCTCCTTTTGTACAGGCTACTTGGCAGTGTGATGCTGCAGCCATCCTCTATCGGCCTCCAGGGAAAAGGGGCTGTTGGCAACTCTGTTTGCAAGGAGGCCAGCAGGTCACAAAAACACATCAGAAATGATGGATCCTTTGATTTTTAAAATTTTTTAAAAAACAAGCAGGAGATCACAGACCTCTTGCCCTTCCTGCTTGTCGGGAAGCCTCACAAAGCGTGCCCGGTGCTGAGAGACGTTCCCAAGCTCACCTCTGACTCTGTTGCGCTCGCTGGAGCCAGCCTGGGAGCCGGGCTGGGATCCACCCTGGGAGCTGGGCTGGGAGCTGGGAGTGCTGGAGCTGGAGGAGCTGCCACTGCTGGTCCTCTGCAAGGGGCTCTCCACGATGGTCTCTGTCCTCCTCAGGTCTGGGTTGCTGTGGGAGGACAAAACAGAGGGGCACCATCAGCCAGGGTCACACTCACCCCCAGAGCTCCAGACCCTTCCCACACTGACAGGGGCAGCTGCAAAGGCCAGGAGAGTCCTCCTCAGCTGGAGGAGACAGGGCTGAGGCCACCAATTTTAGGTGCACTACGACCACGACAAAAAAAACAAATTGCCTGGAGAAGCTTTCGGCTCTTACTTTGTCAAATGTGGCAACAGTTAAAAGGTTCTTTGCTCTGGACTCCCTGCCTGTCGATTTGCAAAGCTGGAGTTACCTCATTAGCCACCAATATTCTTCATAAAAGCAGGAATTTGCGACATGCTGTTAGACAAAGGTGTCAGCAAAGCAAAGATCTCAAGTTTGCAACAAGGCCACAGATCGCTTGTACCACTTATTCACAGTCCCCAATTTTCACGGCTTCGCTTCAAACTTGCATCAGATATCCACTTTTCCTCCTTGATTTCTCTCACCCTTGTGAACACAGATAAATCTAGAATAAAAAGTGCCCTTGATACACAAAGAGTGACTAATATCTCTCTGGGTATCAGATGCCTTTAGGAAATTAATTCTTACTTGGCATTGAAATGACATCAGAAGAGATGGTCATGCAGAGTTAGGCAATTTGGTTTTACACAATGCTTCTGGAAATGATCTTATTCAAAGTCCTCTTTAAAATGTGTAGTAAATATTCCCTCATTTGTCACAACAGGGTGACAAATAAAAGGAGAGATTTTTTGTAATATTTCCATTTATGCATGGGGAGAATCAAGAACCAATAGGAGAGGTGGGGAAAAAGGAAAAATATTACATTACTGTGAGAGAAATGAAGTATGAAATAATTTCAGTGAATACTTAAGTTTAATGGACGTGTGGTAGCATCCTAATAATTTCCAATTTCCATCAAACTGAAGGCCTCCAGCTCACGCTGTATGGCTAAATTAACTAATGAAGTATCTTTGAAAACTTTGGCAACTCATGTATTTACCTGCATTGGCCAGGACTGGGACAGCAAGGCTGCAGGAGACACTGGGCAACCTTGAACTTGAATCCCAGACTCCCATTATCCCTTTTACTCTCAATACCATCCCTTACGAGGACCATGCTGTCCAACATCCCTCTGCATTTTAAACCGTCCTTCAAGCAATAGCTAATTAAAAGAACAACATTTTCAAGAATTCAAAATGTTTCAGCCTTTAGCAAAGAAGAGCAACAAACCATGATATGCTTTTTCTCTAATTAAAAAAAAAAAAGAAGAAGAAGAAAAAAAAAACCAACAAAAAGCACTCGTCCTCCTACTGCTGCCCCTGCCAGCGACTCGGGGCTGCTGCCTGTGAGTTTGCTGAGGCACAGAGGGGGCACTGAGCTGGAAAGGGAGGCGTATGCTCCAACTGGTGACAGCACAGCGATGAACATCCCCGCATTCACTTCTTGACCTCAACCTCTGAGGACAAGGCAGGAAGAAGAAAGCAAGGAGCTCCATCACGCAAGGCTAATTGGAACTCGCATTTCTCCCGGGATCTGCCCGTCTGAGGCCTCGTTCTGCGAAGCAGAGACAAGCTCTCGCATGACTAAGCTGTGTTTTTTCCATCCAGCTCGGAGCAGAGCCTGTCAGCTCCCCTGCTCGTTTTAAACAAGCCCAGGGATAGCTGTGACACGGCAGAGATGGGACCGTGGGGGCAGCGCAGCGCCTTCCTCGGGTGCTCACTGCTGTGCCAGAGAGCTGGATCTGGCTAAGCTAAAGGCCTGAAAAACTCCTGGGAAGCTGAAAGGAATTTAATCCTTGATCTACATCTAGAGAAGATCTCAGCAAGCTGCACGAGTGTCTGTCCTGCAGCACATTCCTCAGTCATTATCTGTGAAAAACCGCTCTGATGCATAAGAAATGTATGGAATGTACGACTGAGACCTCCTCACTGGCTTATAGGGATCCACTGATATGCAAGAGGTGAGAACCAGGACCTAATTCCACTAAGGGGAGCACCCAAACTCCTGTTTGACTCCACAGTAGCAGATGCAGCATCCACCTCCAAACCCTGCAATGCCCAGGAATGCCTTCAGCCAAGGGAGCAAAGCCTCCAGGGATCCCAGCGCACACAGGCTTGTCAGTACAAAACACCAATGGATGCAAAAACTCATCCCAGAGACAAGAGAAGCTTTGCAAACGTCGTGGTGTTCCAGCCAGCTACAGCAGGGCTAGACCCCAGCCCAGGTCTGGGCTCCCGGGCGGGCGGTGCCGGGGCCAGTGCGGCAGGGGCACGCCGGGATCACCCCTGCCCCTGCCCTCCGTGTCCATACCTTGCCCGAATGGGCTGGGAGCCCAGCCGGGGCCCCAGGGCGCTGCCGTTGCCTGGGGAGTTCTTCCTTGCCAGGGCAGGGGATATGGAAGTGGTTCGTTGAGGCACCTGGAAGAGAACGGAGACGTTTGCAGTCACCCGGCCTGGGCCGCTCGCACACCTGAGCCATCACGAGATCCCCTTCCAGCACTGCCTGAAGGCTGATTTACAACTGATTTCCCACTGAGGGAAAGGCAGTATTTAGGGCAATTATAAAATACAAGGCTCTCAGCTTTCAGAAGGAATCACTGGAGTGTGAGGCAGCAGCAAGCTGCAAAGGTGCCCTCAGGGATGCTCCTGGCACAGGAGCCCCCAGAGCAGCCTGGCTACCACCAAACAGGGCACTTACTTCTAAAAGAAATGTATGCACATCCACACACACAAATATATATAATCTAAATCTAACAAAACCCATAAAAGTAATTTTTAAGGTAAAATTCAGACTGAAGTGCATTTCGACAGCCACAACGGAGGTTTTCTATCTCGTTCAGATATGACACATGCCAGCAGACAGAAGGTGTTGACTGGTGGACAAACGAGAGGGTTGACAGTGGGAAGATCCAGACTGACTCACCTAACACTGGGATTAAACACTGTGACCTTCGCTGAGCTTCAGATGCTGCTGCCAAAACCTTGCTGCTGGCAGAAGGGCTCAGCACAAACACCCGAAGCCAACCACAGCCTCCAGGGGCTGTGACAGGTAACCCTGGAGCTCTGCCCCATCCTCTGGGAGCTCGGGCATCACTGCATGGCCACGGGTGCAGCGGCCTCATCCCCCAGCACCTCAGGTGATGTGGAGAGGCCCGACAATACTCACCGTGCAAAACCTTGCACCAGGTAACAGAGAGGCCAAGGGCTTGTCAGGATTAGCAAGAAAAAGGATTAGGCTTGGCTTTTTTTGAGAATAAACACACGGTTGCATTAGGCAAGATAAGAAAAGATTTGGAGAGCTGGCGATGCTTTAGACTCTGCAGCATCACCAGCTGCAGCTTGTCTCAGTACAAAGCAGTCTCCCCTCCAGGTAGGGTACTCTGCAGTCAGGACTTGGGGAGTTTTCCACCTTCCTCTGAAGCATCCAGCCATAAGCACTGGCAGAAACAAGACCCCGGACCACGGAGACAGCCGCTCCTGCCTCTCGGGGCAGTCCTTTCGTTCCTGCTTGCAAACACATCAAACCCACCTGGGGCAGTCCGGTGTGAAGTCAGGCTCCTCGGGGGTGGTACTGCCAACACGACAGCCCTGAATGTGATCTGGTGGGGACCCCTTCCAGAGTCCACGTTCCCCCAGCCAAGGGGGAAAACGCTGCATAGTGCTGGAGAAGAGCTTTTCTCCCAGGAGCCATGGTCTCACCACGTAGGGCATCACTGCGGCTGAGCATCCTTCTCAAAGGACTCATGGCAAAAGCCAACATTAAATTGCAGGGGCTTTTTCTTAATTAGGTTAAAAGCAGGCAGCCACCCTCCTGCACTATGGAGGAGCCAAGCACGCAGACAGTTCCAGGAGCTGTTGGCTTGCTGTTCCTTCAGCAGAGCACTGATGTCCCCTCTTTGCTTGGTGGCAGCAGAAATAGGAGCATTATTAACACCCACGACACCACCAGAGATCCCTTGCTCAGGGAGGCTTACCTGGTAACTGGGACTTTGCTCTCAAAAAGGCAAGTCACTCACTTCGTAAATACATAGAAAAATTGCCTCTCGATCAGGGACAAATGCTGCCTCCCTGTCGCTAATCAATTTATAATCATTTCTCCTCTGTAAAAATCCTCCTGGCTGAGCACTGATTCACTGTGAGGGGAACTTTAATAGCCAAGTTATAATTCTTCCAAAGTGAAGGTGTATAAACAACACGATCGAAATACTGGTCCAGAAGAATCCTAATTAAAGAGGTACTGCCAGACACTGTCAAAATGTCAATGAATGTATAAAGCTGCTGGAGCCCTTACAAGTCTTCCATCAAATATCGATTGCAACTGGAGGCACGGTACTGGACTAAAAAGGACCCGTCTTATTGAGTATGACAAATTTTATGTTCCTATAATTCTATTTAAGCAGAAGGTTGTTTTTTATCTGAGGGAAAGAAGAGATTAATTTGTTTTGGCCTCTGTCCAGGCTCGAGAACTTTCTTTGCTGGAGGGCAGCGCTGTTTTGCAGCTATTTTGCAGCCAAGAGCAGCTCCCGGCATGTCCTGCAAACCCTGCCTCAGGAAATGCAGCCCCTGGGCAGGTCAGCACCCGCTGCAGAGCCGCGGGACGGGCTCAGTCCTGCCCACTCTGCTTTGCCAGAGGGACTCGGCTCTGGGACTGCCTCTGACGTGCTGAAAGTGAGGAGCGATTGTGTTACCTTTGGTGGAATGTCTTCCTCCTGCCGTAACCAAGAACTTCGGTCAAACTTTTCAATGCGAGGGGGCAGAGGAGGGTTTTCTGAGGTGGGGTCCGAGTTCTGCCTTGGCATCTCAGTGCGGTGAGAGGTCACCGTCAGAGCCTCCTGAAACCCAGCCAGTCCCTTTGCAGGCTGTTCATGCAGTGACTGAGACCCAGACAAGGAGCTTCCTTGGGATTTCACAGTGACCAGATGTGGAATCTAAGCACCAAGTCAAAACAGAACTATCAGTCAAAATGGAGGGGAAAAAAAAAAAAGAATAAAAAAAATTTAAAAATTTGATTTAAAAAAAAAAAAAATTTTGATTAGCACTTTGGATGCACTGAAAAGCCCCCGTGGTCTGAGATCAGCACTGCCTTGGTTTCAGGAACTTCTGACTTACATCACTTCAACGCAAGATCTGTTAAAAATCACGCTCCCGCACACACCGTGCCCGCCCCAGGCTCTGCTGCTGCTGGCCCAAAGTCCAGCTCCTACACCTGCACCTTTGTGGTTGTGCTAATGAGGTTTGGCATGGATTTTCCATGTTAAAAATGGAAAAAAAAAAAAAAAAAGAAGGAAACGATAATAAATAATAATTGATTAAAAAAAAATCATCAGGAATTCTGAGGCATAGATGGCTTAAAAAATATCTCGAGGCATGAGTTTCTCTAGGTCGCGGTGGCCCCTACTCCATGGATCGGCCCTACAGGTTGCAAGTTTAAGGAATAGTGACATCTGTTCTGGGAAATCTGAGAAAATCACAAGGCTACAGTTTGTGAAATCAGAGCTTCTTCCCAGGACTCTGTGAAGCTGCACTCCTTTAGGACTTTTATTTGAAATTTCTACATACGTATCTCTGTACGTGTCCGTGGCTTATGGGTACATGTGTATGCATGCACACCCTGACAGGGGGCTCTGGGCTTCAAGCAACTCCTTCACTAGGATTTTACTGCCAAACAAAAGTCTTTGTAGCTGCTGATGGTACAGGATGCCAAGAAGGTCACTGAAAAATATTTGGCCAGTCAGAGGGATGACAGTGAAGTGGGGTTTTGCCCACTTCCCAATGCATACAGACCATGTATGTTGGGCAACAAAAGTATGTTTCAGGGCTTTCCTGCACATTTTTGTTTAAAGCTGGCATTGTACTGGAGGTGCCACACGTGGCTGGCACTTAGCTGGCATATATTCCATGGAAAGCCCAACTGAACTTGGAGCAAAGGCTTTGTACTTCCCTCTGAAACCCCTGCTGGAGTCTGTGGATCTGTGGGAGCAATTCCAGGGGCTGGACCAGAGCCAGCACCGACACTCCTACGGCTCGTGGTGGCAGAGCACTTGCGGACCTCATGGCTGGGAGAAACTTCTAAAATAACGATGCCCCTCCTCTGTGACAGTCATGGTGATCTATGCCCTCTCCAGATGTGTTTGTGACTGATGTCAACTCAATGGAAAACCAAAACAAAACCTTGAATCAAAGCGGCAAAGAAAGCAAAACCTCTTTCTGATGATCCGCAGCATCAAAGCATCCCGGGTCTTTTGTACCAGGCGCTGTGGTTTTAGTCCTTTACATAAACCAGATCCAAAGAGGATCAGAGCAACAGCTGCACTGGAGCAGAGCAGCAGTTCCTCCTGGTCCCCCAGCTTGTTTCTAGCAGTAACCAGTATGCGATGCTTCAAAGGAAGGTATAAACCAGCGTGATGTTGCTAACACATGGAGGTGACAAGAGGAACACACTCATGCATGTAGATGCTGCTCTTACTCATGAATATGCTTAAGGCTGAGAAACCAGGGAGCCAGGCGCTATTTCCCTTCCATCCACTCTTGCTTGTTTCCTTACCAGCACCCCCAGCATCCTGGCAACGGGGGAGCACCATTACCTGCGGGTCCACGGGTCGGAGCAGGGGTGGGGTCCGGGCTGGCTGCACGCCGCTGATGCTGAAGGACTCCGACCGGGGAGGCAGGTTGGGGTCAGAAATCCTGTTGGCCACCTTATGGGGCATGGCCGGCGAGCTCTGGCGATTGAGCCGGGAGCGCTCCTCCACCTGCGGGACACGGGAGAGGGGTCAGTGCCCCAAAGAACCCATTTCCAATGGAAATCCAAGGTATGCACAAACACACAGAAAGCTCTTTTCTCTTTAGGTACATCGTATCTATTGCTCGATCAAGGTGGTGATCAGTTACAGGTGGGACTCGATGATCCTGGAGGTCTTTCCCAACCTAAGTGATGCTGTGATCACGGAATCCAAGTTATCCAGCAAACTGTGCAATAAATGCATTTCAAAGGCATGGAAAGGACTGTTTGTATTTATACGCTTAATTAATTTCTGAATACAAAGTGGAAAAATAAAGAAATGAAAAGGAAAAACTAAAGAAAAGGCAGCACGCCTCGGAGAGATGTTCCTAGAAGACAACTCCTGAGAAGCTCTTGCTTCTTCTCAAATGGACCTTTAAGCAAGGGGACCATTTTCCTTCACTGTTATAAACACCACAATGAGTGGTTTTCTTCGATCTGAATGAAAGAATAAACATGGCAGCCAGAAAACGGCTGCCTTTGATCTGGATTTACCGAGTCTGGCACGTTGTCATGTATGGGAGGGGAAAAACCCATATTACTGAGAGAGAACATCAACCCAAAGCCCACTGCTTTCAGCCACCCTTGATGGGAACACAGTGGTTTCAGCTCACTCAGCCGTGCCATCCTGCAGTTAGGCTGTGCATTGATATTCAGGCAGCATATGCTATGCAGAATTTTGGATACCTCGAGATCTGATGTGTATTTTATTTATGTGTCATTAAAGTGTTAAATACCCCTAGCACGCCTCGATTCCACTGTGGATGATGACACGTTAAAAGGCAATCTTTACAACAGGTTTGCTTGGAAGGAACCACAGCTCTTCTTTAAGTAAGTAAATATGAAATAAAAGAGCCATTATATGAATAAAAATGAATCTTTTTTCAGAAACCGAGCATGAGACAGAGTAAAATCTAGGCAAGAAATTTGTGTTACGGACTGTCTCCTTTTTAAGTTCATGAGGGGCCACCTGGGCTACTGCTGTGTCCTAAAAGGTCACCACAACTGCCCCAGGCACTGCCCACCAGCCAGCAGAGGCCGTGCAGAGCTCGGCTCAGCAGTGCCCAAGGACGCAGACACAGGGATGGAAAGGGGAGCAGCAGGGTGGGAGGGAGAACTCCCTCCCTCGGGAAAGGGAGCAGCAGCACGAGTGCTGGGTCACAGGCTGCTCCAGCCCATCTCCTCATCAGCCGGGCCTTGGCAGCAGCAGCGACAGGCGGAGACGGAGCCGCCGCCGAGCGCTCCGGCTGCTCCCCGGCACAATGCCAGGCCCTGATGTGAGGCTGATTGTGGAGGATGTCCAGGCTGGTGTGGAGGAGAAGGCAGGAGAGGGATCAAATAGGGATGTCTGGGTACTGGGAAGGAGAAAAGCGTTTGACTTCCCACTGCCAGCATCTCCTCGCTTGCACCTTGTGGCACCAGCACAGAGAAAGATGCTCCTGGGACTCTCTCGTCTGTGCTTTGTGGGGCCCTACTGATTCCACTGTTAGGCAGAAAGGTGGAAAAAGCAGTAAAGCCCTTCAGGAATACATCATTGCTCAAGTACAAACCATCTCTGATTGAACTCAAGTTTCCCCAAAACAGGAAACACCCTCAGCAGTGTCTGTGCAGTCCCAGTGGAAGGCTGCAAATGTTTTAATACATCACTTCAAAGCGAGAGCAGGATAAAAGCCACAGGGACTGAAGGAGGAGCTGATGTGGGCGTTGGCTGTGGCAGAGAACAGAACAGCTCGTGATGCACAGCCGAGCCCTGAGTTCCCAGGGAGCTCTGAACAGTGGGAAAGCACCACAGGGGCCAGCCACCATGTGGGAAATGTCTGATGAAACCTGTCCCCTCCTTTCTGCATGGCCACGTGTGGTACATTCCTGCCCAAACCCATCCTTCAGCTGACCAAGGTTTCCCTGGCTGTCTTCAATACCTTGTTTAGCAAATAATTGGTCCCTAACAGAACAGTCAGTAACAAAAGGAGCTGCTAATTACAGGACCACAGCTCAGAGTGCTAATGCCACGTCCCTAGCTGGATCACCAGAGGGTCCCAACATGATCTCCAAAATGGCTAAATAGTCCATGATTGTAAGAGATGTGCCTGGATAAAGAGGGCAGGTCTGGGACAGAACCCAAGCTACATCCCAAGTTAACTTCCAGTGGATAACCCCGGATAACAAGAAGATGAGTAGAAGGGGCAGCAGAAGGGAATGTGCATCCATGCGTCTTGGCAGGACTATCTGCTCAGACTGTTTCATTTAGCATCAAGAGAAATCCCTGACTGTGCTCTGGGGAAGCTGTGAGAGATGCAGCACGGGCTGGGTCCTCACCCAGAGCTTTGTCATCACCAACAGGCCAGTCCCTTAACGAGGGGATGCAGGGACACGACCACAAGGTGAGTGGCCATGGCCTCGCCTTGATGCTTTATCCCACTTCTGCAGGGTCTCGGGGGTCACCCTGGGAAAACGAGGGAGGTGGGAAAATGCGTGTACAAAGGAAAGGTATGAAAAGCAAAGAGGGGCACAGCATGAGGAGGGCTCAGCTGCGCTGATCAAGCTCCTGAGAGAGAACACTTGAGACCAAAAAGCATAAAAAGAAGGGCAGTATGGGATATAATGCAAAATCATCAGGAAATATCCAAATAAGCTTTGCACAGCCTCCAGAAATTGTAGGCTGAGCACCAGACTTGTCTTTTCATTGTTCCCACAGGAAAACAAAGTCTCAATATTTCTGTTAAATTAGCATGCATGGGTTGGGTATGGAAATTGCTAAACTATAGCAAGAACCATGGTAGGCTCATTAAGTATCAGCACAAATCTATCTGTGGAGCCAGCAAAGGTGGGCCTTCAATACTTGCAGCAAAGTACCTGAATTGTGTTAAAAGTGGGACTGAGCAGAAGATAAAACGGGATGGAGGCAAGAAGAGTCATTCTGGGAGATTCCCAAGGGTGCTGTGCTGAGGCAGTACATCAAACTACTGCTCCCAACAGCAGAAAGATGCCACAGCTTGGAGCATTTAATTAGAAACCAGATAGAGTGACACAGGTAAGGAATAAATGGTTTGGAGAGCTAATTGGTGGAAGCTGGAGAAGTTCCCCAACAACAGGAAACCTCATCTTCGCTGTGATTTCAGCAAAGGGGAAGAGGCCGTGTTCTGCTGCTCTTATTCTTCACGTTGTGCAGTTCCCAATGTCCTGCTTCTAGTGACAACATCAAAAGGATGCCAACCCCATGAAAGAGAAGAAATGGGCCTTTGTGTTTGAAAGGGAAAGCTAAATCCAGCACTTTTCTCCTTCACCCCAGATAAAAAATAATATTCCTTTTTAGGTATCTTTGCTGAAGTTTTGCAGACAGTGCCAGAAGCACTTTAGCAATGTTCTAGAGCATTTACTTAAAACCAGGCAATGAAAGACAGAGTTTATTCCCTTTTCCCTGCCCCACTACCTACTCTCAGCACTCAGCAGATGGACAAGAGCAACCCAGTTCTGCACGAAGCTGCAGAGGCACCACCCAGGTGGAAGCCTGTCCTGTCAGAGGCAGCTGGAACACCTCACCTGCAATCCCACTTATCAAACCTCTTCTTCCACTGGAAGGGCTGGAGAATGATGATGCAATTCCATGAAAATCTATCATCTGGTGCACTGCCACCAAAAGAGACTGAAGACTGAACTGGAAGGCAACAAAAGAGAAATCCAAGGGAGTGTGTAAAGAGGTGAAAAGAATTTTAGACACCCATATCTTTCTCTGTGATGGTTCAGAAAGGCCAAGAACACATCACTGGCTTTTCCTTAGCAAGAGGCAGCTGAATTCCTTGAGCATTCAGTACTTGAAGGTGTTGTGGATGCAGCTGAGGACTGTCAAGAGGAAAGACCAGCTCCGTGTTGGATGCACATCACACGTCTGCCAGGACTAAAGGATGCCGAGCACTGCTCCTGCTTAGTAGGAACAACAGGGAAGTTATTAAAATATCTTTCTGCCCAGGAGTAGGGTTACAAAAGTAAACAGAAAAGAGCTTTAGAAAAATTAATAGCAAGAGCAGGCACCAGTCTTACTGGAGCTACCACAAAGAGATTAAGGAGAAAGAGTTTGCACATGATCCTGAATCCGCACTGCAGACAATGCACGTCTTAATCTTTTCAAGACTGTTCAGACAAGCAATAATTAATATTCAAGATCTCACAACTATTACAATTCCCTCTTTTTTGCCTGAGAAAAAAAATCAGGAGGGAGCAACCCCAGGGGATACAGCCCCGAGCCTGGGGGGAAAAGCTGTCCGACCCCTGAATATGTGGAATTAGGGCTCAGCAAGGAACCCCACGACAATCACCCTCTGCATTCACCCCGACCCCTGCAGACTTGTGGACATGCCAGGAAGGAGAATGAGGAGATGATCTTTAAGGTCCATTCCAACCCCTTAACATTCTATGATTCTATGTCCACAAGCCCCCAGATAGGCTGAACCCCTCCAGGAGGGATCCATCCTCCTCCTCCCTTGCCCTCATGGAAAAACCTCCCTCCCTCCTGCTTGTACAAACACACACACAGACACACTGCACCAAACTGGGAGTGTTCCCAGCACAGCTGATGGCATCTGCTGGATCCCGACCCTGCGGAGCACAACCTGCTCCACCTGTGTGTGTGTTTCAGACCCAGCCCTGCGGATGAAGACGAGCACCATCCTCCTCCTCGCTCTCGCCTACCTCCTTGGCCCACGCCGGCTTCTCGCTGGCATTTATCCCTTCTTTGTAGTGGTAGAGGGGTTTCTTCTCTGCCGGCCTCTGGTCCTGCCGCTGCTGCTGCTGCTGCTGCTGCAGGGACACCAGGTAGTCCCGCTCCTGCTGGAGCTGCCTCTGCAGCCTCTCCGCCTGCCGCTGCTCCTCCAGCTGCTTGCGCTTGTACTCCTGCCCAGGGGAAAACACAGTGACAAGGTGCCCGGCCAGCCTGCAACCTGCAGATTTATCTGTCTGGGTGAACAATGGGGCCTGAGCAGCTGAAAGGTTGTTTTCTGGCAGAGCTCACCGATTTGAAAGACTTTGGGGACTGAGCTGTAAAGCATCCCCAAAGAGAGACAGCAGAGCCAACAAATTCAGAGTTGTGACTCTGCCACCGATGCTTTGCAGCCACTGAACTGCCCCGTTTGGTAGGAATGGGGGATGTGAGCGCTGCCTTGTCAGGGAAACCCTGCGAGACCCACTGAGGGCTGATGTTTGCTTAGGAGTTGCCACTGACTTTGCCCAGGTTTTTCTGGATGGGAAAAACAAAGGATCAATTCGATGAGGTGCCAAACATCGCCTGGTCAAGAGAGAGCTCTGAGTAACCTGGTCTAGTGGAAGGTGTCCCTGCCCATGGCAGGGAGGGAGTTGGAAAGAGATGGTCTTTAAGGTCCTTTCCAACCCAAACCATTCCATGACTTTATGGTCAGACAAAATCCAACTGAAGCCAACTCCTCTGTAGGACCAATTAATTGATCCTGGGAAGGGCCAGACTGCGAAGCCAATTGTGTGATCTTTCTGAATCCCTACATACAGCTCTATGAGTTTCAAGGAGTAAATGATTTTGAAAAGTCTTTTTAAAAGGCAAGGGCTTGTGTGAGGGTTTTTGTTTTTCCTAAATAAAATAGCAAGACCAAAAAACAATGACCCCTGTAGATTAAAAGAAAATGCAGTAAGAGTAACAGCTACCAGCACTAAAAAGGATTACTCAAACCCAAATTAAATAAAAAAGAGGACATCTAGAATGCAAAAAGCACACGAGGGAATAGACAGTGTTCCTGCGAGGAAATTAAAACAAAAGCCTTCACTCAGAACATGAAGAACAGCATGGCAGGGTGGGTTTGATGGATGCAGGCACACAACAGCTCGAACACATCCCAACATGCTGCAAACAGCCTCCAAAACTTCACAGCAGCAACCAGGGCTGCTCCTCTCACAAGGACACGCACACACACCAATGCTGCGGAGGGGACGCAACGAGAGCCGTGCACCATGAGGGGACCCAGCCCCGAGCAGAACGGGGGATCCAGGCATGCTGCAGCCACGGAGCAGGACAGGAGGCTCCAGGCAGGGTGGTGACAGCGGTGTCCCCCATGTCTGGGCATGGCAGGAGGCACTGGGGGGACACGGGTGCACGCGGGCACATGCGGACGCGACACGGGCAGAAAGCGGCAAGCGTGGCCGTGGCCTCCCATTTACCAGAAGTAGCGCTTGCTCCTGCAACAACTGCTGCTGCAGGATCTCTAACTGTCTCTGCTCCTCCTCTAACTGTCGCCTGATGTACTCCTGGAGGCATGGGCAGCAAGGATCAAAGGAAAAAGAGAGAGAAGGTGAAAGAGCCAGTATTTCCGGAGAGGAAGGAGAACGAGGTGGGCACCCACATCCGCCCCGCCCAAGTGATCTGATTAATCAGCCCGGGCACCCTCCATCCCTGCCTGAAGAGCCCAGGATGTGTCCACCATTCTACAGGAATGGAAACCACGGGGAAATGGCCAACATTACCCAAGAATAACAAAAAAATCTGACCCCAACAACAAGCGGGTGTGGAAAACCTGCATCAAGTGCCTTCACATCTGCGGGCCAGCAAGTGGATCCACACAGAAATAAACAACAGCAGTGAAAGCGACACACGCAGTGTTAACAATTAAGCAATTTGCTCTCAAGTGGTAAAAAATGAGTGTTTACAAGAAAATCTCTGATTAGAGGCAGAGGAATCCGTGCTGAAGGCGAGGGCCCTGCTCCCAGCCCGTTACCTGCTCGTGCTCTGCGCGCCGCCGCTCCTCCTCCCGCCGCATCTGCTCCTCGTAGTGCCGGCGCTGCTCCCGCTCCTGCTGCTTCCGCAGCTCCTTCTCCCGCCTCTGTTGCTGTGGGGGGCAGGAGGCACAGGTCAGCATCCCCATTTCTCTCCCCCAGAGATCAAAGTCCTTTTTCTCACGATTTTTGGGGTGTCACCTTGCCCACAGACCCAGAATGCTCCCAACCCGCCCAAGGAGATGCCCTGCCAGAAGGCTGGTCCCTTTGGGTGGTAGAGGGACTTCTTGATCCCACTCCACCCTCACACACTCCAGTGCTTGGCACTGGCTGTGGAGAACCCACAGCATCAGATCATGATTTCTTCTTCCACCTGCAGATGAAGCCATGGGGGCAGTGCATGGTCCCCACGTTCCAGTGTGGCCAACCAGGGGGTTAATAAGGCCTTGGACACCCAGGAGATGCACGAGCCCATTGCCTACAGGTAACACATCTCAGCCCCAAACTCACCCATGAGGATGAGGGAGGCAGCCAGGGGATTTACTGCCTATGAGAGGGGAATGCGTCCTTCTTAATGTTTGCTGAGACCACAAACCAGCAAAGACGACTCAAAATCCACGGGTTTTTCCTTTTCGAAGCACCAAATGAGCAGGATGGGACTTCCCTTGCCATTGTCAGATCACGCCTGCCCACTCCCTCCTGGGTCACATCCTTGCCTGCTCCACTCTGTAGCACCTTTGCTGACAGCAAATTTCGGAGTGATGACAACCTACGGCCTGCTGTGAGTCACCCCGGGGGCCCTGGGTGTACCTGCAGCCCCCACATGCGTGCTTTTAACCCAGCCTGACTCCTCCAGCTGCCCAAACCATCCCGGGAGCAGGGGCGGGCAGCAAAGTGCTGCAGTGCCGTGCAGGCTGCTCGGCAGGGCAGCCCCTCACCGCAGCACCACAGCCAGCATCGGCAGAGGGCACTCAAATGCCGGGATTGGCTACCGGAGCTGCGCAACCTGCCCTGACTCCATCATCTCCATCATCTCCTGGGTGCAGCCGCACGCCGACGGGAAGGCACCCGCTGAAGCAGAAACCTGGCCCTTTTTTCTCCTTCTTTTTTTTCTTCCCGTTCTTTTTTTTCTTCTCCCATTGCCGACACGCAGGGGCTGAGCAGACTGCAGTGGGAATGCTGTCACTGGAGAAGCTGGCACCGCCATGCATTCACTAAATCATGGGGAGGGCTGGAGCCAGCAGCTGAAGGGCTGGCTGAGCATTCCAGAGACCGAGATGCTTCTGTGTGAAACTGCTGCTCTGCAGGAACCTGCACTGCATAGATGGATTTGAAATCTGTATCCGTCTGCAGATACCTATATAGATACTGTATTTTTCTCCATATTCTATATACTTGTGTCTCTGTGGAGATACACATCTGCAGATATCTTTATAGATAGATATCCACAAAGATAAATCTGTCTACGGATATTGTAACACACATTTAAAGACCCCAACATTTCCACCTTGGGAGGAGCCACTGCCTGTCCTGCTGCAGCCTCCTCACCCCCAGGTAACATCCACACGGACTCCAGTGATTTCCTTGAGCTGCAGCACAGCTTTAGTGCCACCCATAGCCATATTTATCAGAGCTGCTCCGCTCGCCTCGGGGAAGGAAAAACTGCATCCAACCTGAAATAACCTGCCAGCTCCAGACACCGGTGTGTCCCACGCCAGGCACAGTCACTCGCACTGCCCACGTACGCAGGGGATGCATGTGCTACTCTGTGTGTACGCCTGTCCTCGCTGGGAACGGGGGGAATGTGGGCCTGGTGGCAGTTTTTGGAACTCTACGCTAGAAATTGCAGAGGGCTCGCCATCAGGACACGGTCACTCTGCAGCATCCTGATGGATACATGGGATTTCTTGGCTTCACCAGCGCTCCCTGGCCTCCTTAGGTGATGGTCACTGCTCCCATGACCTCTGAAGCACAAATCTTTAGACTAATGGGTTGAATGTATGTTACCCTGAGCTTCCTATCACGGTGGTGTCACACTGGTTTTCGGGTGGGTTTTAGCGGCTGGCTTTTTTAGTTAAACTATCACACTGCTGAATAAAGCACCTAATGCTCGTGTAGGTTGGGCTTGGCTGGCAGGAGGCAAGGCCCTGAATACCACAGCTATTTCTTAAAAAAAAATCACCCAAATGGTCTTTATTTCCAACCCAGTAGGCGAACAAATCCAAATCCTTCCAAAGAAGGAGGCAAAAGGGATTTTATCAAGGAGGGAGTAGCACACCGTCCTTCCCAGGTACCATGTGCCCCAGCAAGGTGCCCCAATTCTGGCCTCCCTCCTTCAAGTCAGCATCTCACCATCGGCCTCCTGAAAGCCTATTTAACTCCAGGAATGAGAATTGAGGCCCATAGGTACCACTTTCTTCCAAAGATGATGCTCTTGTGGATACTTAAAGGCCCTCTGCACCCTGCTGCAGCTGGGCTCTCGGGGCTGAGGCTGCGAGCGGGATCCAACGCACACATTTATGGAGGCCAGGAGTGCAGCGCTCCCCTCCAGCTCCACAGCACATTTGTCAGGTCACATTATAAGCAAGTCGTTTGTCACGGTCACATTACCAGCACCTTCAGCTGAACACTGCAGCCCGGCAGAGCGGGGCTGCATCAGCTGCCTTCCCTGTACGGCCCCGCTGCAGCAGCTGGCAAACATCTGGAGAGGACCCGGCACAGCAGTGGGCTAAGCCTCCAGCAATGCCCCAGTCTCCCCTGTACATCTGAGCAGCGCTGGGATGATGGGGACCCTTTTTGAAGGAGGGATTTGGATAAGGGAGATGCAGCTGGAAACAAGTGCATGTAGAAACAGCAGGAAAATAAAAGGGAGCGATTCAAAGATCTCTCTTTCCTTGCCTCCTTTTCTCCCTGTTTTCTGCCCTCCCTCTCCCACTGCAAGAGCACACTTCCCACATTCCTCCAAGCCTGAAACTACTGTGTGTATTTACACTATCCAGATCCATTATTCATGCAAGGCAAGAGCACCAATTAATTAGGACTGCATTTATATAACTCTGCAGGTAAAGCTATATGTAGCCGCCTGTAAGCCAGAACGGGATCTTATTTGCGCTGCACCAGATATGACAGGTTTTAAATATTGATGAGAAAAGACACACGAAGGCAAAACCTCTGGTGGGAAGGCCCTTGGAGGCCTGGCATGAAACAAGGACTTCAAAGAGCAAGCTCCCTTTGCTAGATCAGACACATCCTGGGCTACGAGCAACGAGAGCTGCAGCCGCCCCTCAAACCCCGTGAGCTCGGAGAGGCACTGACACTCTGCAAGAAGAAGCTCCTGGAAACCCTGGCTTGCCTCTCCCAAACACCAGCATGAGCCAGGAAAGAAGTGGAAGGGGAATTCCAAGTGACAAATGAAAACAAATATTCTAGGTGGCTGCGTTGTTGTGACAGGCTCATTTATCTGAGCCACCAGGGAAAGAGTGACTGTGGCTGGAACATCATCTTTCCTGACAGACCAAGCACTGGAGCATGGAGAGGTGTTTCCCACTGGTAGAGAAAGTGGGTCAGAACTTCCCACCATGGCAAACAGGGATCTGATTTGCTCTTGAACCAGTGCAGAGCTTTTACTCGGGATCACCATGAAGGGATGCCCCGTGCAGGAAAAATCGCATGCTTCAGAAACTATGAGCCCTACAGGCTTCCCGACCAAAGAAAAGTGAGAGAGACACGAATTTCAGCTCATACCTGTACTACAGGAGCTGCTGTGCCACAGCTCTCCTTGGAAATGGGTGCAGGAATGCTGCTGGGACCACTGCAGTGCCCCCATGTGCCACACAACTGTGAGGGGGCTGTCACCTTAATGACAAGGTTCCTACAAGCTACAGGACACCTGCACACGCAGAAGAAAGTAACACACCACCATTTTAGATAACCCAAATTTATCTATAATTAATTGCTGATTTTTATTTTTTGGCATTGCTTTGTAAGAGCTTCTAGTCAATGGTCTTGTGCTGGTTAACATTCACAGGAGCTTCAGCAATTTTTTATCCCTTGAACATCCAGCTCTGTAAGTGCACTAACTAAAACCTCACGTGCCAACAGCAAGATGCTTAGATTTGCCTTGTACATTCCCTGTAAAGAACTGACCTTCATTTTATACCTGGAAAGGAAAAAAATCCACAACATGGCAGGAAAATGAGGTTATGTAAAGCCCTCTCTGACTCCATCTGCCCACTGCTGCCAAGGGGTCTGCACAGAGATTTGTCTTGCAGGATCCCTAAGGCTCCCGACCCCAGGATGTGTTATTCCTACAGCTCAGCTGGAGTTTTGGTGGTTAAACCAGTGCATCAAGGCTCATTCTGTGCCAGCAACAAATGGAAGGCTGATTAGGGAACTATATATATCTAATATATGTATATATAGGGAAAAATTAAAATATATTCAAGCCTATTCACCCTTCTGCATGACACAAACATTTTCTGCAGCGCTGTTGGATCTATTGATATTTAATTCTCTAATTTGAGGGTTAGTTCTGGTGCACATTTTGAATTCATGAGACCAACTTTCTGCACGAGGGAAAACAAAGCAGCAACTCTGCTCTCATGAAAGTCCCGGTTTCAAAGCTAGCTTGGGCATTTTTACTTCCACTGCAATTAAAGACAGCTGCAAATCTAAATCTCTTTGGCTGCCTGGAAGAAGATTCAGCCTCAGAGAAGGAAATTGGTCAGCTCCTGAAAAAGGAGGCCCAAGTGTCTGACAGATATGAGGAGACACGCAAAGGATGGCAGCGGGTCTCGGGGGCACCAAGAAGGGCATAAAAAGACCACCAGAAGATTTCCAAACTTGACTTTTTTCTATATGCATTTGATGTTAGATGTCAGGAGATGGTGGATTTCCCCAAAAAAGCCCTAACACTGGAGGTACTTCGTGAGACGTTCAGAAATCCCCATTTAGGAAGATCAAGGTGACAGAAAAAACGAGGTTCCTTCATTTTGAGCTCTGCTAGACGAGACAAGAGAAAGGGCAGGAGCTCTATCCCTGCCAGTATTTAAAGACAGCATTGGAAAACCACAAAACAAACCTCCTGAAGGTCTACACTGACAGAGGAATGGGCCAGTTATCCCCCTAACAGGCCTTTCTTCAGCTCTTTTGCTGTGCATCTCCAGTACAAATTAACTCCAGGCATTTCTGAGCTTGGCATCCTAAGTCAATCCTTTTGGAGCTGCACTTGGGCCCAAATGCCAACTCACTCCCTCAGCCTGGACACCTCCACGGCATCTTATGATGACTAGGAGCTCTTTCTGTAAACACAGTAATATGTTTGGCAGCGTGAACAGGCTGACTTAGGAGACCCAAAAGCCACCAGCTCCGAGGGTTTATTTGTCCCGGCTGCTCTACTGGGTTTTAAAGGTCAAAATTATTTTGAAAACACAGTAATCTGAGTCTTCCACTGGTCTCTCCTCACAGAGATCTGCTGGTACAGTACTGTCTGCTGGAGGCACACCCCATCTTAGACCATAAAGCAGCATGGAAGAAATCCTGTTCCCATTAACCAAAATAAATCCATGGCCAAGAGTCATCAACAATAGTTAGTGCAAAGCTGGTGTAGGAAAAAGCAGAGAGGCCCAACGGGAGCAGCCTGGCTGCTGCTGGAGCCTTTGGGTGCTGCCGGGATGGGTACGAGTGCTGGAGCAGCACTCCACATCCACGGAATGTGCTGGGAGCCTCGGGGCAGCCACATCAAACTCAGCACAGCTGTGACAGCTGCTGCTGGCTACCTCTGTCTGGCCATCAGATGCTTCCTGCCCCAAAATATCTGGGAGGAGCAAAGACCAAACTATATCCCTGCAGCAGCGATGAAACTTTATTTGCTAATCTCCGCATTTACAGATTTTCCGGTTTTGAAGATTCAGGGCACCTTGCAGCTGGCAAAGCCACAGCCAGCCGTGCTGGGGAGCATCTGTCCTCACCACTGCCACAAAGCACCACGTTTGCAACAGAAGGTCTGCACCTCTTTCAAGGACTCCTGCTTTAATCCTCACCATAGCAACTCAGCTGTTTCTCGCTCGCCACGCAAACGGTGTCTAATAGAGAACAGAGCTCATCTCACTCTGTGGCTGGACGCAGGTGAAGCTAAACCTGGCCAGATGGACCTGGGGAAATGGGCACTTGAGGAGATGTTGGGGCCACTGCAGCTGCCAGCTGGCCCCAGCATCTGCCCTGATCCTGGCTGAGCCCGTGGGACCGATCGCATCAGGGGGGAAGAGGATGCTCTTCAACTACAGCCCCTCTGCCCTTCCCCACTCCTCTGACATGGCACCTCTCAGCCAGCTTTGCTCCAGCACATCTCCTTTTCAACTGAGGTCCAAAAGCCGTAAGGCAGATGGGTGAAGAGCCCAACGGGGCTGTTCAGAGCCACTAGAAAAGGCGTTGGGCTTAAATCCTGGCTATGGTGGCATTAACTTTTAATGACCTGGGGACAGAACAGAAGGGAACTGGCAGAGCCCAGGGGACTGAGCACAGCCCAGCCCAGCAAGGCAGCAACTCTGCAGCTCAGGGCAGAGCTCGCCAGCTTAGCAAGGGGATTAGTCCTCCATTCAAAACCTGCCTGGGAAGCAGCAAAGAGAGAACAATTTTCTTCTATGTGAAGAGAACATATTAATACAGCAGCAAGCATTGTATTCATTACAGGATTGCAGCTAATCTGGTGTCTGCTTTTATTCTGCTGTTGTTCTGCTCCTGTACTGCTTGCAGCAAGCAGGCTGGGACAAAGGCAGAGCCAGGCTTCCTTACAACAGCCCTCACAAACATCCACTGGGGCCGGGGATTTTGGGGTGCATCTATGTGCAAACCATGTCCTCTCTCAAAGCAGCTTGCCAGCCTCGGGAAGGGTGCAGGGCTCCAGCAAAGCCTGACCTACAAAGTATCGAACACACTGTGCTCTGACAACACGACAGACCTACATATTTACCAGACTGAAAAAATGCTCTGCCTGGGATTTGCCTGTGTTGATTTTTGCCCTGGAGGGGCTCAGAGGACCACCTCGAAGAGGGGCCACACCATCACCATCATCACCATCAGCTGCCTGAAATTCCTTCCTGTCTGTGCCCCTGGCCTGAGGCATTACCCAGCACGGGGAGAGACCGGTGACCAGAGTAACAGACCTCTGGCTCGTGCAAATTAAGGGGGTGGATGCTCTAATAGTCCATTTACTGCAAATCCTTTTATCAGACATATTGGTGACCTCTTCAGAAGGCTAATTTAATGACCCTCAATGTATGAACCCTTCAATGAGTCACTTGGGCTGAGTTCAGAGCAAGGCAATGGGTGCCTTTGTGCAAAACCCCATTAAAAAACCCCAAGAGATGGGGAAACGCCCCTTTATTTTTTGGTGAACTTCTTCAATACAAGAACCAGGAGCTACAGCAAAAGCGAGCGCTTCCTCCAGAGCACGTGGCCAGGCTGAGCAGCTCAGGGACACCCAAAGTCACATGGGCAAATCCTGCAGCTGGATTCTAAACGGGGTGGATAATTTTATGACCGACTGCATTTGTGGCTGGTATGTTAAGACAAGGGTAATGAAATCTTATCCTTCGGGGCACATATGGATCGTTGCACAAGTCAGGCAGGCATCTGCCCCTCCCCTGCAAGTGGAACTGTAATTGGCCGGGGACTGTAAGGACTGACGTTGAAATTAGGGATTAAATGGGACACAAATGGCACATGGATCCAGGGAGAGGGCAAATGGAGCTGTTCAGCTTCTTCTCAACTGTAACAGTCCACAGGAGCAAATAATGATCAGGAACTCGACAGATGCTGGACCAGTAAGAGTTCTGCACACCTTGACTGAATACAGCTGTCACCTCAATCATGGGCTAACTCTGCTCAGTAGCTCCAGGGACCCCTTTAGGTTTGGTATTCCAAGGGTTTATTTACAGCAAGCCAGTTCTATTACCTTCACAAAAGTTGGCAACACTTGCTCTGGTGAGGAGAGTGGCCAAAAGGATGAGCAGAGGGGCTTGACCAGTGTAACCAAATGTCTGGGGTTACCGACTAGAGAGGTCAGGACATGACCTCAAACCAGGCTGAGAACAGTCCCTCCTCAGGACCTGTCACCAGAAATCCCACAGCTCCACCCAAAACCAGCTCGGCCCTGGCCAGTTACCTCCTCCAGCCTCCGCCTCTGCTCCTTCTGCTCCTCGATCCGCTTCTGCCGCTCGGCCAACAGCTGCCGCTTGTGCTCCTCGTTCTCGCGCTGCTGCTGCTCCAGCTGCTGCCGCCGCAGCGCCTCCGAGCGCTCCTTGTTGGCCAGCTGCAGCCGCAGGAAATCCCGCCTCAGCGTCGACTCCCCGGGCAGGTTCAGGATGGAGCTGCACACAGGAGAAGCATCAGAGATCATCTCCTCCGTGCAGCCTGGAACCTCTTGCCCCTGCGTGTTTTCCCAGCGTGGCCCCTCTCCCCTCCATCCCAACAGCATCCGAACACCCAAGAGAGCCTGGGCAGCAGCAGATGGAGGGATGCCCCACCAGGGCAGGGTGGCAGAGCTCTGCTCATGGCTCACCAGTCGTCTACTCAGTGTAAATGGAAAGGTTTCCTTTACATTAGGCTTCTAACCAAAGCCTCTGGTGCTGCAGTGGCTGGCACACACTATATTTAGCTGTGCACAAAGCACATTTAGCATGAATCATTGCCAGCTATTAAAATACTACATTATCTCAGTGAAATAATGGAATAACCTGATACTAATTACAACGGCTCTGAAAAACGTCACCAAAGAAAGTTCCAGCCCCACGGTGCTTGCAGCAGCACCGGGGAGGTTTCATGGTGAAAAATTACAGGGAAACACAGTTACACTTGGATGTAAGGAACCACAATTGAAAGAGTTTTTAAATTTCACCTCACATTTTTCCACATCTAAATATCCACATTCCCATGACAGCACCATGCCGTGCTGCAGATCCCACAGGCAATGGGGTTTTCTTCCCCAGCTCTTGGTTAAGGTGATCCAGAGCATCAGTTTATACCCACGCACCACCCGGCAGCAGGAATATATCCTCTGTTCTGCCAGGGATCAGGACTCGGTGCTCAGACTGTCCTTTTTCCACTTCCAGTTCATATGAGCCCATAATCCAAGCTGATTTTATACAGAGCTGAAGGGATGTAAGGGCACAAATGAAATGCTGATTCTTACCTCGGCTCTCCAGAGTCATTTTCCTCCTCCTCCTCCTCACTTCCACTGTACTCGTACTCTGTCTCATCTAGGAACAGAATTGCTCATCAGTGCCCTTTGCTGGACTCATTTGTTTTTCCAGTGGCTGAAAACCCCAGAGCTCCGAAGGCAGAACAGCCAACTCTCTTTACCTCGCATGACCAAGAATAAGCAGCATTACTGCTCTGCATTTTCTGGTTTTGTGGGGGCCACGAGGCCAGGGAAGCACCAGCACAGCGGGCAACGGCCCTGACAAACACAGCCCCTTGATGTAGAGATGGGGGTGTCCACGAAATCAGAATTTATGCCCATATGAGAGCGAGTGACCCCCTTCTTCAGGATGGTTCTGCAACGGGAGGCGCACCACCAGCTACTGGAGCCGCAGTCACAGGAAGGTGGGATTTAACCAAGGCTCTGAAGGCACCAGCTCCTCTTTCCCTAAACATAGGCTCTTCCTATGCAAATCCATGTAATTTCCAGGCAATGAAGATATCTACATAAAAGCTCGCTGCAATGTTGTGTTACACACTGCAATTTCTGTTGGGATATCATCTTTATCGGATGAAGGGAATTATAGTCAAAGAAAGGCTCGCATTTATCCAATTACTCTCCATCTCTAGGGTCCAACCTTCATTTGCCAGACTAAACGCATTTAATACTTCACTGGGATCCCATTTTATTGTTTTGATTGTAGTGAAATCTATTACAAGGGGCTGGAAGGTACGCACGAAAAATTAATTCCGCTACCAATAAGAAGAGAAATAGCAACGTATTAATTTGCTGGATTCTACAAACGAGCTTTCAAATTAAAATTCAGTTCACAAGTAGCTGAATACTTTAACAAGTTTCTTCTGCTATCTGATCTTTCTTGCAGAGGACTTTGATAGGGCCTGGAGAGTTCACTGAAAACATTCAGTTTAATAGGTTATTCCTAGTCAGCGGAATTGCTTTGGGGCAAGGGTCTTATCTGGATGTTCGTTTGCACAGCTCTGCTCATCGCTGGTGCTGCAGGGATGTCACGTAGATCAACACACTTGGCATGAAATACGTGAGCTGGGGAAAATTCAGCTTAGCAGCTTCACCCTCCCACACGCCAGCACGGATCTATGCAAACGTAAATTTTATACACACGCTTTAATGAATCAAAGCTTAGATGTTCCATGTGGAAATTACCACCTGGGCTAAAAAAAGACATCATTTTTCATTAGGAAAAAAAATATAATATTTTAAAACACTGATTAACTCTAATGACAGTCACCTGCCTGCTTTGCATGAACACCCATTGTTTAGTTATGGGTAGTTGTTTTCATATCAATGACTGAGAGGAATCAAACCAAACAAAACAATCTAACCCCAAAACCACAGGAAGAGTGGTCACACAGAGGATCACACCTCTTGAACTCAACCAGATTGCAAACAAACTCACCCAGCTGAGTGAGGGGAACTGGTACTGGGACCACGGGCAACCCAGTCCTCTCTGCCTTCCCTCTTTTACCCACATGGATGTGCCTTGCTCTGCACTAGGGATATCCCCAAGCACAAGGCACAGATTGCCCAGACAGGGATGTCTGAGCACATGGCAGAGGTCAAGGATTGCTGAGAGTGCTGCTTCTCCCCTAACCCTCCTCTCTTCTCCACTGACCTTTCTCTCCTCGCTTCTTTTTAGTCCTGTCGATGTGGTCCTTGAGCTGGATGCGGACCTGCCTCTCGTTGGGCTGGTCTCGGATGAAGGGGTGCTTCATCAGCTGCTCCGTGGTTGGTCTCTGGCTGTGGTTCTTCACTAGGCAGCTCTCAATGAAAGACTGAAACTTTTTAGACCTGGTCAAGAACAAGGAAGGAAGGTACAGAAATAACAGGTAAATATATCGATTCTCGTGTGAGAAAGTGAAAAAAACTCGTTGGTATTTGAGATGATTTTGCTCAGTTCTTGCTCATCATCCCAGAGAGCTGGGAACCATCAGTATGGCCAGAGAATCACCAAAGCCAGATGTCACCGAAGGCAACCAAGAAAAAGCAAGGGAGTGTTCCTCCTCCCTTCCCTCTGAACCTGTGAAACTGCAGGTAGAAACGAGATGCAACACACACAGATATAAACACAATGCCTGAGTGGATTGTTTCTCTTATTTTATAGCCCCTTGGGCGGTGTTTCAAGAGATGAATCTTTGTGAAGATGAGTGGGACAAGCCAGGTTAATTTTTTTTTTTTAGATTTAAGTCCCAACATTGCAGGGCTTGGTAAAGCTCAGGCAACCTGTGGGTGATGCTGCTGCCTGCAGCCCTTCCCTGCTCTCTCAGCAGCATCACAACCCACCAGGGGGTTGTGGGGGCCACCAAGCCCCAGATCCCCTGACCCAAGAGATTGGGACATGCTCTTTTGATAGAGATAGGAAGAGAGCCCTGCCCTCCTCACAGCCTCCCTGCCCACAAAGTTACATTCAATCTCAGCTAAAACAGTTTCAGCCAAATCTTTAATAAACAAATTTGTCTTAGTCTCAAGTGCTGCATATCCAAAGTTTTCCTGGAACTAATTTCACCACATTATAAACTCAAGAGAACAGGGATTTACAAGAAAGGAAGATGTTGACAGGCTACTGTAGTCTATGTTGCTTTAGCAAATAAGAAAATGAATATAAATTAATGTCAGAAGCCAACAGATACTACAGAATTGCATTAGAAGTAAAACAATAAGCTTTCAGGGATTTTACTTTTAAGCTGTCAGACTAAAAGTGATTTATCTTTTAAGTGCTAATCCATACAAATTGAGATGCAAAAATAAAATATGCTACTGGATCCAATTAAATCTTCCCTCCAGCTTTGCTAACGAGCAAATCTGCCTTCCCCACCTTGCCCTGAGAAAGGCAGTGTCTCAGTGTACCCTGGAGGGACAATCCATGTGATGCTCAAAAAAAAATCCACTTCTAAAATATGATTCTCTCTTGTTGGTGTGAAGCTGGAGAGACTCCAGTCCTGGATGTGTGGTCCAGGGCACGTGTAAATACAGGACAGGTGAAGTAGCCAAAAAGTTTTCCTCCTGGAAGTGCTGGGATGGGGGTCCCAGTGCCCTGTGATGCCCTAAGGCACCTCTGCTGCCTGAGCAGCTATGGACAGGGACTTCCCATCCACTTTCCAGCTCAGGCCACTGGATTTCCCAAAATCTTCCTCTCTAAACAACCCAGCCTGTCCAGTGGCACAGTTCAGCCCTCACTGGAGCAGAAGACCAGGGCTTTCTCCCTGGCTCTGATCCAGGAGGACTCCAGCACACGTTCCATCCCCTCCCCAGGCCCAGGTCAGCCCACCTTCCTGAAGCACGCGCTCCTCCAGCTCCTGGGGTTTGTAAAGCTTAAATCAATGTTTGCAAAGTCTTTGCAGCTGCTTGGATGAAAAGTGGTATCACAGTGCAAATATCACCTCATTAACAAAGAGGTTTCATGTCTTTTACAAGGCAAGGCTAGAGAAGGTTTATGGGAACAAAATCACCAAAGTTCGAGTTCATTTTGCCTGCAAACAGGGGAAGAAGAAAATAAAGCTTCATTGCTGGCTGGCTTTAATTGGGAAAGAAGATGATACACCAAAGATTTTAATTTCGTAGGAACACAGCACTGTTTTAAAAGCTAGTTTGAGGATTTAGCAGGCAACAAAATGATTTTCCTCTCTGCAATTTTTGATTCAGGATAGGCTCCCACGCCAGTGTTCTCTCTTGGCTTTCCTGACTTACCCTCAAAGGTGATGGAATCCCTTCACTACTTTTACATGTAAGGAAAAAGCTGGTCTGCCTACGTGGTGCACTTTTATTTACGTGCTGCTGCGCACAAAAGCAAGGATAAACTCAAGGTTCAAGCTGACCCTTTCTCCATTTTGCTTTGCTCTTGTGGCCTGTGCTTGTGAAAGCCAGCCCACTGACTGCCAGGCAGCCACCCCAAGAGCCTGGTCAAACATCTCCACTCTTCCTTGGAGGGGCTTGCAGAGAGTTCCAGGAGCCATCCTGGCAAGGCCCAAAACCTCCAGCTGAGAAATGAGCCAAGGACAGCAAATCTGCCCAGTGCCACATTGAAAATGCTATAAAAATTGGCTTTCAAGGAGTTGGTGGAGCTTCGTCTGGATCATTTGGAGCTTTCCATTGCAATGACAGCTTGGAAGCTGGATCTAGGTTTGAGCTGCCTGAGGTACCTGTGTCCCAGCTCTGCAGGACACCAAGGATCCCTGCTCGTTCATGGAAGGGTAGCAGAGGCCAGGTGAGCACCAAGCTGCCCCTTGAAGCTGGAGTTTTATTACACTGTGGCTTCCCAGGAGATCCTTCCCTCAAAGCACCCAGGAACACCCCACTAAGCACATCCTGAGATCTCAGGGCAGGGATTAAAACACAAATCCCACCCCAGCTCCATTTTTACCTTAAGGACATGGGGAAACATCCTGCTCAAAATCTGCTTTCATCAGCTCCCCTCTGCCTGGAGGCTGAGGGAGTCTTTGCTGAATAAACAGCACTTTTGTGTGAAAAATAAATTCTGAAGTCTCACAATCCTTTTTGTGCTGTAGGAGTGAGGATAACAAAGGAGCAGACTGGTGATCTGGCAGAAAACAAGCACCTACACTAATTTCTCATCTGACTAATGGTATCCTCAAAAGGTTGTGCAAAAAGAGCAAGAATATCTGACACCCTCTGCAGAGCCAGCTGGGAATGGTCCCTCTCCTCCTGGTTTGGTACTGGAGCAGCTGAGGATCAGGCTGACAAAACTGAGATGCCTCCTGCCAAAGCCTAGGTGAGTTTTTAGGCTGGTGCTAAAAGCCCAACACCACGCATCCAAAGCAGAGGACTCCAAGTGTCTCTCGCTCCTCTGTCAGCAACAAAATACCTGCTGCTGTGGCCCTAAGTGCTGTCAATACCTACCACGGGCTCTTCTCCTTTTTATTGGTGTGTAATCAATAGGATATTAAGCAAAATTTAAAGGATTAAGGCAAAGCTTCCCTCTGTGAGCTCAGCCTGTGTGGGAACGAGGGGCAGCGCTGCCTCTCTAACGTGAGGCAGATCTTTCCTGACTGAACCACTGCTGAACCTGGGGCAGGAAAACAGCACAAACCAAAGACAAGTGTTTTTAAGGACTCCACTTCCATCAATACAGAACATACAGTAACAAAACAACATCTGCTGGGCTTCAGGAATATTTTTCCTGCGGGTTTTTATTGGCATGCCTCACTTTCTTTCCTTTTTTTTTTTTTTTTTTCCAAAACAGTGATGTATCTTTTCCTGCAAAATTTTAAAATAAAGCCCAAACTAAGTACAAATCTCTGCACTCCTGGGCCTTCAAGATAAACCATCCCCCTTTTTTTTTTGGCCTGGATACATGTTTCCACTTGAGAACGGAACCTGACTGGAACGAAAGGGGAGCCAAGCAAAGTGTCATCAGACTTCAGGCTGCACAAACTGCCCTGGAAAAGCCAACTCTGCACTGTGAAATGGCAGGGTGGGTGTGTTGCTCTCTCTGCACACCAAGGAAGCCCTCCATCCCAAGGTGGATCCTTCAGAACAATTTTCCTCTCCACAAGAGACCAAACCCCAAACCTGCACTCACCAGAGTGATGCTGGGGATCATCAGCAACCCCTAAAACTACATAAATACCAACACCATGTCCCCAGCATGCCTGGCTGCAGAAACAGGTTGCTCCCGAAATGTTTTTACAGTCCTTAAAGATTGAGAAAGAAACTCACCACTTCTTTGATTTCAACCTCGGGGCCGGGTTGCGGGGGATGAGGAAGAGGGCTCTCATGGGATGCATGTCACACAGAGCTGCAATTTGTAAGAAGAGGCATTAATCATGGCACAGACACCCAACTGGGAGATCCGAGTTTCCCCTGAGGCTGCCAGACCCTCGTGGCAGGATGACTGCAGCAACAACCCCCCACAGACAACCCCCAACCCCCAGGTGAGGGCTGATGTCCCCATCCAAGGGCTGTGAGCGTCCCCAGCACTGCCAGGGTGAATGCAGGGGCTGGATGGGGACACTTCTGCTCCTGCAGCTCCAGGTCCTCAGCACCTGCCAGGTGCTGAGAGCAAAGGGCCAGAGCATGGGACAGCCACACCACATGCCACGATGCTCTGCTTTATTTACTTGCGTTTTCCAGCAAGGACGGTCCCAGGATTACGCTGAGAGCCGTGGCAGTGTGACTTGTGCAGGTGCACCACGTGAACCCAGCGTGTCACTGCCGGTGTCACATCAGCTCTTAGGTGTTTTACCTGCTTCCAGTCCTCCATCCCTTCTTCAGCCATGTTTTATTTGAGGAAACCACGTCCCAGAGTGCCCAAAGATGTATCAGAGTCACACAGGTCTGCCTTTGCTCACTGCTCACCCTGCCTCCTGGGCCGTGCTACCTTGGCAGCTTTGTCCCCATGGACGCTGTGAGCTCCACCTCAGCAAGCCCAGCTTGGTTGGGAAACCCTTGGGGTGGTGTTTCGTGCACAGAGCCGAGCTCTGGCTGGTGCTCAGCAAACCCCAGCACGTTAGAACCCAGGGATAATGAAGAGAGCAATGACTCTACTCACGGGGAGCACCTTCGGCCATCTCGATGGCTGTTATCCCCAGAGACCACAAGTCACTCTGTGAAAGAAAGCAGAGGGACATTGCCAGTGGAAGGAGAAATGGACACTTATTTACCCTGTTCCCAAGCCTTGCTCAGCCCTGAGTCTCCTGAAGGATCAGAGCAGAGACAACGAACCTATCTGGGAAACTCTTTGATTTCACACCTGTACCACTCTTCCTTCCACCTTCCCCCTGGTAAACAGGGACACCTGAATCCCCAGCTCCCAGCCAGCCAGCAGCAGCGAGCTGCCCTGCAGTGCCCCCTCCCCACCCCACCATCACTAACGAGCTGTGGCTGCACCCCCAGCCTGGTAACGAGTCCCAGGGGATGGACTGGCTCTCCTGGCAGGGCAGGAGGCAGAGGCTGGACGTGTCTGGCGAGAGAAGATGAGCACAACCCGTCTGCTGGACTGGGAACATGACTCAGACCACTGTTGGTGCTGGAAGGGATGGACTCTGCCTTCCACCCTTCCTCTTGTACATCCAGCTCTCCCTTGCCCAGCTGTCTGCCGTGTCCTTGCAGTCCCACTTCACCTTTCTCCTCTCCAGCTCAAGAGCTGCCCTTTCTAAACTGCCTCAAGCCTCTAAACCTACCATTTAGTGAATAAATCCCAGAAAGGTTGTTTTTCCCAGCACAGAGTCCCAAAACCCCAGCCAGAGCTAGAGAACCACAAGCACCTTTTCACATACACCCTCCAGGAACAACAACTCGGGTTTTCAATTTCAAGGCACTTTTCCTCGCTTTTAGCTCAAGTTCTCCCTTAACAAATGCTGCCCTTGCCACACATTTTTGTACCTGCTTAAAAATTCTCTCTCAAATCTTATTTTCAGCCCTTTCACAGCACAGTCTCATCCATTCTTTGTTTCTGGTCAGCTGGGATTTCTGCTGCATACTTAATTATCACAGTCTTTCCACATGATTCAGCACACATGACCCCTTCCCTCTGGGTTGCCACTGAACTCCTTCCAAATTCCTAATGTGTCTTTCCATACTGAGGTGCCCAGTATTATATGCAAGATGCCAAGTGATCTTAAAGCTGGAGGAATACAGAAAGGGATTATCACCTCTCTAAGTCTCCCAGAGAAAGCAGAAAACTCAGCGGGAAGCACACATTTTATAATGATCTGGAATTCGGGATTTTTTTTTTTTTTTGGAGTGTTTTTTATTTTTAAGACTGAAAAGCCTTTCAATCCATCCAGCAAAGGGATGCTGTGCTAATATATTTGCATTGCCTTGACTTGGGAAGCGAAGCAGGCTTCCTTCTCCCCCTGCTTTTGATTCTAAGCTTATTGACAAGATATCTCTAAAGAAAAAAGGAAAACCGGCTGGGGAAAAAAACAACAAATAACCTCAACGACGGGGGGTTTCTATTTGTTCTTTTTTAAAGTGGTTTATTTATGTGAGGAGGTATTTACTGCCTCCTTCCATAGATTACACAGGCATCTCTTTCTGGCTAAGAAAACAGTGAGATCAGAGGCTTTTTGTCCAACAGATTAAGCCTGTGAGGATTCCTTTTCTCACCCTATAAATCTCATCCTTTGTATTCAGCATTTTAAGCTGGTCAGCTAAACCTGAGAGAGCGTCTGATTTGCATCCTTTTAAAAAGAAATAATTATCATTTACATCCTCCCCACCCTACTTCAAAGTGAGAGCATCAGGTGCGGGGGGGACGTGATCCGAGGTATGGACTAATGTCCAGCGGCTCCCACATCACCAGGAGCTCTGAGAGCACCCTGCATGGAGCGTGTCAGCAGCAATCAGCCTCCTGTTCCACAGCCCCAGCCACGGGAAAATGGCCAGGGCCAACTTCAGAGGGGCGAGCGCCCGGCTCGCTGCGAGCATTTGATCCTCGGGGACAATAGAGGGATTCTGGTCCTGGCGCTCGTGCATCAGTCCACGGCATATTAAGTGCCCCAGTTATTCTGGCAAGAGGAAAATCCTCGGGAATTTCAGAGGGTAGAAAGTAGCCTATGAAGATATCAGTCCTTTTTTTAAAAAAAATAATAATAATAAAAAGCTGTGATTAATGAGAGCGTTGCACAGGCAGCTGTCGGTGGAGAAGTGGTGAGAGCAGCCAGCGCAGGGTGCAGCCCTGTCACGAAGCACTGCCCTCAGCACAGCTGTTGTAATTGGTTAATCAAAGAGTAATAAGTAATTGGAGATTAAACTATTTCTACGTGTCCCCATCATTAACGATTTCCGTAACCCAGAATCTGAACTCAGACTGGAGAGCTGCTCTCTGGAAAATCATCGGTTCAAAAGTTGACTGATGCACTTAAATGGCTGCAACAGAAAAGCGTCATTTGGTTACTTTAAAATCATTCATGTCTCAAAAATTTCTCTTTACGATCAGTAATTGCAGCCCAAACTGTACCACGATGGTGGGCTGTGGCTCTGTTACATTGGAGTGTTCTACTTTTAGAAAGCAGCTCACGCCAGAGGGTCTCAAAGCCTTTTTTAAACACCACCTTGTGAAGCGAGCTCTCAGCATGCACACGAACAGAGGCACAGCGAGCTTCACATGAGCCTGAGCTTCCCCCCTGGAGTTCCTGTGTCAGTGTCCTGCCCTCCTCTCTGGACACGCTCACTGGACCTTAGGAGGCTTGGAGTTAGAAATTCAAGTTCTGGACACTTCAAAAAACCAAGGAATAAAAACCCAAGGGATATTTCTACAGATGTGTGTCCAGAAACTTGTAGTAAGGCAGAAACAGGATAAACTATATTAAGCTCTCCCTACTTTAAACATCAGACCTCACTGTAGTTTGAACGGGCAGGTGGGACTCCCAACCTTCCTGTGGATCTGCTGCATGGCACAGGGCTCTGTGCCACATTATAACTCAGCAGCGATGTTGTGCTGCCACCGATCCAAAAATAAACTTCAAACAGGCTGGAGAGACGTGGAAAGTAGGTCAGCCCCCTAAACGTCTGATTGTGTGGCAGCCTTCACATCTCCCTGCGAATATCAGCCTGCAGGCTAGAGGATGTGATTTTACCCTTTCTAAACCCGACCTGACTCCTCTCCAGAGTAAATAGAGCAAATACAGCTTGTTTGACTGGAGTATTTAAATACACAGCACCAAAAAGCAGGGTAGCAGGTAGGAAGCCCGAGTCTGACACCTTTCTCCACACGGGGAAAGACTCCTCACAGTCGATTTGGATACGTGAGCAGCACAACAAAGATTCAGGTTGGACCTGAAGTGGCATCCCAAAACCCCAGAGCCTGAAAGCAGGAGGAGCCTGCGCTGCCTGCCAATGCGTTTTTCGAAGCTGCAAGGATATTCTGAATTCCTGAGTTAAGAAGATGCTCGTTTCGGTACCTTGAAGTCGTAAGTGGCATCAGGATTTTCATCGCAGGCGATGACCTCGGGGGCCATCCAGTAAGGCGTTCCAATGAAGGTGTTTCTCCTGCCCACCGTCCTGTCCAGCTGGGCGCTGACACCAAAATCCACTGCGGGGCAGGGACACAATGGGGCATCGTAAGGTCAGAGACAAACCCGAGCAACGCTCTGCTGCTGAATGTAAAACACTGTGCTCATTCAGAACAACTCCGCGCAGCCAGGAAAAGAAAGACGTGGCTGGAGACGTTCCTGTTTGATCTCTGCTGGGATCAACAGAGGTCAATCAAGGACAAACCTGATCATCTGATGTCCAGGTTTTGTACAAAGCCCTGTGCCTTTTCCTCCTTGCCAGGAGGCAATGAAAAGAAATCACAGCTCCTCATACTAATGAGAAACAGGGTTAGCAACATGAATAAGCAGCAGCCTTTGTTCTACGCTTGCTCATTTGAATTAAAGCCTGCCAAATACTGGTGGAAGCCTCGTTTTTCTACCTAAATTCTTGCTGCAAATGGCAGAAATGCAAAAGGCTTAAGGAACTAAGGGCCAAGGACAAAGGCCCATGGGAAATGTCAACCAGAGAGCTGCAAAATGAAGCAAAAAATGATGAAATCAAACCAATGAGAGAATACTCTATGGTCCACTAACTGCACTTTGCACGACACAATGGCTGGAGATTTGCCCTGGAGAATTTCCCCTTGGAGGGGAATCTTCACCAGCATAAAGCCAAACGAGCTGGTGGTGCCATCTGTTAAGCCAGGGTTTTATTCTGCTGCAGATGAGAGAGGAGGCACGGGAAAACCAGGCTTGCACCACACACGACCAGTGTAAGGGATCTTCCACCACCAGCAGAAAATAAAATGTGCAAAGACAGCCTTCATAACATTGATAGTGGACAGCTGAGGATGGGAGTCCATCATCTGCACTGATCTGCTGCCTTCTATATGATCTCCACACCAATGCCAGGGTGACTAACACAGTGCATGAAATTCAGAGTAGTTCTTGCAAATGAAGCCCCCTTCATCAGGATAGCTTGGAAAAGGAGCCTGGATCATGTCACACTAAACTGAGTGGATTATCCTCCAGGACACTGCTGTGCAGCTGTGGGGGAACAGCCCTTGACAACATCTGGCAATGCACACAGGGCAGTTTTCAATCCAGGGCATGAAAAACTGGTGTCGGCTGCTTAACCTGTACCTGGTGGCAGAGCTGTCTGAGCAGAAACACCACTGCAAGTGCATCTCTGCAAGCAGAACCTGGCCATCGACCCCCGGCAGTTTAAGGCACAGCACTTGGTCAACACCCAAGGCCATGTTATCGAAGCCAACATGACAAAACCCACAGAGGAGCTCTCGATACCCATCCTCTTTTTTCAGGTCATGCACAAGCCAGCTTTGCTGCTTCCCCCCAGCCAGCCCACCCGCAGTTTCCAGGAGCTCTAACCCACTCTTACCTAGTTTCACTTCTGCATTTTCCGTCAGCAATACATTCTGTCCCTTGATGTCTCGGTGAATTACTTTGTGCTGGTGTAGATGACTCAAGCCCTGGAGAATTCAGAGAAAGGTTAGAGGAACCCAAGTTCAAAGCATGTTATTTTCTGACATTCCTCCTCAACCAATTATGCTCCAGAAATGAAAGGTTCACAGTTGGAGTTAAGCACTGGAGAATGCTTTTGTTTATCACATGCTCCAAACACTGTCCCATGTCCCATGCTGGGAGGACATGGCTGGCGAGGAGCCTGCCAGCTCTAAAGGGATTAAACCCAATCTTTCACATTCCTGCAGGAACCTGCATTAACCCAAATTCTTCCGTCGCTCCAGACGTGATTTCCCCCATGTGCTCCCTAGCCTCAGGGAGCCATTTCTGTGGCAGAAATAATAGAATGGGTTTGTCTCCTTTCTCCATTTCCATCATCCAGAAACTTGAAGAGAACAATTCTCTTGTTTTATCGGTCCAATAAACTGAATTTCAATGCACTGAGAAGCCTGTATTAAAAAAGCTACCATGCAAATACAAATGTTACAACTTGCACGTATCCCTAACAGAGATATAGCTCGAGTAAAAAGCCTGTCTCAAAGGCTAAAGGTAAACTAGCTTTGCTGTTGTGCTGGTTTATTAGCTCATTAATTTCTTTTTGCAAAGCACGTTTTTATTTCATTCATTTTTTATTTCAAAGTAACATCCACCCAGATTGCCAGCTTAGGAAAAATACGGATTACTTCAAAAACTAATTTTGCATTAGGTTTACATTTCACATTAAACATTCATATTTGAGGAAGAAAAGGATTTCTGCTATCGCTTCTGGTAGTTATTAGTCATTTTACGTTCGTTACCTTGGGAAAACTGTGGAACAGATTATATCTGTATGGGAGTCCTTTTTTTAGCCATATTATACTTGGTTACAGGCACCTTTGAGCATTGGAGGCAAAGCGAAAATTCCACTGAATTTCAAGAAATCCTTTAACAACACGGGATCGAGCCTCACGTCAGAATTCCAGCTGTCCACCACTGGCTGAACCAAGCGTGAGAAGGTGGGAGCCTTTCCTCACCCCAAACCCCACAGAGGCCACCCAGCACCCGCCCCAATGTGTGGCCAAACTGCAGCGGGTGACACTCGATGGTGGCCCCGGGACATGAGTCAGAGGCTGGGTTCTGACTCACTGCCAGGGCTATTTTAAGGAGCAGGCTCACGGAGCTCATACACTTAAAATAAGCCCATGTAACTGTGGCCTCTTGGCACAGAAAGCAGTGTCCCTACAACAGCTGATGAGTTACAGTGCCAGCATCTCCTGCACATCACGCTGGTGCGGACAGTGGCATTCAGGGACAACGCAGAAGCGCTGTGCCACCTCTGGACACCCGCGGCAGCCTCAGTGCCAGGCACATCCTTTCAGAGACATCATTTTGCCTCATTTTCTTTCATAGAGTCATAGAATTGCTTAGTTGGAAAAGACCTTTAAGACCATCGAGTCCAACCGTAACCCTGACAACTGCCAAGGCCACCACTAAACCAGGTCCCCAAGTGGCACATCCACACCTCTTTTAAACCCCTCCAGGGATGGGGATCCATCCTTCCCTGGACAGCCTGTTCCAATGCTTAACAACCCCTTTGATGAAGAAATTTTTCCTAAACCTCCCCTGGTGCAACTTGAAGCAATTTCCTCTCATCCTATCACTTGAATGGCTCTTGTGCAGATTTCCTTCACATGCCAAATATTTCTGTTTTCTCTTGAACAAATCTTCGGTTCACAGAGCAACAGATTTTAATGTAGGGCAACCATTACAATCCCATCCTCTGGCCTCAGCTATGCAAAATGCAGGGAAGTCTTTGCTGAAGCTGCCATCTCCCAGTACGTGAAACATGGCCCATTTTAAGACATTTCAGTCAAACATTTATATTGTGAGTATAAGAGCTGCAGCATCCTCATTAAAGTCAGACATGTGGATTTAATAAAACATAGGATGCTTTTTAACCATGAAGATTCTTCTTTCCACAGACTTTATCAGTTCTCTACCTTTCTGTTAACTAAAAACATAATTCTAATGTAAATAAATCTTTGCCCTTTTAATACTAATAGGAGATTATATTTTTGTTGAAGGAAAAAGAGGGTTAAAATTCAGGGAACTAACAGAGCTAAAGGGCATTAAGCAGGACTTATTTATTATGCATCATACAGGCACATGAATCATTCAGGCCTGCCGGCACTGCAGAGGCTCCAGCCCATGGCAGCACAGCATCCAAAGGCTTCCCGTGTCCCCTGAGCACTCAACTGCCACGCTCCCAACAACATTCAGCTCCCCCTGGACACGTACCCGCAAAATCTCTCTGCAGATGTAGGCAATCCACTCCTCCTTCAAGGTGTTCCCCTTCGTGTTCTTGATGAGGTCGGTGACGGAGCCCGCGCCGCAGAACTCCATCACCAGCTGCCAAAGGGAACAGGAATGTAATTAATGACATAAATGTCACGCAGTGACACCACCAGCAGCATCCCCCAGGCTGCCCGACCCCAGGGCAGGACCCCGACGCTGGCATTGCTGCTGTGGGGACACCACGGTGCCATTGGGACATCATCCTGAACCCACCAGCTTGTAATTCATCTGGGGTTCGTTACAAAATGAAACAATAAAAGGCTGGAAGGCTTCAAAGGCTTGTGGCCCTCCAGAAGATCAGGAGCAAGAAACAGGAATCAGTCCAGTGCTGAAGATCAGTGGAGGAGATCAGAATCTCAAACCCTACCCCTACGTGCCCTATTTGATACTTCTGATCAATGTTTAGTATCAACAGCAATAAAACAAAACTCTGCCTCTTGCATGTAAGTTCTGCAACTCTGAACATACAAAGGCACCGAGGCAGATATTTGAAAGCTTCCTACGATTCAGGGACCAGGCGTACTTTTCAATGTTTATTTTTTATTTAACCAGAAGACCTTTAGTTCTGATCATGTTTTTGAGCAGGAAACTTCCCGTGAGGAGAAGGTTGCCAAGCAGTGTCAGGCTTCCCAGGAGAGAGCTGCTGTCCTACTGCTCAGGTTGGTTCCAACAGGACCGGCCACCACCGCTTGTGCCGACTTACAAAGTTTCCGAATATCAAATATAGAAGTGTAATGATCTAACCCAGCCCAAACTTAATCTTGTCATTGAACAACTGTGAAATAAACGTTACAGAAATAGCATGGGATGTGAGTCTGCCTCCCAGGGATTTCGCAGATCCCCAGGGCGTGCAGGAGCCGTCGGCGTGCTCCAGAAAGCAGGCGCAGCCCCGTGTGTGCAACAAGCCTCCTCCAAGGCCTGTGCGAGTGCTTCCTCTCAAATGTGAAACCGTGTTTTCCAATTAGATCTGCTTCCTACTTGAAGATATTCCCTTGCCAGTGGTTCCTTGCCAGATTCTTCAATGTGCATGTTTCGAGTTTCTTATCACATGAGGCTTACGTGGCATTTAACGTTCTCCAAGCAAGTGACATCACTATTAAAAGCACAGGCCAAGAAGAGAATTCAAATGGCAGAAGGGTTACTCCTGACCAAATTGCAGAAATGCAGTGATTTAAGACTATCATAAATCATAACGATCATAAAATCCAGACACGGGACTGCCATAAACCTTCAGGCTAAATAAAATACTTGAGCAGACTACACCTTACTTGGCTTTGACCACGCTCCTATCTTTAGTTTTGATGTTAAGTTTCTCTTCTCTTCCTGAACTGGTGCTGAAAAATTCTTGGAATATCCCTGTCATGTCATGAAAGTGGCCCCAAGAAGTGGAAGAAATGGCAGAAATGGATGGGTCACTGTCCAAAATCTGCCCCGTGCAAAGGCAAGGAACGCACCTACAGCTCTTCCTCCCCAGCAGGGGCCAAGCCATCCAGCTGGGTCACTGACATGGCCTAACTCATGGTTACTCATTGCTCAGTGAATGGGGAACAGTGGAACAGCTGGTTTCAAAGCTGCTTTTCCTCTCTTTCTTCCCTTTAGACCACTGACATGTGGGGAATATCAGTGCCTGTACGTGTTTCTGATTAACCTAACATTTGGGATACCACGGCAGCAAATTTGGAAAGGAAAATCCTGGACAGCTCAGCCAGCCACAAACATCTTGCAATCCAAAATGCTGCCCTCTCCAGTCCTCTTCCATGGAAACTCTTCCACAGGCTCTCACCAAGGTTTGGAGCAAGAGGAAGAGGAAGGGCTTGTTATGCTGTGCATGGCAATCGCAGTGCTTAAAAGAAAATGGAAAAAATCCCATTAAAAGTACACAGTGCATCCATTAATTTGCCAGATTATCTTAATGGAGCTGGAAGTTTGCTTGGTCCTCTACCCTGCCCTTCACTTCCACGGAGCAAAGATTAACTTCACATCAGGAGGGGAATAATACAGCCACCTGCTGAGGTATCCCAAATATCTAACTGTAAAATCTCCTGGAGATTAAATTAGCAAAAACAGAGAGAAAAAGAGAAAGTCACAGAAGGGGTGTTTCCAACCCAGTTTTTTAAGAGGTGCATAGTCCCATAACATCCATGGGAAAACATCCAGCACTGGCAGATCTCTGCCAGCACCGAGAGGCTCCACATCCAAGGGGACTGAGCACCCTGAACAGCCCGAAAGCTTTGCCATGAATTCTGCAAGAAAACCAGCAGCAGAAAGGTGACGAGGCTGCCTGAGTATCCTTGTCCCTGATGGACACCCGATGCAAACAGCCTCCATTCCCAGAAGGTTTGGGTGGCTGCTGCTCACAGCTCTGGGATCCCCTCATGCTTTCATGGCTTCTTATGCTCCTCAGGTGGAAGGATGCTACAGAATTCCAAACGACAGTTCATACAGTGCAGCCTTCGAGGAGAGGAACCACAGATGATGGCAGGCTAAGGAGACACCCAAGAGGCCAGGTCAGACCTGACCCACAGCACTGATGTCCTGCTGGGCAGTGGAGCCCAAGAACAATAAATGCACGCTGGAGCGGGTACAGGAACACGACCAGGTCGTCTCAGAGGATCTGAGGGCTTGTTCAGCCACGCAGAGGATGGATGGGTATGGTGTATCCGTGTATACTGTCAGCAGTAAGGACAGGTAAGCACCAGAGGAGGAGAAGAACAATGCAGATACTGCCACGGTATCAATTTATGAACACTGCGGGTGTGTTTAGGCTGGAAACCAACAGTCTTCCAGGAGAAAAATTAAAACGAACAGCGGTTCCAGCTGACTTAAGGGCAGAGCTTAATATGCTCAGAAAAGGCTTCAAATGGCACTTGGATACTAAAATACTTTCTCACCAGTCTCATACCTCTGGGTAAATGCTTTGCCCTCACACACTCGCATCATGACTAATTTTCTTAAGGGATGAAGTCATGATGGAGTAAGACAATAAACTGGAAATGCATATTGAATTTTTATTAACCATAATTAAAATTATCATCAAGATGGGCTAAAGGTAAGATCATCTTCTGAAATTTAATTTGCAAGGACATTTATTGAGGAAGTATTTTTAAATACAGTTCATTTAGCACTTACTTAGCTCTTCATACCAGAGTGACAGCAAACTTCATAAGCAAGGCAAATTCAGAAGCTGCAGCTGTAAATCTCTGTGTCCTGCTGTCTCATGAATTTTTTGTTTAAAGAGCCTTTGCAGTTTTCAAATCAACCACCACTTTCCTCAGTTTGGGAATGGCAAGACCTCTGCTCCGATCTCTGCTGTGCATTACCTGGAAGAGCTCAAACCCGAGCACCTCCAGAACACCAACCCCAATCCATCCTACAGGGAACTGCTCCAGCTTGTCCAGAGGAACTCCCCAAAATAAATCAAATCCTTTATTACACAAGACAAATCCTTTTGTGTTCCTATGCCTCAGCCCAGGAACAATTTGACTTCTTTTAAGTTACAGAAAAGAAGCACACAACACCCTCAGGCTAAATGCTGCTGGAAATCAATCCTTCTGCTGTGTGTGTAAACAGAACCTGGGTGCAACGTGGTCCCATATGCCCGGGCAACTCAAATTTCTCATCCCACCCCACAGCCTGGCTCCCATGCAAAAGAGTCCCTCATCACCCACATCGTGGGACCTGGAGCCAGTGATGGAGCATTAAAAACACAGAGACCTTCCCTTGGCAGATCAGCAGAAAAGCTACACCCATTCCAGAAACAGAAATAGCAGTCAAATTGGTGTTAAGCAGCAACTAAAATATTCAGTAGCAAGGTAAGCCCAGGTTTTCATTGCCTGTGTTGGAGCTGGGGTGGGAGCAGGCTGTGACACTGCAGCTGCACGCCCAGGTGGGAGCACTGGGGCCAGCACTGCTCTGTTCTCTCCTCTCCAACAGCAGCACCCAGCTGCTCTCACACAAGTTCCTCAGTAAATGACTCGCCTGGCTCTGCCCTGCCTGCACCTCCCTGCACATCGAGGCCAGCCAAGCGATCCATGCCCCTTGGGGAGGCAACAGGCAGCTGCCACCACGGGTCCTGAGCAGGCTGAAGGCTTTGGGTTAGGGATGGCAGCAAAAGGAGCTGGGGTCACCGTCCCGCAGTGTTTACAGCACTGACACTGCTTTGAAGAGGAGTGAGAGTTAAATAGGGCTGGATTACTCTGCCAGACAGCAGCAGCAATCTGCTCTGGTAACCCTGAGCTCTCGGTCAGGAGCCAGAGGAGCAGCCCCCATCCCTTCATCCCTTCACACTCCCCCAGGACTGCAGAGCTTGGAGGGACTAAAGAGAGATACAGCTCAACTGAAAACTGACCCCTCTCAAATGTTTCATGATCTAATTTCTGTAATGCAAAGAATCAGCAACTGCCCAAAAACATTTTTCAGGGTATATAAGCAGATTAAGAGCAACCCTGCTCAGAGCTGCACAGGTGTAACCCAGTGCTTTCACAGCTCATGCCCAATTTTCAATGGAGCCTCGCTGCCGCCGGATTTGCTCTCCAGATCCCTGGTGTGACTCTGTTCACATCACCCTAAAGCAATTCAGTGGGCCCCCAGAGCTCAACAGAGTGAGAAAACACATTTGCAACTACACAGTCACAGCCCCGAGCATTGCACGGCTGCAGCGGTGCCACCCTGACCAAGGGGCTGTTCCCAAATCACCCTGATTCCTTTTTCCCCCACATCGCCCCAGATTATCTGCTGCAGAGGACACTCTGGAGGCCACCCCACCACGTGGGTATCTGGCAACCTGCCTATTAGCAATTTGTCCCCCTTGGTGACAGATGCGGCTGCGGGCAGGGTTGCCATGGCAGCCCATCCATCGCAGCCAGTGCCGCCGCTGGCTCTGCCCTGCCCTGGGTGGGCTCTGGGTTGCTGCCAGCCTTTTGCTCAGCCCCCACACTCTGCACAGCCCCTGTGCCTGCTGCCCATGTTTGGGGGGGGGCTGCTCTGTCCAGGGTCTTCAGTGCACAGTGGACAGCAAGGGCAGATGACAAGTGTCCAGCTGAGTGGCACCTCCATGACCCTGCACACAGGCACGGTGTATGGGGATCACAGTGCCTGCAGCTTCCAGCAGTCCTCAGGGCAGGGGTCCTTTGGGATGGGGTCACCTCCCCTATCCAGCTCACACTTCCTAATCAATGCCTCATCTCCCACCACTTAAAAAAAACACCCACCCCAAAATATCTCAAAACAACCCCCCTGGGTGATGCACAGCCTGGTATCCCACAGCTTAGATTTGAGATGAGCAAAGGGAATTTAATGAGTTTAACTCTGAGAAGCAGCAGTTAGCTGATTATCTGGGTCCTCATATCCCCTGGGAATTTCCCCAGTTTCTGCAGCCCACCCTCACCCTGCCTCCTTGCACCAGAGCAGGACCCCCTCTCCTCAGCTAGAGAGAGGCACAAACCCCCTCAAAGACCCACAGCACCCCAGAACGCAACACATTATCCAACATAAGAATAAACCTACCCCACATTCTTAAATTTCTTTTTAAATGTTCCATAAAGGTTGTCCCTGTGACTTTTGCTTCCTTTTTTTTTGCCTAACATAGCACATTTGTGATACATCTGCTAAAACACCCTCCTCACAGCCCCTTAATTTCTGAAAACAGGGCTGTTTAGTGAGCTTGAGCTCATCTTTCAGGGCAAGTGGCTGCTGTGGAAAGGAGCAGCAGCACCGACAATACTTCATGTCGGAAGCCTGCCACGTTTCTGAGAGATCTTAATCTCCCCTGAAAGAGTTCCCTATTTTTTATTTCCATATCAGCCTCCCGAGTGTCGATAAAAAGAATTACTTGGGCATTATCAGAAAGCGTTTTATTTCAACAAAGAGCCAATGAAAAATAAACAAGCCTTTATCTGTGAGGCAAGACTGATAGAGTTCACACGAGCCCTAATTCAATCAGATCCTGAAACAACAGCTATTTAACACAGTGGCACCAGAACACCTCTCCTCCAGGGCTGGGGAGCTTTCCCAGGAACCTCCACCCCACCCAGCCCTGGGCATAGGCTTAAAAACCCCCTCACACCCCAGTGTAACTAAAGAAGCTTTTACCCAAATTTTTTTCATTAACCCATGAAAAAGGCCCCAAATTGAGAGGAGAGCTAGTGGTCTGGTGGAGAATTCAGATTATCTAGTCTGCCTTTCCCAGGGGGGCAAGAACAAGCAGCACAGCTGGATGATGAACACCTTCTCCCCTTGCATGACCCACCAGGAAAAACCCAGGTTCTCCTCCTGACTCGGGGCATGTGAAGGTGATACAGCACAGAGAGCAGCCTCTGCTGTGTCATGATGATGGGGATTGATGGAAGAATCATAGAGTATCTTGAGTTGGAAGGGACCATTGAGTCCAACTCCTGGTCCTGCACAGGAAAACCCCAAAAATTCCACCCTGTGCCTGAGAGCTTTGTCCAAACACTTTCTGAATTCTGGCAGGCTCGGTGCTGTGATCATTCCCTGGGGAGCCTGTTCAGTGCCTGACCACCCTCTGGGGGAAGAACCTTTTCCTGATATCCAGCCTAACTCTCCCCTGACACAGCTCCACACCATCCCTCTTCATCCAAGGAGTTCTCTAGTGAGCTTTTCTTTTTGAAAGTTTGGGCTGCTCTTTTATCAACACTCATGGATGCCAAGAGCCCTTTCTACTGGAGCTGGAGGAAAGAAACCAGACCAAACCCTCTTGCCTGGTCAGAGCACACAAACCCCAAACCCAACCAGTGTAAAGGCACTGAGCAGAGGTCAGCACCAGGGAGGACTCCTCTCGTTACTGGGGGACTTGGCACACAGCTGGTGGGGTTTTTTCCCCTCCAGGCACTCCTGCAGCACAAGGAGGAACACTGTGGGTTGTTTATAAACCAGCCAAAGCCGAATGGAATTTCATGGGATGAAAAAGCATTTCTCAGCCTGACAGCTTTCGCCTCACTGAATCCCAGGCCAGCTGCAAAGAACATGTTTTTTACGAGTTCCCACCAAAAATAACCTGAACACCCAGGCTAGGAAGACCCCTGGAGTCCAAGCCCCCAAGTCTCCCCAATAATTCAGTGTACCATAAAGTCTGGAGAAACAAAAAGGCACAGAAGTCCATCAACTCCAGTTTTCTCCTGGGAGGAATGTTCTCTGAATCCCTCCACTTCCCACTGGATGCTCTGGCTTGTGGATGCAGGGGCAAACATCTGAAGTCACGGAATGTTTTGCTAAAATAAGGCCTCTGTTGTACAGAAACTACAGGGAAGAGGGTGCTGCTGCTCTTCAGCATCTCCAAGGTCTCCCAGGCGAACCATGGATATTTGTCACCCCTGAAAAATGAGGCTGCAGCAACCTTGCTCAGGCACAGAAAAGCTTTGGAATCCACCCATGGGTAAGGCAGAACTGACTGGATTTACAAGACTGTGAGGAAATAAAGCCTTTTCTGACCACAGGACAACATCCAGGTCGTTGTAGCGACAATAACTCCAACGTAGCCTTCTCTTCAATGGAGCCCTAAGGAAAGCAAGGTCCTCCACTGCTGCTCTGATGGCCACAGGCACTGTAGGCTGCTGCTCCAGAGACTCCAACCAGCACAGCCAAGCTCGGAACACAGCACAACTACTTTAATTAATTTTACAGCAACGGCCGGAGCCCTGACCCGCAGTGCCACTGCCCTGCCCGGCCCCTGAGCACCAGCTGCTGCCAAAGGGAGTGGGCTCTGATGCTCTGCCTCTCCCCGGGGATGGAGAGGATTTAAACTCCATCCTCCCTGCTCTGGGAATGCTGAATTAATAACCGAGAAGGCCCTGACAAGGGAAGCAGCGGGAGGAGGCAGCTGAGGATTTACGGAGAGGCAAAGCAGCTCGGTGCCCTTCAGCAAGGTCCCCACCGCAGTGGCTGAGCAGCCACAGACCTCCCTGACCTCCCCTCGCCGTCCCCCTCCTCTTTATCTGCCTGCACGGGCTCCATGAAACGTGAAGCACGGGAGGCAGCACCAAGAGCTGGCAGGAACCACCCAGCATCCCCCTCAGCTTCCATCTTCCCAGCAATGGTCCTGGCTCCCTCCAACTGCCAGAGGAGGATGGAATGATTTTCAACTGAATATTGTAACAAAGAGATTGCTAATAACACTTCAGAATAAAAACGGGTTCACCATCAGCCTGCAAAGATTTTATGGCAAAATGGAGAAGTGTTCTGCAGTGCAGCAAGAGCCTGTTCAAAGCCATGACTTTGAAAAAGATGGATGCAAAATAAGGGGTTTTGTCTAAGCTGGGTGCTGGTAAAAGGACAATTCAGAGTAAATAATCCGTGTCAAATCCCAGTTATTTTAAAGAGAAGAAAGCAACTTACCCAGAGCTGATCATCCATTCCTGGTGGGTTCTTTTTAATAAAAGCACCATAATACGTAGCAATATTTCGGTGGTGAGAATACTTCTTCAGCATGTTAATTTCTTGTTTGATCTCTTCCTCTTCATCCTGGGATGAGGTGAAAAGAAAAGAAAAACAAAACCACGGGCATTAGGAGATGGCACTTCACAGGGTCCGAGTTGCCTTTGTATGTGGGTGAACTTCCAAGCACCCCATTCCTGACTGAACTCTCACAGCTTTTTTGCACCATTTTTTACAGCCCCTTTGCAGCAGCTGCTGGGATCTTGAGAGCTGGACTGGAGATTGACGTTGCTCTGAGGCTCAACCATAGCTGCATTACCCCAGTGATGCACCAGCACACCCTCACAGACACACCAGAGGCCCAAGGTGTTCTTTTAGAAACCACTGCATGGCAGAAGCACTCCTGCACTCCCAGCCCTCTGCCACATCACTCCTGCCCACCATGGAAGGAGCACAGGACCTCTGGAGACACCAGGACCTGCTGGTGGTGGGGTGGCACCACATGGGGAGCAGGCAGGTGCTGCCTGTCCACAAACTCCATCGGACTAACTCAGTCCTGGTGACAAGCACCATCCCCATGGGCTGTCCCAGCCCCTCTCTGTCCCATCTGCAGAGTGGCATTAGCTGAAGCAGCAGAGGCAGAGGAGCCACACCAATACCTGTTTTGCTGTCCCACCTCTTTGTTCTCCCACCCATCAAATGTGCCCTGGTTTTATTTTAAGCTGACCGAATTCCAGCCCGCTGTATTTCCACAGGCAGCTCTTAGCACCTTGATGCCAAGGAGCTTTATTACAAAGGACCAGAAGGGCTGTTTGTTCTTTATTCTCCTTTATTCCCCTCCTGTCCCTCACCTGCCTCTCCTGACCTCAGTTTTACAAATGGGCAAAGGACAAGACACCCACAGAGCAGCACAGCTGCAGGAGCAGCTCTTCTCAAGGAGCAGAGCCCCCTGACCAGGTGTCACACAACACGGACAGAAACACATCTTTCTTCCCAAAACACCACGGGAAGTGATTTAGTGACTACACTCTTCTATCCAGGGAAGAACAGCAAAGGTGAGGACAGGAGGAACAGGCACAAGAAATATCTGGATGCATAAACAACCTCCAGTTTTATTTTCGGTAAGAACATGGAGGGTATCAGCACAAAAGAGGAGAAGGAACAGACTCAAACATTACAAAGAAAACCAGGGGACTGTTCTGGAAGAACCTTTATCTTCTCTCTTCTTCAAGCAGTCAACACAACTTTGCTTGTTTTCATTTGTCCAGGAAACCAGGTAATATAACATGAAGTTTATCAGGCCACAGAGGTGATTTTTTTAATTGAAGCCCTTTGCAACAGCAACTAAAAAGCAGCTGGATGCTCAACAGTGCTGGAAGCAAGGAGCAGAGACCCAGCACAAAATCCCTTCAGCTCTCTGAGCACCCAGAGGGCTTTTCAGTCATCCCTCAATTCATGCCTGGCTCCCAAGGAAAAAATGGAGGCAAGGCAGAGGGACACTTGGTCTAAAGTTTTATTTTAACTCCTTCTCCAAGCTGAAGAACTCAAAAAGGGTGGAAAAACCCTCCAAAGCATCAGAGCTGTGGATGGCACCTGAGGACGTGTCTGCATGGCCAGGCTCGGGGGCTCCAGCCCAACTTCCTGTTCCAAGCAGGACTACTGAGAGCGATCATCCCCAGCAAATCCAGCGAGGGAGGGAAGAAAATGGAATCATCACAGCAAGCTGCTGCAAACACTCCAATCCCACACCCAGCTAGAGCCACAGGCCAGGCTTTTCTGCCACACTTTGCCTCCATCAATCGATTCTGTTACATCCATCGCTGGAAGTAGGTCATGCGGCACACAGCAGGACCAGCCCCTGGAAAATGAATCTGAACTCTTAATTCAGAGATAGCAGCTGCCCAAACTGATGAAGTGCTGTAATTTGAGGGCCTCTATTCCGCAATCTTCCCTAACAGATAATTAGTAAGAGCGGGGATGAGTTAAACAAAGCATCGTTGTCAGGAGCCTGTCGGGGTTTAGCGCAAGGCACGCGGTCAGGATGAAATGCTGTCTGGGAGCTCACTGAATCACCATGGTTTGGGTTGGGAGAAACCTTAAAGATCACCTGGTTCCACCCCCCCCATCATGGGCAGGGACACCTTCCACTTGACCAGGCTGCTCCGAGCCCCATCCAGCCTGGGCTTCACACTCCAAAAGCTGCACATGGCTATGGCTGGGACCACCACACTAATTCTGTTCTCTGCTGACCTCTGAAAGACACACTGCCACCAGGGATGTCCTGGAAAAACAGGTGGGATGGAAGGCCAGGGTCAAATAAAGCAGCAGCAGCACTGAAATTGGGTGTGAGAAGGAGGTGAGGGAGCGAGTTTGGGTTTTCAGCAGCAGCCTTTGCACTGAGGCTGGAGCGGGTGCCAAGCACAGCTGTAGGCACAATGCAGGGACCAGCTTCAGAAATTCCTCCAGAAGCAATGCCCAGCACCGTACCTGCAGCGGCTGGAGGACATGGCTCTGGAAGTGCCTTCAGCACCAAGAGCTCTGAGGCACAGCCAGCCCTTACCACGGCACAGGTTTGTGCTGCCTGCACCGCGCTCACCGCCCATCCTGCCCGAGCCTGGTCCTGCCCTGAACGAGCCTTCCCTGCCTAAAATCAGCCTGAGGGGAAAATAATTAAATATCCAAAACCCACATCCCATGACAAATATCTGATTTGCTACCTTGTGCATTCAAACATGAGGCCCAGCTTTGCAAGAAGAAGTTTTAGATTAGGGACATCTGCTTAAATGAAATTATTACTGGTCAGGATCAGAATTCAGGTACTTTTCTCCAATATCTTTCCTTGGAAGCGATGGTGTTTCCAAACCACTGAATTAAGTGTGGATTCAAATTTAAGCCTGTGTTTGGCCTCAGAGTAATATTTTGATTTCTCAGCTAAAATTCACTCTAACATCAGACTTCATCCCATGGGAATTTCACTGCTATTTGTGCCACGGGTTTATGCTTGGTGGGTCTGCCTATTCCCTCGGAGCCCACTTCCCATGGGAACGAGATAAATGGCACTTGTAGATACTGCAACAGGAACAAATCTCATTCACATTTACGGACTTATTTCCACACAGCATTTCACCTGTTAGCACCAAAAATAACCTGGATGAAGGTCCCATAGATATTAATACCACACCACAGCATCTAAGGTATTTCAAAACAGATTCCCAAGGCCAGCTGACTGCTTTCACAGAGAGTCACTTCTGTATGTGCTGAGGTCCTGAAAGCTAATTTTAAAACATTAACTCAAAAATGAAGGTGGGTAGATTGTGATCAAGTCCTCGTTTTGAAATGTGTTATTCCAGTCAAAAAAAGGACAAAACATAACAAAACACATTCTTACTCCCAAGCCTGGCACTGTTTTCCAGTGCAGGAACTTTGGCAGGGATAGTACTGCACTTAGGAGAAAATTATTCAAGAAAAAGCATCTTCATGCCACACTACTAAATGCATCTGTTTAGGGTTTTAGGGATCATAGTAACTCAGTTTTTCTTCTGTGGCAATTGGGAAATGGTGAGATCATCCTTTCCCCTCAATTTTGCTATTCATTTAATGATTTGTAAATTCTTGGTTGTCTCAGTCTGCAACAAGTTTTGAAAAAACCACCTCTGAGACCAGGGTGGTGCAGGCTTTTTCCTCCTTATCAGTACGATGCACAGGAATTATTCAACTTGCCTAGTGAAGTTATTCATGACAATAATTGCAACAAAAGCTCTTCAGTGAAAATCATGGGTTCAGAGAAACAGAAATGAGTTATGAATACATGATCCTGTTGCTACTTTTGACAAGATCACGTGCAACAGGACAGGAGGGAACGGCTTCAACCTGAGAGGGGGCAGGGTTAAATGGGATACTGGGAAGAAATTCTTCCCTGTGAGAGTGGGGAGGCCCTGGCACAGGGTGCCCAGAGAAGCTGTGGATGTCCCATCCCTGGAAGTGTCCAAGGCCAGGTTGGGCAGGGCTTGGAGCAATGTGGGATAGTGGAAGGTGTCCCTGCCCATGGCAGGGGGTTGGAACTGGATGACCTTTAAGGTCCCATTCAATCCAAACCATTCTATGATTTTCTTCAGAATTTATTAAGGCATTTAAAAGAGCCACTGCTGGAACTGGATGTTGCTTTGTTCCAGCACGGAAGCACTCAATCTCCAAAACTCTTCCAGATTTATTTTTTTTCTCGCATATTTATTAAAACTAAAACCTCTTAATGGCACATGTCACGTTAAGATGAAGGGGATTCACTTCCCAGGAACATCAGTCTTCCACCCACCCCCACACGTTATCACACCCCATCCCCTTTCCCCCCTGATCTGTAATTTAAGGATGCAGGAGGAGGAGGATACATTACCCCGGTGACGTCCATAACCTTAATAGCAGCGAGCTGGCCTGTCTTAACATGACGACCCTGCAAAAGAAAAAGGGAGAAGTTTGTTTGGTTTTGCTCAGTGACAATGTTTTCCTCGCAGTGAACAACATCCTTAAACAATCTCCTTGCCCTGGCAGCATCCACACATTATTTGTTGCTTTTTCAAGAGCATCTTCACAGCAGCCATGATGGGAAAGCAATTCCCTCCCCTTCCTCCTGCCATTACAATTAATTAGCACAGGGCCTTCAGCGCTGTATTTTCCTGGCAAACAAGTGCTGGAAATACTCTTTAATGCTCAGCCATGCACGAAAAACCAGCTCGGGGCCTCTCCTGAGCACGGAGCGTGACTCGGCTGGAAATGGGCTGCTGGAGCTGAGATGATGGGAATGTGTTGGCTGGGGCACCCACACTGCCTTCAGTCCGCTCGTGTCCCATCCCAGCTCTCCTGGACCTGGGGACACAGCAGGGACCCCTGGCCTGCAGGGCACCATATTCACTCTGACCAGTAATTTATTCATTTTCAGAAAGCCTTGGTTAGCAGGCTAGAGAGGTTTTTGAAGTTTTCAGCAACTGAAAAAAATCAGCAAATCACTGCAATGAACTGTTTGTTGCACAGTGCTCGACTGCATTAATCCTAATGGGAAGATGCCTGGGAGAGATGGTGAAAATATAAAAGAGCTCCAACTATTTATGAGGTCTTAAAACCAACACAACTGCTATCAAGCAAAGCAATTCCCAGCCTTTCCTCCTTTCCCGAGAAACGGATCACCCAACATTAGATCCAAATTGCTCAGATCAAATCATTCCCACCCCCAACTGGAGGACACGTGCTCTGCTTCCAAACCAGGCAGTCTGAGGAAAAGATGCTTTTCCTCCAGGAAAGCCAAGAAATGCTGATCCTAACAGGAGAGCCGGAAGGCAAAGGGAAGCATCCCTATTTCCCAGTTTCCATCCCTATTTACTCTGGGAGCTGCCCTAGGCCCCATCATGCGAGATATGGTGTGGAAGACACAGAGGGAACGGCAGCTCCTGCCCTGCAGCATTGATAATTAACACACCAAGGACATAATCAGGAGCAGAGGTGGAGAGAGGTCAAGCTGCAGCATGGCACAAACAGGGAAAAATAGAAGCTTTTCCTAAATCGCAGGCTCCTCCTGCCCCCACACCAGCGTGCGTGTTGATGAGCTGGGGTTTGTGTCAGGTCTCCCAGCCCTCCTGCAGGCTGGAGATGGTCTTTCACACCCTCTCAGCTCCGGCAAGAACCCTAAATTACCAGACACGGGAACCTCTCCCCGGTCCCTCAGGTTTCCAGGCACGGCGCTGGGAAGCAAACCCACGCGCCGGCTGTGGAGCAAGGCAGCATCATCCTCTCCAAATTTATGACTTCACCAGGAAGCCAATTCACCCACCAGGGCTCCTCGCTCATTTATTAACACAATTTATATGTCCTGAGCAACCGCATGTTCTAACAGCGGAAAAAGAGCTTTATTTTAAAATATGTGCAACATAAAAAGTAATAAAACCGAGCGCAGCCCAGCAGCCCCGGGCTGCGGCTGAAGCATCCCCTGGATGCGGCCGTCGGGAAGGAGGGGCACGTCGCTAGACACCATCTATTTAGACAGCATGAGCTGCAGAAACAAATCCTCCTCTTCCTTAAATTCATCCTTGCTGGCTTGCCCAGGAAGTCCCCACGTGTACTGACACTTTAATTAAAGCCCACAGAGCACCAGCAGGGTAAACACTTGGACCATGGCACATCCCATCTCCCGTGAACTGGAGGAGGAGGAGGAGGAGGGGGAAGCAAGCTGGGGCATTTCAAACCATGGATTTAGGAGTTATACCTGCCTTCCTCTGACGCATCACCACCTCATTTCATATTTTAAGGCGATGCCCCAGCCTTGCCGTGGTGAAGTGCTGCTGCTTCCCTCAGCACCAGCCAAGGGGAAATGGGTCCCTGTGTGCCCACAGCATCCTTCTCCCAGGAATCTGCTGCCTCCTTGCACACCTCCCAAGTACTTACAGACAATGGTAAGAACTTAATATTGTGTAAGCATTTACCAAAACAAAACAAACCACTTGGAAACATATGTTAATGTAAGCCATGAGGGGCACTTAGTCACGCAAAAATCAGGCGGAGTAGAACCAGTAAGTGCTCACCCTGGGATACTGTAGCAAAGGTTTGCTTTTTCTATAGTTTGTTCATGAGGACGGATTGTAGAGCTTCAACCTGGCAGATGAAGCCATCCAGGGAAAACAGACATCTCCTCACCAGCCAACCATCCCTTCTAATTCAACCTACTGCTCAGCACTGAGACTTGCTGTGAAACCTTCATAAATAGTTTAGAAAACCCAGTTGATTTCTACGCTACTGCAGATGTTCTTGAATTTGCAACAAGGATACAGGCAGGCTGGAGGAAGACACTGAGAACTGGAAGTGAGAGATGCCATAGAGGAATTAAATCAACATCCAACCTGTACCCATTAAAAGATGCCATGGCAGCAGTAAAGCCCTCTCACAGTGCCAGCCACCTCTGGCACCTTGGCCACGCAGATTCCAGTGCCTGAGCCCAAAGCCTGGAAGCAAGACCAGAAGCACCCATGCCCCTGCAGTCTCTCCAAAGTATCCAGTTGGATCAGACAGTGGAGCCACCTGTGCCAAAGCCAAGGCAAGCTGAAATTGGGAATTAATTAATGTCAAGTGTTAAGCTGTCCAGCGTTAATATGTACTGCTGTAAGAAAGCTACAAATGAGGACTGGGGTATCAAGAAAAGCACCAAGAAGCCCCTGTTGTGATGCTTTTACCTCCTGCGTGTCTTCCACCCATTGAAACTTGTTGGTTTTTTCCTTTAAACCATCCCCACAGCGGTGCCCTCCACTCAAAAACCACACAAAGACTGAGCCTCACTCCTGCTCCCCTGCTCAACTCTGCCTCCTCGACACCGAAGATGTGGGTCAAAACGGGCAAGAAGTGTTGAAGTTCGACAGAAAATCTCCACTTTTTCAAAAGTCCGCCATTTTGGTGCCCCCATGGACATGCTGGAGAGGGTGCCTGAAGGCAAAGCCCTCAGGTGGGTGGGACCTTTCCTGGGTAAAACAGTCACTCTGAGCCAATATTTTTGGTGACAGGAGCAAAGGTAGCTGGCAGGGAACAGCCATCATTGAGCCACCCTTGCTCCATGCACCCTCCTCACCTCCTGCCTGCCTTTAGTTGCCTGTCTGCTGTGGAAAAGGAGCCGATCTGTAACATTTTCTCTTCTCACCCTCTTGGTCTCCTATTGTTCAGGATTTTTCCATTTGTTGGTGGTTGGTGAGTGGTGAGCTGCTTCCAGATGCTTGTACAGAAGGGCAAGAGGTGCAGGAGAACCAGGATCATTCCCTGAGCCCAACCTTCCACCACGTCCCACCATCCCACCACCATCCCCATCCTGCTGCAGGGCTCACACTCCTGCACGGCACCACCTCTGCTTTGGATGTAACCATGGGTTTTTTCCCAACACTCCCTCCCCACTCATGCAGGGTGAACCTCCAGAAATCCAAGGAGAGGAAGGGAAGAGCTCTCCAGGAGGACTTTGGTCACTCCATGTTGGCTGCTCACAGCCAGCACCGCATGGTTTGAAGGAACGCTGCCAGCACCACCTGGGGTACAGCTCTTAGAGGCCTCAAACACACAAATATCCTCCATCCCTGCTCTTGTCCCACAGCAGGTCCTGCCTCTGGCTCTTCATGAATTCAGCACTGCTACAGACACTGATGGCTGTGATGGCATAAAACACACAGGTGGAAATCTGAGCTACCAAAGCATTTCCCCCTCTCCACATTGGCTGTCAAGGTTCACGTGGGTACGAACCCACATTTCAGCCTCAGGATTATTCAAGCATGATCTTCAAAGCTGCCACAATTTTTAATTAAACATCCATCTGAGCATAAATTCATGCTCCTAATTACTCTCAAAATGTTATATCAACTATCACTAACTTGATAATGTCAAGTATTAAGACTAATTTCTACAAATGAAGCAAGCATCACAAGTTTTTTTCTTCAAAGGTTGTGGTCCTCACACTCCATAAAGTGTAATGGACCAGCACACAATGAGAACATTGGTAAATGCTTTTAAACATCAATTGATGCAATCAGGCATTATATTTACTAAATAAATAAACCCTGGCCTCAATATCAGCCTTTTTAGACAACAACTGTATATCTTGGCCCAAAATTCAAGTCCACGTTTTAAGGACAGAAAGAGGATGATTGATTGTTGCTTTTTAAAACTTTCCTAGCACAAGCATGGATTTCACCTCTAAGCAAAACCTGCAATTTCTGCACCCAGAAATGTATTCCATCGTATTTACTTAACTTGTGCTGTCGGCTTCTATTCATCCAACGAAATAAATGACCCACCACCTGCTGCAGCCAGCGGGACACAACCAGAACTGTCACTCTGTTGAGAAATGCAGAGCTCCCATTTCCTTCTGCCAGGCAGAGCAACATCTCTTACACTTCCCAGCCCGGACGTGCAGCCTCCAATGCCTTGTGCATACAAAATCCCCACTGCAGGCACTTAAGAGTGGAGTAACCACATTGTATGTCTGATACTTTAAAGCAAAACACTTATGATCCAACCATTTTGCACCGCCCTTGCTCATGCTGCATGTAAATACTAAAATGAGTGGGATCAGGGTGCTCTTGCAAGGCACTGCTGAAATTTCGACATGAACAGCCCTGCTGGGACCGGACCACAACGCCAGCCCTCACCACTGAGGAACACTGTGTCTCAGAGAGAAATCTCTGTGAACCGAGACAAACAACAAAAAGTCCCATGAAAGTCCAAATATCACCACTTTGGCAGCAGAGAAGCCTCCCAAATAAATTTCTTCCATTACATTTCTGTTGCAGTTAAAATACTGAGCCTGGTGCCAGCGGCCCAACAACCACCCTTTCTACTGTCCAACTCCTGCCTCCAAACCCAGCCATCAGACAGCACATCCTCAGCACCACCACATCCTGCACATTCCTCCTACAACAGGAATGGCACAGGACACCAGAGATTTTACCAGGTTAGAAGTCACCAGTTCATTTTTCTGTGTTAATTTTTGATAAGTGCGATGAGAAACTCTTTACCCAGCCCCTACTTCTGCACAGGCACTGTTTGAGGTGTTCACTGGTGAGTCTCATCTCCTCCAGACTCTGTTTCAGCATTCAAGACCTTCTGCAGGCAAAGATCTCCTGGGATGAGCCAGAACTTCACACAGGTCCATGGACTAGGTCCTGCCAGTTCCTTGTTTTCCTGTAGTTAAAGGCAATCCAGGGACTCGGTCCAAGATTTTTAGCATGAAGGCACTTTAGCACTAATGCACTGAAAACTGCATCCAATTTTTCCTGGGAGAAGGAGCTTCGCCTTCCAACAGGAGCCGTGAATCTGAACTGCCATCCCTGCTGTACATTAGACCATTTTATAGCACCTGGCATGGTTTGTTCTCAGCTTTTACAGAGTATAGGCACATTTATGTACTTGGTTTCTCATTGAAAGCAATCTTGAGGGTGCCAAAATCCCCTCTCCATCTAGTCTGAGGGGCTAAAATACTTATTGATGTAAAAAAATAGGCTTATTCTAGTTGAAAATTCAGCAATCTCCAAAACAAGCTGGCTAAAAATGACATACACGAGCTTTGCACTTGGTTTACAGATCTCTTCAAACACATCTGAAATAAATCCATGTATCTGAGAAGGTAATTAAAACATTGGATACTCTGCATAGCAGGCCAGCATCAGAAAAGTTGAGTCATGTAACAGGATGGGGAAAATGTTTATTTTTACAAAGAGTAACATATCTCTTTGATTAAAACAGAGCCATCATGGGCCAAACCTTATTGCTGCTGCCTGCACTTAACTCCAGTACTGGGAGGGGGATTTCAAGCCAGTGGGGACTCAGAACATCCCTGCAGACTGGGGACCAGTCCTCACCCTGCCCAGGAATTCAGCCCCATCTCTCTGCTTTACTGCAGTGGAAGCTTTTTGAGAGAAGCAGCGTGACCACAATGGCAGTGTCCTTCCTTCCCTCCACACCGTTCCATCTCTCCAGCATTTCCTGGGTTCAAAAACAGCTTTGCAGAGCTTCAAAGTGATCCCACTGCCTCAAGGCACCAAAGGACATGACTGACTTAGTGCAGTTCCTTTCCACTTGAGGCAAACTCCTCTTAAACCACCCCCTGTTCCCCCAGATTTCAACACTCTGCAAACAGCATCCTCCAATAAACATGGCACACCTGAAACGCCAAGGCTTTGACACCAGAAATGGAAAACCTATGAAAAACAAACAAAGGTGCATCCAGTGTTTGACATCTCACTCGGTGGCCAGGTGAGGCTCCAGGGTTGCTCCTCTGCTCTCCTGAGCTGTCCTGCAGAACGCTGGTTGCTCACTTGAGCACGGAGCTTCACCTCTGCCCACCCTGCTGCCTTCATTTGGGCTGTTTCTGGAGAGCAGACAACCTTCACCGAGCAGGACAAACACAAATTTCACTCCTCCCCTTACACGTGTCATCTTTTCCAAGGTTTTAAAGAGTAAAATCTTGAAAAACATTCAGAAAACTCAAACCAAAGTGGATTTTTTTTTTCTCAGCTGGGCATTTTCATTAATACTTCAGTGTGGACTGAACAACCAGAGCTTCCCTTTGGAAAAGCCTAAGCCTGCTCCCAGCACAGACGCCTCTAATTGCACAGGGCCAAGCTAATGCTCTGTGCTGACCCAACAGAGCTGACCTTTGGACCGAAGTGTTTCCAGTCCTCTGCATCAATCCAAGCTCTGATCGGGACCCTGCAGCTCGGAGAGCTGCAATTCCATTACTGCAGCTCCACAACAGCTCTGACGTTAAGTAACGAAGGCAGGATTATTAGATTAGCAAGCTAAATTGTTAAATTAGCATATTATTCATCTCCAGAAATAACATGCACCACAGCATGCAGGTGAGCAAGACTACAGCCTTATATTCCCTTCACAAGGGAAACACATCCCTTACGCCAGTGGCTTGTACTTATTCCATCCTCTATCCCTCTTGTAGTTCAAATGAGGCTGGAGACTCCCACCTCCGGCTCAGGAAGAACCAGGTTTCCCTCTTCCATGGATAAAACCATTGCCTTAAGTAGTCCAAAATCAGCAGCAGAGAGCCTGAATCCTTCCAGAAGCTTCTGCAGATGGTTCTTCTGGATGTGGCCTGCTCCACTTCTGATTTCCACCCAGGGAAAAACACTGGTTAGAAAGCCTGTCCCCCTTCTCTGTGGCACCATTCAGCACCAGCACAATGGCCATGTCAGGCTGTGTATCTCCTCCATGGTCACACCAAGGACTGTGACAGATTTTGCCCACGAGTGTTTGAAGATGCAGCTTTTGAAGGTGTGGTAGGTGGGTTTTAGGAGCAGTCTATGGAAACTCGAGGCACCAAAGGACTAAGGAGAGAGAGATGTTCCTGACAAAGAGTAATGTATATATAATAAAAACCAGAAGGACAAGCACTGTCTTAGGAAAATATTCACTGAGCACTGGTCCCGCACTGAAGGCAGCAGGATTCAAAAGAGCATCAGTGGGATGAAGGAAAGGATGCCACCATTTACCACTGAACCCCATGCAGCCTCCCCAGGCCCTCTGTGAGCTTTGCTCCCTGCCCCAGCACTCCCAGGTCCAACTCAGGGCAATCCCCACGGGCCTCTGCCAAGGGGAGCAGCCCATCACCTGCAGCCCCCCGGGCAAGGAGGGCAACAGCCAGGCCTCGGGGGGCTCCTTCCCCTCCCACACAGCCTGTCCTCCCTTTGCCCCGGCTCCTCTGCAAGTGCACATTTTCACAGCTAAAAAGAGGCAGCACAGCCTGTTCCCAACAACATTAGTTCATGACAGCCATGTTATTACCACCCCTTAACACCCCCACTGTGCTTCTGTTTCACGTCGCTGCCTATTCAACACTGCAGTATTCATAACTAAAATTAAATCTGCCTTTAGGAGACCCACAAGGCACCCTTTCACACGGGCCACATCTCCGATAGCGGCACCGGCTTGTTCCTCCCAGTGGGAAGCACTGCGCCATGGAGGGAACGGCGCTGCCTGGACCACCCAGTACTCTCGAGGGAGATGCCTGGCTCTCGAGGGCGGCCCAAGAACCACCCAGCCTCCTCCAGCGGGCCAGGCTATCCCACAGCTGGCACCTTCCTCCCAGAGCTCTGCTGCCTGACATGGGGCAGGGGGCCACCGCAGACCCGGCCGGGTCTGGACTGCAGCAGGGAGCTGTCACATCTGCAGAATGCCACGCAGATCCCGATTTCCACACGCTTTTGCTGTCTGCAGCCCACAGCCGACCACTTCTGCGTGGTCCCAGGGCACCTTGGCTTTACCCGTGGCCAGAATCACTTCGGCTTCAACGTTCAAACCCAAACTCCAGGATGAGCCCAGCAGCTTCAGGGCACCAATTCCCATCAGAGGCAAAGCTGGCTCTGTGCAGGACACAGGAAGAGGCATCCCAGGGCACCAGGGAGCTTCTCTGAAATGACTGGGGCTGCTCATGACTCCAGACCCAAAGCTCAGGATGAGAACGAACTGCTGGGTCCAGAGCTCAGGGGCACCAGCACAGTCTCTACAACACTCTGTGTTTCAGCAGCTGCTGCTATTTCTTCTGTACTTGAAGAAAAACAATTCCCTTCAAAAGAGATTGTTCGTAACCCGCTCCCTGCTGCAGGGCAGACAGGGCTTAATGCCTGCAAACGTGTGCTGCTGCCTCTCATGGCAATCCATCCCAGAACACTGATGGACACAGGAACCCCTCAGCCTCCTCAGGCTTCTGGTACCCCATCTATCTGTGCCACACATTAAACTGCTGCTTTTCAACATCTGAGGCGTCACCTGCTCTTCAAGCCATTCCCCAGATCAGGAACTGTCTCGCAAACTGAGTTTAAAAAATGGCCCTTACGGGGAAAAAACACTACACACAGTGATGGAAACGTAGTTTCTGGAAACACCTCTGCAGTGCCATCTGCTTGACTTCGGCTCTAGTTTCATAGTAGCAAGATCCAATTTTGGATGTGGCATGTAAAGTGCAAGGTGATTTTTCAACCAACAACAGCAAGGGAGAACCACCTTCTGTGAACCTGAGTGCCTGGCATCCTCTCTGGCAGCAGGGATGGACAGCACTGGTGGCAGGAGACAGCAACAGGGGAGCCAGGTAACACAGAGGCATCTGTTATCCAAAGCTGGTTCAGGGTTTCATGCTTTTTTTTTGTCCCTGTGTAAGGAAAACTGAGTACAAATGAAAGCCGAGTATTTGTGGTGTTTTCCTGGCCACTTAATTCAGGAAATTTAACTCTATGGCTGTCAATGGCTTTTCACGAAGGGATTCCATTGCATTTCATTGACTTGCCAATGGCACAAACCAACCGTGTCCATGTTCCCATGAATCACCCCCAGCCTGCTCTCCCAGCCATGTTCTTCCCATTCCCTGGGTTTCTCCACGTACCTGCAGGGCAGCACTCTCATCCCAGCTCACAGAAGTGCAGCTGTCCATGCTGCCCCATATCCCTCATGGCCCTGTTTCTCTGCAGACACGCCAGCCCAGGATGAGATCCCACCATGGGTCCCTCCGGACACCTCGGCAGGGGTTATCTCACCTCTGTCACCTGCTCCACGACTCTCTGCTTGCAGAAAGGAGCCTGAACACAAACCCACCGGATTCATTTGTGCACCAACCCTAACACCCCAAATCCAGTAGAAATTTGGGGACTTCTGAGGTCCAGTCCCAATGCTGGTAACAGCTGAACACGCACACCATGAGCCAGGATTTATGTCCAGTCCCCTTGAACCACTTTCTAAGCAAGCCATCCTTACAACCCTTCCACTGCCTCCCTCTTTGAGCCTTTCCAGTCCTGCAAACACTTGGATCAGCACAGATCCAACCCCCTTGATTCCTGCACACGTGGCAAGGCTGACTGGCACCTGAGCCAATTCATACATTCAGGCTTCACTCATTCATCAATCGCGAGCTGACTCCAAGTCCCTGTCTCAGGGTGGTAGAAGTAACAAGAACAAGCTGATAAAGGTACTTATGTTTTATGGGGCTTAGGAGAAAATGCCACAGCTGCCAGAAAGTCTCACATATATCTCTTGGGTGACTGAGGTCGTAGTGTGAGGAAAATGAGTGTAAGAATGACATAAATAACCCCAGATCTTGTGCTGTGGAGGGCTGAGGTGCTCCCCTAATCCCAATGACTTTGTAACTCAAGATACTGCAGACCCTGTGTCGCACGTTTCTTTATCTATGTCAGCTCAAATATCAATTTGAGACCTCACATACTTGAAGGCAGATGGACATCACACTCCCTTTCATCCAGAGTCGCCTCCAGGGTTTTTGTCTGCCCTGAGCAGCCTTGACAACCTACTGTCCATCCCATCCTACCCTGAGTCACTTACTGTCAGGAGTCAATAAACGTTTTGCAGTGCCTGTGTTCTACTGATTTAAAAGACCCAGCCATGCCTAGAGCAATCCTCTGTGATATACATACTAATTTGGCTGCACGGGGAGACATCAAAGCTTTCACGCTGTCCGACGTTTCAAGCAAGTCAGGTATTGAGCAGCGAAATTTTAGAATTGCTTATTGGAAAAGGGAGGCTGAGAAATGACATGCAGACCCCCTTCACCCTCGCGTTTGATTTACGTCTGTCACACGTGCGCTCGCTGCTTTGTCTGGGATAAAGATGGGATTTTTGACTCCGCTGCGGAACAGCCCCTCTGTGGCTCACCCTCTAAGCCAGCCTCGCGGGCTGGGATCAACGGCGTCGATCAGCAGATTAAACCGCGCTGCTTTTACAGCTTCTCCATTCCCAAGTCTCCTCTCTCGAGCAGGAATTTCCTACCCTTGCGCCGGCAAGACAAAGCTTTTGTATGAAGCAGTAAGGCAGCCAGGTCACTGCCCTTCCCTGCCTTCCCTGCAAAACAGACCCGATGGCACCACTGGGCTACCCTTGCATGGCGAAGGGCCCTCCTCCCAGGCCACCCAGGGCTCCTCACTGCTCCTATTTCTCCACAAAATTGAGAAACTGGGGTGCAAGGGCTCCTCTAGGAAAGGAGTGAGCCCTGAAAGACCCCACAAGCCAGAAGAGCCTCCCCAGCCCCGCACACGACCCCCATCCAGCCTTGCCACAGGCAGCGCAGCAGAGAGGGGCTTTAGCCAGGGATTTGAAAGCAGGGAGAAGAGGAGGAGGACTTGGGATTAGCAGGGGAAGGTTAAGCCGGTCCCAGGGATTGCCTGGGAACAGTACAGCTCAGGAACGAGTGGGAGGAAGCCAGAAAGGACCGCGTGTCCCTGCCACCTTCAGCGCTTGGGGACATGAAGGACGAGCCCAGCACTGGCACAGCACGTCGCTGTTTGGCAATTCCAGGACTGCAGCCACTGCCTGATGTGGTTATCAATGCAGGAGGGCTCTCCAGCCATTAAGGACCCTACTCAGAGAGCAATGACATGTACGGACACAAATCGATGCTGTACAGTAGGAAGGAACCGACCGAAGGCTATGGATTTTACTCACCGCTATTTGCAAAGTGAAACAAAGCAGACAAAAAAGCTCTCAAAGCAGCCCAAAAAGCTGCCTGCAGGAACGTGGGCAGCTCACGAAGGCTGCCTGCAGCTTTGCAGGGAGAACACATATGGGCAGGGGGTGATGGCCTTTTATTCCGCTGGATAAAGATCTTAGTGGAAATCTGAAAAGCTCAGTGTGAGACCTCATCCACAGCTAATCCACACGGACTATGCCGTGCTGTAGGCACGCCAGGAAGGAACCAAGGCCAGGCACTGCACTGAGTCACGCCACAAACCTGCAATTTCAGCTGTACTAAGAGAAAGAAATTGGTAAGGTACAGCTTTAGAAGCACCACTCCGGACCAGCTGCTGTTGTTTCCTGCTGCTACCTGAAGGCCACCCAGAAACCCCATTCCCTACAGCCAGGACAACACGCCGCTCCTGCCAGGCCACCGCAGGCTTTTAACCCTTTCCCAGCAGGATCAATGCTTGCTAAAGACTAGAAGTCACCAATTCACAGGCAGATTCACATTAAAAAGCTCTTTATATTCAAGGTCTTTCCCCTCAGCAAGAGCTGGCTGTCAGACAAAACGCCGGTTTGGTTATGCTGCTTGGTATTCAGGGACTGGTCACCTGCAACGGAGTGGGCAAAGGTGATCTGTAGAAGCCACCAACCTGCAGGAACAGGGAAAGGCCTCCCTGCACTTCTCCAGGGAAATAAACCCAACCTGTCAGTCTGCCCACTCCTTCAAACCCCCACAGCCAGGGCTAAGTTTTGGTACACGCTTAACAGGGTGTATAAATTTCCTTTACATTAGAGCCTTGATGGAGTTAATGCTGGTTTTTAAGTGCACTGTGGAGTCTTAAACGCCAAGAAAGGATGGAAAGCAGAGCCAGGGATGTGTGGTGTGAGGCAATTTCCTGGGATGCGAGGCCAAGGCCGAGCCAAGCAGCTGGGTGCTATTCCTGGATCCCCACCAAGCGCACTCGACCTTGGGTGAGACTCTGGGCTCTTTGCTGCTCGATGTCATCCCCCAGTAAAAGGGGTAAAATAATACTGCAGTTACCCCATAAAGATGATGGATGATGCAGTGGGTGATGCCACATTGCAAAAAGCCTCCAAAGCCTTGCCTAAGTGTAGAAACATGTTAGAGAATATCAGGAGTTGATCCTCACGCAGCCATACCCTGCATCAGAGCCCTGATTCGCACCTTCAAATAGCAGTGCTCTATAAATTCTTAATTATTTTTTTCTACAGCAAAAGGCTTTTGTTTTCCCAGGAGACTTAACAAGAAAAAAAAAAGTCAACAAAATTTCTTTACATTCTTAATTCAAATGCTTCTACACAGCATTATCACAAGACTGCTTAAAAAGCGCACTAGAAATTGTAATTAAAAGTTGATCTGCTTCACGAGATGACTCAGGTTTCTGCAGCTTCAACCCTGGCCTCAGCCAGCTCTGCCAGTGCAGCACTGACTGTTTCCAATCAGCACACAGTGAGCTGCCAGCATTTATGAGCGAAGAGGGGAAGGTTTCCTTAAACGCGAAGGATGAAAGATAAAATTCAGTTACTATCACCTAGTTTCTGACCAGCATCAGAGGGCAAACGAGCAGCCTGTGAGAGCAAAAGATCAACCTCCTCTCTAATGCCCATAAAAATAACACAAAGCCCATGGACAGATGTGTTTTTCTGTACAAATACCATCACAAATGCAACCTGCCCCTTTGCCTTCGGAGCAGAAAACTGATTTGTCAGATTGCCTGGTATTTCTCATCCCTCCCACAGCTGTAGCGCAGCAGGACGCGCTGGCTGCAGAAACATCACCCTGGGATTTAGTTTCTAATATTTCCACGGACATCGCATTTCCCAGAGGGAGCTACAAGATGTGCTTGGCTCTTCTTTTGTTGTTGTTGTTGTTTCAGTAATCACAGAATCGTTTAGGTTGGAAAAGACCTTTAAGATCAACGAGTCCAACTGTAAACCTTACACTGCCAAGTCCAGCACTAAACCACATCCCCAAGCGCCACATCTACTCATCTTTTAAATCCCTCCAGGGCCGGTGACTCAACTGCTTCCTCAGGCAGCCTGTTCCAGGGCCTGACAACTCTTTCCGTGAAGAAATTTTTCCTAATTGCCAATCTACACTTCCCCTGGTGCAACTTGAAGCCATTTCCTCTCGTCCCACGATGCAGGTGAAGGGCTGAGGTGAGGCAGAAGTGTCCTAGGGCTCCTCACAGTCACGACTTCTGCATGAGGTGAACCCGGGGGACTCCTGGGTGGGCGAAGGCAGCTGGGAGACTCCCAGAGGATAATGAAATGCCAGGGCTGCATTTGCTCAGACTGGAGCAGCACTGTGAGCAGCAGAGGAGGTTTACAGCAAAGGCACCAGGAGATCATGAACTCAAACCTCGGGATGTGGTTGGAGATTTGAGGGAGAAAACCTTTGTTCAGGGCACGATAGAGAAGATCCCTGCTCCCCTGAAGTCCGTCTGCCATTCAGTCAGTCACACAAAAATGGAAGATCAGACAGTGGGACAACAAATGTGACAGACCATTTTTGCTGCCTCCCACTGCCCAACTTGTCTCCATTAAGGTCATCACCCTCTAGAGGCACGACACCAGGAGCAAGTGATGTGCCCGAGAAGTCACCAGCAGCAGCACCAGGACTGCACAGGAGGTGACTGCAGAAGCCACAACTCATCCTTGCTGCCTACAAGCCATGAGCCTCCAGTGCTTCAAACAAAGGAGGAAGATGAGTAATTTCAGACAGAAGAATGAGCCATCATCAAACCTTCTGACACGAATATCTGAACTGGATTAGGTACCTGTGCTACAAGTCTCTTTCTTTTTTCTATTCTTCTTTTTTAAGCTTTTAACATTTTGTTTCCTTCCTCCAGACTTCCAAATTCCCACCCGTCTCTGAAAGAGCTGAGCTGAAGTATTCCCTGAAGGCTGCTGTTCCCAGTACCTTCCAGATCAAGAAGAACCAGAGGTTTCAATAAATCTTGTTCCTATTCACACACAAGCACCCCTATAAATTTCTGTTGCAGTATCTTTCCCTGTCTTCTCAGGCTCTCCAAGCATTTATGTGCTGGACCAGAAAGAAATGGAACCCAGCAAATAAAACCTACCCTGAAGATAAATGTAAATACAGAGGGGATAAACTGCCTTGGTGTAGATGTAAAACCTTGCAAGGAGATCAGTCACCACTAAGGTGACCTGAATGATGGCCAAGCCAAGCCACTGCCCCCTGACAGCAAGTTGGGTTTTGTGGTCGTGGAGGATAGTTGTTAAGAGGGAGAGATTTCAGCAGCACTTGCAGCCTGGGAAAAGCTCCTTACACCTGGCTCAGGACATGCCATCTGTAGGAGCCTATTAATGTGCTCCAAAACGATGGTCCCTTCCCTCCTGAAAGGGCTTATGCTGGTGATAAATGAAAGTCGTTCTCTGTCTTAAATGCATTGATGAGGGAAGAGTCTTTTAAAAGTGCTCTTAAAACCTGCCCAAACTATCAGTAATGCACAATGTTGTGATTTAGCACGAAAGCATCCCAGTTCTGTGAAAATATAAGGGCAGAAAGAAGAAGTGAAAAACACCCCATGTGACAAAAGAAAAGCAGATCTTGGTCTCCCCTGAAATTCCTGGACAGCTTGAAATCCCTTTGAGGAAATCTCAAATCATTTCCTCTTCTGAAAGCTCAGCAGAGGAACGGGTCAAAAATATACCTGTCCTTCCAAAAGAAGCATCCTGTTTTCCTGAATGATTTCATGCAAATTAGATTACCCAGCCTTTGCTCTTCTGCTCCGAGCCCAGAGCCACTTGAAATACAAACACTTGGGGAAAATCTTCTGACATACAGCAAACCTGGTCCCGGATGACAAGAGGTTGCCAATTTGGTAAATTGCTATCAAACACCTGAGTGGATAAAGCAGATTTCCAGGAGATGGGTGGTACGTGGTTCCCTGGCTCATGTGCCACCTGGAAAGGCTCCGCTGTACTGGGGGCAAGTCCCCGGAGCGACGGGGTGGGAGGATGCCAACACCTCTCACTCTGCAAATGCTGTGGTTCCGAGGAAGGAAAACAGAAGTGAAACAAAGCCTAGTGGAGCAGGTGGCAGGAAGAGCAGTCATTTCTCTTCTCCTCCCCCAAACCCATTATTTACAGCAAAGTATAAACCCAAGTGTCCCTAAAAAGACAAGTTCAGGCTTTCTGCGGCATCGTCTGACAGCAGCTTGTCTCCAGCTTCCCAAGTCCTACGAGCCTCACTGCCTCCTCACTGCCCTCCTCCTCTCACCCCTTTATTTTCAGCCTTTCCATTTCCCTCCCTTTTTCACATCCTGTTTTTCCCTGTTTCATTTCCACCACAGTTCTGGTAAGGATGGCGAGGCATTCACCTGACACCAGGTATCCCCCTGGTACTTGGCATCCATCTGAGAAGGAGGTTGGAGGACTTGGTAAAAAGCCACTGACCCCACAGTTTCATCTTGAGAAGGGTGCAGGGACAGGACTGATGGAGGGTTTCTCCTTCCCCCACCCATTCTTCTCTGACTGTGGCACCTGGACACAGCATAAATTAGAGCTAAAAGCACCTAAAAGCATGGAAAATGAAACAGGCTAATTCAGAAAAGCAGAAGTACATCTAATTTAGTTACTGGGAAATGAATAAATGGCAATTCCAAGGCTGCAAAATTGTTCCACCCTGTAAAAGAATATATATATGTATACTTTTAAGAACAGGCAAAAAAGGTGGGCTGAGAACATTCTCCATTTATGTGATTACTTTTCTAAGATCTGGCTGTGCTGCCACACCTGTATTTAGCAATTCCCCCCCTCGTCATATAGGCAAATGTAAAGATTCACGTTTCTCAGGTAACTCACTTTTTTACTGCAGTCCTAAGGTTGTGTTTCTGCAATTTTATGTTTTGTTTCTTTTTAAAAAAAAGGTTAATTGAGCACTGCTGCCATGTAATTATTCACAAATGGGAATCTGCCACGCAAGGCCTCGATTTTCACATATTTTCTACACTACTAAACCTGACGCAAACATTTCAAGCTAAAAACGATTTCCAGCAAGAATTCCCATCATTCCATGATTCTTGTAACATATGGAGAAAGAGATCATGCCACCTTTCAACCTAGTAACTGGTTTTCTCCACCTTGTCACAGGACAGAGCTCCCACTGTCAAGTCTCGGGCACACTTGAATGGGAAGCTCTCGCAGTGCTCCCGAAATGCACCCCAGAACCCTGCAGGGTTCCTGTGTGGAAAGACCCAGCCTGGAGGGTCTCCTGCTCAGAGGGTGTCCTGTCATCCCTTCTCAGGCAGGAATGAGGGCAGTGAGCCTTCCAGGGGCTATTCCACTCTATTTATTCCTGCTGATGTCTGTGCTGTGACACTCCTGGAGAAGCACCTTTGCTTTCAGACAGGCTCAACCATCTCCCACCCGTCCCAAAACCGGTAAGACTTACCCCAGCACTCAGGCACACGATTTTCTAGGCACAGCCTGGTTTTCTGGGTACAGATCACATCTGGGAACAGCTGTTGCTCACACAAAACCCCCTCGGGGTTCACGTGCAAGCCCATTTTCCCCTCACACACGGTGCTGCCGCGGCACAAGCGCACAACGCGCCGTGCCATCCCATGCCTGCCAAGCCACACCTCAACGTGCTGACCACGCAGCACATTCCTCACCTTCCAGAGCAAAACCCTCCATGCTCGGCTTGGACTGAAAAGATACCATCCCTCCTCCATTTTATCCCAGCTTCCTCGGGAACGAGCCGGGATTCGACTCACGTGGGTGCAAGCATGCGTGCACTTGTGAGCTTTAGCACTATTAGCTAACTTCAAAGGCATCAAAGATAATTATTTTCTACCGACTTCACGGCAACAGGCAGCTGGGTGGCAAAAAAGGATGCTGGACGCAGCCTTTCACGAGGTTTATCTCCAACAGCTTTTAATCCTGCTGGCCCCTTTCTCCAGTCAATTATAGCAGCCTCAGTGTTGCCAAAAAAATAATGGGAACGAGAGACTATAGGTATAAGCAGACACAATAGAATCCTAATTTAATTAGGGAAGTACTCAGTCAACCAAGAGACATAAATACAAAGGAAACCAGGTTTATTAGTTCTGGCGCTGGCAGAAATGCCCACTTCATTCCTGATTACTGGGGAAGGGATAAAACAGATCAGTAATCTTAACAGCACAGTCCTGGTTTGCTCTTTCAGAAAAAGTTAATTACAAAACCAAGCAAAACTCAAGAGCTTCTAGAACCACTGCACTCGTGATGGGCAAGTAACTGAGCTCATTATGGAGGGAGCCAGGTTCTGGCTTAACTCTGGTGACAGAACACAAACTACAGCTGGACCAGTCTTATGGGAAGAAGTTTTCAACCCCATTTCTCAGGCTGGATTTAGATCAGTGCTTCCCAGCAGTTCAGATATCTCACTCTCCCCCGTGTAAGAGGAAAAGTCAGGACCACTGGGTGTCACAATGCACTCCAAGAGGCTTTGAGAAGGAAAAGGTGAAGGCACCAACTCCCCAGGGCAGCACTGAGCCCACACAAGCTAGAAAGCTCCATCCTTTGCTACCCCATCGTCATTTGGGGCCGGCAGGTTCAGAACCAGTGGGTGTATGTACCATTTGTACTCTAATGCCTGAGAGTTTAACAGTGCAAAGTGACTGACGAGGGGCTGGGGAACTATTTGGAGATTAACTAACGGATTTCACGTTATGAAAGAGCAGGTTGTAATTTTAGGATTAGAAATCTGTATTTTGGATGTCAATACCTTGTGCGAGAAAGGGGCCAGGAGCAGCGGCACGATGACGCTCTAATCCATCCGCCAGGAACCAAGAGGGCAAGCAGGGAATGAGCCATCCATGCCAAGAAACACCAAAGAAATATAATAAATCCACTGCTAACACCACGTTCTGTGCTCTCCTGTAACAACAGGTGGGCTAACACGTACCTCTGTGCAGACTCCCACTGCCTTCCCTGGGATTATCCAGCCACAGCCACAAGATTTCAGCGCCTACCTAGCAACGTGGCAGCATTCACCCCACCATCAGATGGATCCAAGAGGAGTCCTCCACCACAGAACCATCCCCACCTCTCCCTACGGCCTCCAGTTACTGCTGGCAGCACCGACAGGTACCAAAACAAATAATAATTAAATGCCAGACAGAGAAAAATGTACGAGAATATACATGGGAAGCCATGGGGTGAGACTGTCTGAGCATCCCATTCTGGCACTAATTTAGCAAGACCGAGACCACACAACCACGCTGCTCTTCTTCCATCCCTGCCTCGGTTTAAATGAAGCATTTAACCAGCCCCGAAGGGCCGTGACCTTTCTGACATCCCAGGAAGTCCCAGCTTCGCTGTGCCCTTTGGGTTCATCCCTCCAGGATAAGGAGAGACCCTTTACTACAACATGGCAAAGTCCTCAGCGCCCTGCACGGGTGCATCTCCGCCAGCTCAGCCTTTTGTAAGCCTCCAATGAAAATCAGTGGATCCCCTTCGCCCTGGCAAAGCTGCAGGGGAGCAGCAGCTCACTTTTAACACTTATCATATATTTATTTATTTTTTCATCCACGTACATAGACATCCACTCACATATATGTACCCATATAGAGTATGTGCAGAGTGCTGAATCAGCACGTTCTGGCTTCCTATTGTTGCTGTTGGCTCGTCGGGATAACCCCCAGAGGAGTCAGGGATGAGTGGATACAGCCATGACTACTGAAGAAGAAAAACAGTCCTCTCGCTGCCTGCTGTATCCAGGGCACTGTCGGAAGGTACATTAAACACAATATTTATCTTACCAGGCACTTGGGGTTTTATGTTTTGAGATCTTTTTAACTTCCAGTTACAGGGAATTTTGCAGGCTCATAAAAAGAAAAAAAACTCACCGTAAGGGGAACATAATTTACTGATGCATTTTTCATTTGATTTGGTTTGTTCTTCCTCTTTCCTTCCTTTTTTTCATCCAGTTTTTCCTCTTTCTCCTCACCTCTTCCAGTTTACATTACTTAAAATTTACAAAGTTTGAAACAAATAAAGCCAGACTGAAAATACACCGTCAGTCTTCAATGTTGCAGAGGTTAAAAATAGGCTTTAAACCAGCTAATGTCAGCATCAGCATGAAAGAAAGGACACCCTGACAGCTCTAATTATTACATTCTCTTGTTTTGCACTGCTGAAGAGCAGCAATTAAATCTCTGCTTGGGCTTATAAGGAAAAAGTAAAGTGCTCTGCACCTGCAAAACGGATTCTGTTCCACGGGAGGATTTCAGCTCCCCAAAGCACATTATCCAGGGCAGCCTGCAGAACAAAACCCATCCTCCCCTTTCCAGCCACCGAGGATTTTGCTGCCGGTTCACGGGGAAGAATACTAATAATGGCAACCCCTCCTCTGCTGCCTTTGCTGGATAGATTTATTTAAGAAAAAAGCTCACCATTTCTGGACAAAACCGCTGCAGACTCTGTTATGTGCAATGCCTGAAACTGCCATATGGTGATAAGAGTAGTTTTATTCATAATCATTTTTATTGCAGTAGCCTCTGGGGACTTGAACTAGGTCACTTTCCCATCAAAGCTCACTACAAGCCGTTAAATAAGTGGTGCACACAAGGCCCTTTAAGCATCTTGTATAAACGAGCCATTCTGTTCATTAAAAAAGGAAAAGAGAAACAAGCGCCGCAGTTTATGAAAACTATTTTCTGCCACTCATAAATATAAATTCCTCGATGCTCAATAACGTCAGTGTTTGCAGCTGTTCCCTCAGCAGCCTGGAGAGTCTCTTGCTTATTCCAGCTACCTGTCTTTGGGACACTCGCTGGTCCCAGGGACCTCTAACTCTTGTTAAATCTGGCTGGGATGAGCTGGGAGGTTGGAAATCTCCCTGACCTGGAGACAGAGGAGACTCACTGATAACCAGTGGCAGCAGCTTTGTTTCTTTAGGAGATGCAACAAAAAAAGCATATCATCGCTTTCATGCTCAGTTCCAGGCTGGCACCAAGTAAAGATAGTTTAAGTAAACCCCAAAACCCCATAACAAAAGAGAAGAAACCTCCCAAAACCCCCCAAGAAACTATGTGAAAACAAAGTCAAGACTCTCCGTGGAAAACAAACTTTTAATTTGCAGAAAAGTGTATTTTTTTTTCCCCTAATGCAAACCAGTTTTGAGCAAGAGTGTCTGGGCATCCCCTCTCCGTGACGGAGGGAGGACTTGGTATGCACCAAAGGAAGGGCAGGCACCAGCTGGGACGCCAGGAGAAGAAAGGCACAGTGTTTCCATAAAGCCAGTGGAAAAAAAAAAAATATAGCTGGGAACATTTTTCTGGCAGAAAACGTTCACTTATGGAAGCAAAGCACTGATAGCCAAGGAGAAAGCTGAGCTCGCTGAGCCAGCTCTCCCGCTCCCAGGGACACCTGCAAGTTGTCTTCTGTGGGAGCAGCCGGATGGGGGCATAAATAAGGCTGCCTGGGCTCTGTCCCCAAACCCAAGAGATCCCTTATGCCTTCCAATCGATCTCAGCGGGTTTCACATCAGCCATTGACCCAAGGATCTTGGATCTCCTTATGGAAGCAGACAAATCTCTCATCCATTCTGCATAGAGATGGACCAGCCTTTCCCACCCTACCTGAATCGCCGCCCCAGGAAGCCAATTTAGATGCTGCCTAACACGGTCAACAGTCTGCTGAAAATATTTTCATCATCTTTTCCCAGGCTGAGGAAAGGACTGAGCATGCCCCAAGGCTCCGGCAGCTCCTCCAGCCTGGCTAAAAACTGCTGTTCTAATAAAAGACATTACCTCTCACTACAAACCTGGGGTTCTTCTGTCCCAGCTTCAGTGAAGCTACAGCCAACACTACTTCGAAATGCTTTGCTGACTAGGTACACAAAAAGACTTAAATAAAAAAAGCTACCTCTACTGCATACAGTTTAAATTTACTCCCAATTTTACAGGTCTTGAAAACTTTTGATGCAGTTTATCAGTCTGGGAGAAAAATGAGTTATCCCTACAAAGCTCACTGAGCAGAACAAAAATGCCGTATCCCTCCTTGACTCAACCCTCGATTGCCGACCTTATAATGGAGCAAAACAGTGCGATAACGTCCTTGCGAGGTACTTCATCACAGCAATAATGTCACCCAAGATAACTCAAGGGTGTGCTTCTGGTGTTTGTCTTTACCCTATAAGTCACGAGTTTATCTGCTGGTTGCAAGGGCCAAGAATAAAGGAGCATATTTGAAGGTGCACGTCATGCGGAGCCCCGCTCGCGGGAGGCCTCGCATTCCTCCCGTCACACAAACTGCTCTGCAGTTGCTGCTGGCCTGTGGCACGTGGTGGGACAGGGGCAAACACCCTCAGCCAGCGTGTCCTCCAGGAGCTCCCAGTGCCCAGCGGGACCCGGGACCACTTCAGAGCATCGCTGGCCCTCGGAAAGCTGAAGAGGATCCGTTACAAACTCATGAAGCGACTCTAGAGTTTAACTCATGAAGCTGGGGAAGTACAGGTGGAAAAAAAGCCCAATCCCAGGAATGTCAGAGCCAGCAGCTCTGCCTGTCCTTGCACCAGGAGTCTGGCGTTTTCCACTGCTTTTCTCATCCAGAGGGCTGGGTGCCTGACACTGTGCTGTGAGCGCCAACGGCCCCAGTGCAAACAGGGCTGCCATGATTTGTCCCACAAAATACCTCAGTCTTTCTTAGCACTAGTATTAAAAATCTAGTACTTAAATTTTTCTGGGTGCAAAACACCTGCTTTATTTTTAAAGCCTAACGTTTATCCTATTAGAGATTTCCTCCAATAGTCATGCAATAGATTTCATACCTTATGGAGGTGTTACAAAAGTCTTACTGACTCTAAGCGATACAGCTTCTCAATTCCAGGTAGATTGCTCTTCTGTCGACACAGGGATGGAAGTTAAAGTAAGTCCTGAAAGATGTTCTTTTTTTGGCAGGTCTTATGAGCCAGCTCAGCACATTCCCATCTCCTGCTTCGTCTAAAAATAATAAACCTTCTGAAGCAAGCAGTGGGGATGATGTGTGCTGAGCTCAGGCATGCGGTGTGCCCAGCCAGCCCTGCTGCTCCCACCTCCAGCCCTGCCTGGGAAACACCAGTGCCTCGAACCAGAACGGTGTCCAGCCAGAAAAAGGTCGTGGTGCTCAGTGCGATGTTCCCTTGGCTGCCCAGTGATCAGCCACCGTCCACAGGCAGACAGAACATGCACCACATCCCGGGACTGCTGGTGCAGAAATCAGACATCCATCTGGCCTGCTGGTGGGGATGTCACCTGGCCACCCACCTTACATGTGGGGACAGTCAGAAAGCAGCAGAGCTACACCAAGACTTGCTCAGCTCAGCCAGTTCCTCACACCTGCTGACTCCACAGACAAAAACAGCGCCCTGACTTTTTTAAACGTGCAAGGGTATGGGTTGGAAGTGACCTCCATCTGGTCCAAGCCCTGCCCAAGGCAGGGCCACCACAGATCGTGACCACCCAGTTGCTGGAGCTGACCCACAGGAGGGAGCGGGGCTGCAGCACAGAGATGCTGGTGGACGCTCCATCAGCCACCATGGTGATCCTCCACCACCTCCCCCAGGTCGACAGCACGCCCCAGTAACTAGCTGTACATTCAGACTTCCAACAAAGCCAAGAGCTATCAAATTTTAATGCTCTATTAATGGCACAGCTCTATCTGAATTCCAGGAGGCATTCTCCAGCTAGTAAACCTAATCTTCTACCCACGACTTTTCAATTTGCTGCTGTGATATAGGTGCATTCTGCTCCTCTGAACAGCAAGAATGAGATTGCTCTCTCCTTCCGTGTGATATAAGAGCACCTGTCCCACTCACAGTCCCTCCTGCCCATCTATTTCTTGCAAACACACCACTGAACACACTCTGGGATTCTCCTATAACAAGGTGTGAGAACACAGTGGTTCAGGAGAGCAATTTTTTCATTACAGTCGTTTGCTTCCTGACTCCTAAGCCATTTAATGTAGATGCACAGCGCTCACAAGAGAAAATGGTCTCAATCTCACAGGAGAGTCTTATTTGAACTTTAATCCCAGGACTGATGCCATTTATTCACAAGGTATCAAGAAGAAAATAGATATTAAGAGATTAGGACCAAGAAAAGACTACAGAGAGAGCTTTGCTCCTTGCACAGGCAATGGGCACCAGCAATATTCAAGGTCCACCACCAGGCCCTTCTGTGATGGTCACTTGTGTATCAGAGCAGTGCCTCGCTCATCTCTTCACATCACTGCTGCCTTTTTGTTCTCAGAGACACCACCTCTGGCTGTTCTCAAAGCAGGCAGGAAAAGCAGAGCTGACTGGGTAAAACACTGTTTATCTAGGTGGCACAATTGAACCCTCACGCTACGCTGAGCTCAGCTGACCTGACACATCAAAGCCTCTGACTGCCTTCCAAGTGCTGACAGCCCTCACAGAAGCACCAGGACGTACACCACCACTAACAACCCCACAGTCACAGACGAGGGTGGAAAAGAAACCACAAAAAGTGATGCTTACCAAGGAGGAGGATGGTTCTGGCACAACAGGGCACTAAAACGCCGTGATGGTCCTCCTTGAGGTGACCATCAGTTCTCCATGGACCAAAAGGGACCACTTTGCCAGTGAAAGCAGAAGAACAGGGTATTCAACAGCCAAGGCTTTTTGGGTGACACATGATCTGGCTATGGTTGAACTCACCATGGTTTGGGGTCAGAGCATGGTACCCACTGGGCTTTGCTGCTCACTGGGAAAAAGGGACCATAAGTCCCGCTGCTCCTACAGCAAGCCCATCCCACTGCCTATGCTCTTTCCAGAAAATAACATAACGTTGGACATTTGGGAGATGAAGGAGCGACAGAATTCAGTCATTCCTCCCAACAGAGGGAATATGTTTTAAAGAAACAGCCAAAAAAGGAAAGGGGGATGAGGGGAGGGATGCAAAGCAATTGTCTCATAGAGTTTAGTCTTTAATTAAAAGGGTTGAGCAGAACGTTTCAAACACCACATGGGTATAATTTAGAGAGCAGTTTGTAAGATGAAGTTTCATCTTCAGCGTGGGCTTTCATGTATTGACAACAAATAGAATTTTTATATTATTTCCATGAACGCCAGCCTTTGTAAAAATCCCAGCTTTTTCATGGTGGCACAGCCGAGGTTCGTATCAAACCGTCTGTACAAAAGTCGTTCTGTGAAGATCACAGCTAAGTCCCAGGTATTCAGTCAAAAAACCCAGCATCTTTCAAAGCCACTCTGAAAAAGGACTCTCATTTTCTAATAGTAAGAAGCCTGTGATGCAGACAGGTACGGACAGAGCGGGATCTGGCCTGGGGACACACATATGCCACAAACTGTGGAGGGCACAGGGAGATCTCTGACCCCACTTGTTCCACTTTTAAAACCAGAAGGAAGTTTTTCTGTTCATACCAGTATATTTTAAAGAGTGCTTCCTGGATCACCTCCGGCTAAATTCATCTCTCACCTGCCCATCCTCTCCCACGTTCTCCCTGTGGGGCCACAGCGAGACTGGGCAGTGTGGTCCCTAACAGAGCAATAGATGGTGTAACTAGTGCAACATCAGTACCAGATCATGGTGTTTTATCACAGAGACCTGCCCTATTTCCTTCACAGAATGGGTCACTGAAGAGCACAAGGCTGGCTCTGTACCCAAGTGCATTCCCAAATGACAAACTGCCATGCTCCCCAGGTTTTAAAACCTGCTCCCATAACGGGGCACATATCATAAATTCATGGGAGCAAGAGCAGCCTCTGTTTTCCCCAGGAACAAGTAGCCTTGCTTGCCAGCCTTGACCTTTTCATCTGTACAGTCACAAACAGGTTCAGGACCGAGTCTTCTCCATGAGGGATGTGATCTTCCCCAAGTGCTACAGGAATGCAGAGCCAGTGCCAGCACTCAGAGCTGTCACAGCCCCACGAAGGCTGGGAAGGTCCTCCTCAGTCACAGTCACAGAGCAGTGCCTCTGCAGCCCTCCTGCAGCACAGGACCTGGGTCCCCCATGAACCCTCTCTAAACCCACATACCACACCAAGGACCCCCCCAGAGCTTCACAAGGCTGACAAGCCCATTCAGCACTCCCTGGGGAGTCACAAGGACTGGTTAGAAAATGTGGTTTTGGCATCAGTTACCCAAGAACTGTAAAAAAGTGAGCAATGTCCCCGTTGGGCTGACGGTACCGATGAGTCAAGGGAGGCACAGAAAGGTCAACAGCCCCAATCACACCAAAACCACGTCGCACAGCAGAAACATTCAGCTCTTCAATCCTAGTCCTGTGCTTTGACCACATACATCTGATCCTTTTCAAGCTGTAGCCCACCGGGTGTTATCTGACTAATCCTGCAGCAAGAAAACCCCAAAAGTTCCCTCTTCCACAAAACAAAGTTTCTCATCACCACAGCTCAGTGACTTATACAGCAAAAAAAAGTCACAAGGAGTCACTGTTGAAAGCCCTTTAAGGGAGATGCCAAATTAATTACCAAAGCACCACAGAGCCCAAAGTCATTCCAAATGTATCAACATGGCGAGAGATGAGTCATCTCAGGAAATGCCAGGAGCTCCTCTGTCACCAGCCACAAGGCAAGGCCAGTTTTTGCTCCTGACAGGAAGAAAAATACTGGAGAATCTGAAACGGATCACACCAGTCACTGGACAGGAGGTAGCAGAACATTAGGACGGCCTGCAAAATCTGCTTGTGTCACTTAAAAAAAGAAGTGGAGATGTTTTTCAATGTGCTGCTGTGCAGGAGAAGCATCCTACTTCCTTCCTCATCACTGCTTCAGAGAGCGCACAAAGAATGCTCCTCCAAGAGTAAATTATTTAGGCAGTCATCTCAGCGAGTTATTTCCGCTCATTTCCGAGGAACAATACGGCTCAGCCTGGGATTTAAACCAGCAGCAATGAAATGGTGCCCAGGCGACTCCAACTCCAGCAAACAAGCAGAAGACGGACAGAGAACACCACGAAACCACCGCTAACAGAGGAGGATGCGGCACGCACTTAACGTGGCTGAAACACGGGCACGCAACCACAGGGGCTGCAGCTCTCCACAAAAAAAACTGCTCCATCTTCACATCCTGTGAAGGAATGAAGGAACAGACTTTCCTCCTAGAAGACAGCTGGGTTTCCTAGTTTTGTGTGAATTGCTCTAATCTTGTTGTGACAGCGTAGAGCAACCAGAGGATGCTGCGAGTTAAACGCCGTCATTTGTCTGTAAGTTTTACGAGGGAACAGGGCTGCCAAATCAGACCACCGCAAAGTGAGGATGTGACAGCTGTAACTAGGGCAATTTCAGTTGGGGAAAGATATAAATAAATGAAGAAATGGGAAAAAAAAAAGAAATAACAGAGAAACTATACATTACAGGAGGGAAGGGGAGAAAAGAAATGCAGCTACTAAAGACAAGAGTTGGCTCTTTGTCTGCTTAATGCTCTCTTCAAACCATTATTGTGTTCCTCACATGCCCGATGCACAATGGTTTAAGAACAGACTGGGAGAGGGGAGAGGAAGTTGAAGGTCAAAGCACAGCACCTGCTTGCACGATTGTAGTCTTTTAAAAAGAACCCCAGCCAGGCCTTGGCCAGAGCCCCCAGCAGCACTGACGGAGGCACGCACGTACCTCCCAACGTTTATGGAGGTGGTTTCAAGTCCCAAGCATGTGAACCCTGTATGGAAAAAGTCTGTGCTGCGACGTGACAGCCGATGCAGGCAACAACCTGACACCCTGATTCACTCTAAATTCTAGGGGAATCAAAGAGGCTCTGTAATGAGACCACTGGAAAATCAGATCTACCTGAGCATTCTCCAAAACAGAGGCCAAGTCTCTGCTGCTGCCACCCAACTCCCGCAGGATTACAAAACGTTAAGCCATGAAAAAAGAAATAAAATTTAAAAATCTCAGAATTGTCAGTAAATTCAGATGTGCAGCCATTTAATAAGATTGCAACTCTTTTTAAGAAATATTTTCTCAAGAAACAGTCTGAGAATTAAAAATAGTTCAGAGTCCATCTAGGTCCAGTCCTTTATCCTCTTGTCTTCCTCAGCACCAAAAAAATGGAATCCACCTTTAAAGCCAGAGAGCCCTCAGTGGATGGCCTGGAAGCAGAGCCCAAGTCTGGTGGCCAACGAGCTAGTGATGAGGAGTGTATTTTTAAAACCTACACTTTGCAAGGTTTTTGCAACATTTCCTTTTTCGTCTTGACCTCGTCACAATTATTCTTCCACTTCTGCTCAAGACCAGCTCATCACAACAGTTTCTATCATGAACTACATGGTCCTGCTGGGTCTGTGATATCTGGAGTCAAGATCTCCTGTAACCAGTCACCAAGTCCATGACAAGGCGCAGCAGAACCTCCTTCCAGGGACAGCTTGGGCAGCAGAGCTGCCACCAGCTGTAGATCCTGAGCCAAAGACTCCACGTTTGCCTTCCAGCAGTGCCCACATCAGCCTAAGGATGACGTATATCGAAGACAATTCCTGTTTGACCCCCTCAACCTGCTTCCCATATCCATTCCATTGCAGGGCAGCCAGTGCCCATCACACTGAATGGGAACAGCAGTTGGGTGTGACCTTGAGCTGTCCCCGAGCGCCGGAGCTGCACCCACAGGCAGGTTCCTGGCCACGGCTCAGCCCCCGACCCGCCCGCGCTTCCCGTGACCCAGTTCCACGCTGGGAAACTGGATTATGGCTCTCATCGATCCACTCAGTTTTCCGCTTCGATTTTGCTGGTGAAGCAGTGAAAGAGGTCATCGCTCTCTGCCACGTCTGCTGAGGCAGCTTCCTACCTACCTACCAAAGAGCAGAGCTTATCTCCTTGGAGCTCCTTGCTAGCAACCAAGAGCCAGACAGCAAAAATATCTTGGAGCTGTTAAAAACAGAAAGTGTGACAATCGAGACGTGTTCCTGGATCCACAGAGCACCTTCCCAATCTGTACTCGCAAGGCTTAAAAAAGGGCTGCCAGCACATACTACAGACAGTATTTTATATCATCTTTACAGTGTAGTCCACAGCATCCATCACCAAGATGCTGATGATGTGCTGAAGGACAGACTTTTATTGTCAGCAGGAGATACCCATCGCAGCTGAAGATTCCGTAATTACTGTTTCTTAAGAGAAAATGGAAGATTTATTGTTCACATAATAGTCAATGAAGGTCTTTTCTGGAGTAGAATAGTGGCTTACAGGCCTTCATCTATGTCTCACATTGTATTATACAAGATTAAATAGTTTAATTTTTTCAAGCTGGGATTTTAGGTAATGTGTGGATTGTCCAGCAGTAATTACAAGGACAGAGGCTACTTGTACTATCTGCTGTGGCCTCCCCAGTCAGCTGGTACAGGGCTACCAGTGGGGACTCTCTTCCTACCCAGACAGTTTCTGGCTGAATTACTTTAAGTTGTGAAACCACAGGTAGAGAAGATTTATATTCTGTCATTGGATAAAGGTCTTCAGCTGAGATCAAAGCAGTTAGCTATAATTGCAGAGAAAAGGTTGCAAAACAAATCCTAATTTATCAGTAGGGATTTTTCACCTCCTTAAAGTATGTGCCATCTAGAGTAGGCAACAGAGATGGGAAGGCAGGAGAACATCATCCATCATTAGAGAGATTGCCCTCATTCTCTGGTTTGCCATTAGCCACAACAGAAATCCTAAACACAAGAAAAAAATCTCAGTGCTGTGTATTATGTGTCTCCCTTAAAAAATGTCTTTTAAATGAACAGTGCATGCACAAAGTCAGGGATCCCACCACTGCAGTGTTTCTGCCTTCTCTCCATCCTCGTTCTCCCAGCTTCTTGTTAAAGCCAAGACCGGATTGTTTAATCCCAGCAGAAATTTCAGGAGAAATCACAATTCCAGACAGAGGCAGAAAATGCCAGACAAAGACCACAAGACCAAATGACTCCAAACTGAAGACAGACAAAGACTAATGGGAAATAAAGAGCATCATTTATAAGTGAGAGTAATTAATCACCAGCAGGGTTGGATGGACAGGCAGTGGAACCGCTGATGCTTGAAGGATTCATACCAAAATTAAAAGTTTGATCTGAATAAGCTGCCCAAGATGCAGCTGAGCCACACTGCATGAAGTAACAGGTGGAGTCCATCATCTGCCAGATGGCAAGGTAGGTCCAACCACCCCGAAATCCAACATTTCTCACAGGGGTAGAGGCTGGAAGCAGAGGAGTGACCCCTCTCTGTGCTAACCCACATGATGCCATCCTAGTGCTCGGCCCACCACCAAGGAGGAGATGCTGTGTAACCCCTCTGCCTGCAGACTGGCACCACCTCGCCACTTCAACCCTTCTCAGAAGCTTTAAGACTAATTTAGGTGTTGCACAAACCTTTGGGACCAGGCTGAATGCCCACTTGTGAACGTACTACAGGAGTTTGGTCATCACTTAAGCAGTTCTTGAGTGCAGGAGAATAAAAGAACAAATAAAAGGGAAAGTCCAGCCATCATATAATCAACCACCAGAAACATGCAAGGCAAAAGGGAGGGAATAAAGAACAGCACTCTTCCCTTTTACCTCAGCCTAGCATTAAAAAGGCAAGATACATTCCCAACTATGAGCCTCTATGAATGAAAAACTGGCAGAGTCAATAAAATGTGAAGTAAGCCTAATTCATTTTTACTATATGACCTACTTTCAGCTGGTTTTGATTCACATGAGCAGCTAGAGCTTCAAGGTGGTGATTCGGCAAGGTCTGTTCATTAAAGTCATTCTTTTCTTTATGGCTTTCAGCTTCAAGGGATAAGAAAACACATTTCTGTCAGAGGCATTTGCCAAAAAGGTTCCCCCGGCACAAATGCAGCAGCAGCCAGGGAAAAAGTGGATATGAATGTAAATGCTGCTTCAGAACTGAAAGATGATGGGAATAAAGAAAAACTTAATTGCTGGAGGTGATGCCTCCTCCACTGTGCTCCAACACCCGCTGGGTGCCACCCGAAGCCCTGCAGGGCAGGCAGGGATGTTCTGGGGGGGACCAGGCTGATGGTCCCTGCTCCCCGAGCATCCCCGTGCTGCAGCCGTGACTCAGCTGCCTGCCTCGAGGTGTCCTGCCACCACAGACCCCTCTGTCCCTAAGAAGGAACAGGGCCTGTTTCCTCTGACAGGCCAGGAGGTGACCCCAAGGTGCAGGGCTGGGACCCTTGTACCACCACCCTGGCAGCAGCAAACCCCTTGGGGCTTCCCCAAAGCGCTCCCTCTCACATGTTGGTGTAAGAGCCCTGACAGCTTTTTCCCCCCTCCTCTGTCTCCTCAGGGAAGAAAAAAATGGAATTTGAAATAATCTGCTGGCTCCTAGTTCTTCATCACACCCAACTAGTCCTGGAGCAATAACTGGGTCTGGATCTTAGATAAAATGCTGCAGAAAGTCATTTTCCGTTTTGATTGGAGCATCTTCTCCCCCCTGATTCTAAAAGGGCTGTTCATATGCTTGGGCTGAGCACGTAAATAAACACATTAGGAGCAAATATGGATGAGATTGAGCGTTGATTGATTTATCCTTAAATAACCACAGAGGTGATCTCCTCTCCTCACTGCAACACCGAGCAAGCTGGGTGCCCCGCCTCTACACAGCCCAGAATTTGCAAAGCTGAGGGGAACTCAACCAAGGGAAGTCATTTGCTTTGCAAGCAGATATCTCATTCTGTTCAAAACAATATGTGTCTTGACATCTCCCTGGCTAAGCCTGACATCAGGGTAGCTATTCCAGAATAGCATCCCTATTACCTGCACTGCCTGGAGCAGCCAGGGATGCCGTGGGGCAGGGAAGGATGGATGAACGTACAGCTCCTTCCACTGCAGTTTTCACAGTGTGCTCACTCCCAGCTTCAAGTACCTCCACCGTTACAGAAAATTAGCAGGAAACAGTATTTTGACAAAGGCTGAGGATGCTGTACCAGGACAACACAGCTCTGCAGGCGAGGCTGGAGCGAGCCACCCGTCGCCAAAGTCACCGCAGCAGAGATCAGTTACAGAGCCTTCAGAACAATCTGCCAAAATAACAGTAATTAGAAAATAAAGAGTTCATTTCTGTGCTCCTCTCGGGCTGCTGGCTGACAGCTTTGCTCCAGCTGGAATGGAGGGCACCGTCACCTCGGCAGCCGCTGCCACGAGCTGCTCCCACAAAGGGCACTCGCGTTCCTCCAGGAGCAGCCACGCTTCACCTCGGGCCAGGGCAGGAAAAGGCATGTGGCTAAGAAAGGGGAGCCTTGGAAGACCTCTCATTAAATGTCTCCATGTGGAGTGAGCAGAGCTCGCCGGAACAGCAGCAGCTCATGCTGCAAAGACGTGTTAAAAACAAAGCAAAACCCCAGAGTGGGAACCAAAGCGCAAAAATACCGCACATTCCCCAGACAGGTTTTGTGTTATACACACATTTTACACTGAAAAAAAAAAAAAAAAAAAAAAGGAAAAAAGGAATTTTATTTTTTTTTCTAGAAGGAAACCATCATTTGAATATTTTGGCTCAGAAGAATTTCCTTCCGTCATCAGCAAAGCAAAAGATCTGTGAGAAAAATGTCCTTCCTGCAAAAAAGGGGGAAAACAATTTCTGGCATGAGGCTAAAAAACGAGGCAATAAAGCCTCTAAAGCTCAACTGGATAAAATGCCATGAGAGCTTTTAGGCGGAGCTGAGCCTGACCTTAAGCCTGGCCTGGCTAACTGTAGCCTTCTCATGAGATTAAATAAAAATAAAAAATCATGCCCTGTGCGTTGGTGTTCTGATGGACACACCCTCCTGGCAGCAGCCCTGGCTTGCCACCAGTCAGTACATTTGAGACTTGACTTAACTTCTGTTCACCTTGAAGCAAAACATGCAGCTATACAAATGACTTTTTCCATATTTTCAATGCAAATGGGGGATTATTCAAAAATAAGTTGATCTCAGCCTCCTATGAGACATGGAAAGGTCACAGAGCAGGCTGCAGAATATTTTCCCAGTCTTCCTCAAAAACCTTTAAACTTACATGATTTCTCTATTTTAAGGCCTTCTCTGAGGCTTCTTCCCAAAAGTTCCAAAAAATAATCAATTAAAATGAAACCGCTCTACTGAAAGAGGACACCTAAGGACAAGCAAGTGTGGGCAGGAAAATAGATTTCGGTACTTCTATGAACTCTGGCAGCAAAGACACGGGCAGATGGAAGCAGCAGCGAGGGAGCTCAGCTCAGCAGATCATGTGCCCAGCGGGAGGGTGCCCAGGAGTGCCACCCAGCACCGGGCACCTCGCTCCAGAGACACAATTCCCGTTCCTCGATCCCGCCGGAGCAAAGGGCAGGCTCCGTGCGGGGGCACGGGCTGCTCCGGGCGGCATCCACGGTGCCCACGCCGCGGGTGGGAGACACGGGGCTGGAAAGGAGAGCGGAGGAGGAGGACGAGGGGATGTGGGAAGCAGGGCAGCCCTGCGGCCCCGGAGCTGCCAAGGCTGTCAGAGGAGATGCTGCAGGATTGCGCTCGCTTGGCTCGGCACGGGAGCGGAGCTGCCTGTGAGTCACAGCTCTGCACCACTCGGCCCCGCTTCCCTCCCCTCCCAACTGGCTTGAGTATTAGATGTATTATTATACCTCTCTCCTTTCCCTGGGATTTTTTTTTTGCCTCACTGGCTGTTTCGCCACTCGCCAAAATATCTGCTGCTCGAGGGAGGGAGCTGCGGAGGGCGAAAGCCGGGGCTGACGGGGAGCCTGCCGGCCCCAGCCCCAGCCCCAGCCAGCCCCCACGGCCACAGTGGAGAAGCATCTGGGATGTGGACTTTTATTTTCCACTCGTTTAACCAGAAACTCCTTGTAGGAGGTTTGCTAGTTCACATAAAGCTGCAATAACAAAACAGGTTTTCAGTGTTTAATTCACAACGCTAACCTGGGCTCTAAAAGCCTCTAAGTTTTCCGTGAGCTCCTGGCTAATGGGATGTCTCCAATCTTCCGAGTAGGTCCTTTGCTTAGAGACCCAAGTAATCTCTGGCACAGCCTGTAAACATTCTTCTTGTCTCCTTTCACCTTAAAAAATAAAGTAAGATCTATAATAATTCATATTAAACTGAGTTAACAGAGCCAGGAAGACCAAGTGGCAGTCCTGCTGATATCTGTGGGAATGCCTACACAGAAGTTGATGGGAACAGACCCACAGAGCTGCTCTCCAGGTGCCAGAGCTCAGTGCAGATCTTTGGGCTGTGAGTCCATTTCTCAGGATGATATTTGATGAAGATGAAGGATGGGGATGTGCTCCAGCTGGAACACGATGCACCAAGTGATAGCTAACATGGCCACTGGCGTTGTGGCTGGCTGCACAAACGTGCCGGGGTTTGAAAGGGCAGTGGAGTGTAAATCATCCAAGTTCAGTGTTTGCATGGGATTCACCATATCTCAGGTTGTGGGAAGAGCCCACGGGTGGTACCAAAGGTAAGAGTTCATCCTGAACACACCACAGAAAGAGGGATTTGAAGGTGTTTGAGAAGAGATGTCACCCATCTTTGACCAGACAAGGGATGCAGCCTGGGCAGGCACACACAAGTGCTTTAGGTCCTACCCCCAGAGGGAAGGCAGCACCTAAAGTCAGCTGGGTAATTCAGTCTTGTCTCCCCATCTTGGCTGCCGGCAGAGGGGCTGATGAGTTACCTTCAGGAAAAGAGATTTGCCCCATTCCAACAACTCGTACAGGCCACAGACAGATGCAAAGATGCCACCAGCAGAGCAGAGTGAGGCCAGGCTCAGCAGAAAGGGGACTGCTGCTCTGACTGGCAGCTACAGTTTCCACGGTTAAGTTTTCATTCAGAAGCCAAAGCTACCCATACACAAAGCGAACTAAATCAATTTAAACAGTGAACCCTGTAGCACAACAGAGTCACCTTCCTCTGTAGAAAAATGCTGCTCTTCACAGATGCCTTCTGCTTGTTGAGATCTAAGGTGTGTCTGCATCCTCCATAAGAGACCACGGCCGGTGCCAGGCCCTGGGAATGCACAGATTGTGTGTGACGCCACCAAAAACTATCCTGGGTCCAGGTAATCTGTGTCCACAGCTGCCCTCTCACTCAGCTCCCTTTTATCCATTCTTCAAAGTCTCCCCTGATGCTGCTAAAAGTGATCTCGTTCCTACGCTGAGCCAGTCAAATATGTTGTCGTCAATTCTGCACTCACACAGGTTTTCTCCTCTGCTGCTGAAGACAGAGCAGCTTCTCTGCAGGATCCCAAGGCCTGCAGGGACGACAGCCAAATCTGCAGCTACCAAAAGGACCTCCTTCCTTTGCACTCTTTGCACCAGCAAGGGCTCTTTGGAGGATGGAGCAACCGCAAAGCTCATTCCCCCAGCTAAGAGCGTCTCTGCACTGAGTGCTGAAGATGTGCTCAGACTTGCCTGCTTTTTTCAGCAGCAGTTTTCCCTCAATACTGACCCCGAAGCCAGTTTCTCTTCCTTTGAGGACTCAAGGTCAGCCAGACCTTAGGAAAGGCAGAGGGTGTCCGCTGTAGGACGGTTTCTGCACACACAGGGCACATATCTCAGGTGAATGGAGTAACCTGGATACTTCAGGAACTGACTTGGGCTTACCCAAACATATCCCACAACCCTCACACCTCAACCTCTTTGCTAAATCCAGCGTCTCCTGGTTTAGTTGCACCTCTGCTTTTCCCCCTGGCTGAATCCCTTTTCTTTCACAGCGTTCTCTGCACTTCCATTCCTTTTGCTAAACTCAGTAGTAGATCTTGTGGTAGCTTCCAACGGCGGGCATCAATAAAACAAACCAGCCCTGCAAGTCTTTTGTTTTCCAGTCAGACATATATCTGCTTTCTCCCCCTCAGTACTATTTTCCCCTAAGCACTGGCTCAGCTGAGGGACTCCTGCATCACTGCTGCCAGGCTGACATCATTTAGATGGATGTTGTGGGGCCAGTCACCCCCGAGAGCTGCCTCACTCCTCCATCATTTGGAGGTGCTCATCTATTACAACCATTTCCCTTCACATTTCCCTTCACCACTCTAACAAAATTACCACCATCCCTACCCAATGCACTCTATTTGCTACACGTTTCTAGGTACCTCTGCTCCAAACAGTTTTATTAAAAGCCTCTGTACCCATTAAGGCCTGAAAGGATGAGTGCCAGTGGCCTTTTGTAGGTTAATCCACAAGAGATCAAGAGAGTGCAAGGCATTCTTTCTATTCAAATTACTCATTTTACAGTATAACAGTATGAATATTAATATTGTCCATTGAAAAAGTGTGTTAATTAGGATGCTGGCAGTTTTTTGGACCACTGCCACACGAAGTAAGCTCTTGGGGGTACGTGACTATTCAAGCCCAGGTCCCAAATTACCGTTTACAACAGCGGCACACTCAGTTCAAGAGCCAAATCTCCAAAATAATTAACAAGGGAACAACCTACAGAGGGTTAATGTTACTTATTTTTCCTCTACTAATTTCAGTTATTCCCCTTCCTAGTAAAACAGTATTTAACCAGACCACAAATAATTTGCATAGCACACACGTGCTGGCTGCTGGGAGGTTTTTAAGCAAACAGAACAAATGCCTCATTAATAACTAAGTGCCAAGAAATGCAGAAAGAATTTTGTACCAGACTACGAAAACCCAAGAAGTTTATTCTTCTGACGCTTGCCTTGGATTAAACACTGTGCTCCTTTGATAAGACCGGTTTGGAGGCATGAGAAAATGGAGAAGGCAAGATCCACATATGTACAAAGAAGGACACAAACTTCAGAGGTTTTTGTAGTTCTGACACAACTTTTTTATGCAGGTAAAGCTTCCACAAGCTCAGGGAGAGGCCTGGTCACTGGTACATTAATAGCACACGGATGATCTTTAACAGATATGATATTTCCCCTTTCCAGTTTCTGTTTCTATTTTTATCCTACAGCATGGATGTGCAATCTTCACTGCAGCCTGCTGATCTCAAGGCTAATCTTCGTTTTCTGACAGCAAAATGAAAGGTCAGCTATGGACCAGGCACCAGAGAGGCCTCCCAGATGCCTGGGTATTTATGGAGCTGATAATCTGGATGTCAGTGAGCATCTTGCCACAGAGGAAGCGAGAAGCCCTGGGCACCACTGATCACCACCAGAACAACAACACTGTTCCCCAAAATGCTTGAGATTTGCAAACACGCTCTTTTTTCCACAAGGGAATAAACCCCAACCATTTTTAAGGTTTTGCAAAAATAAGATTTGCACTGAGGGGTGCAATTTGAATGAAAAACCCACAGGTTTTGTTTGGCTGTGGTGTTTTCCCAAGGTGCAAGAGAAGCACATTTGATCCCTTGGATCTTTCTCATTCTGCTTCAGGGAAGGCATTTTCCTTTGGGATCCCTCTAAGTTGGAAACACAAATCCAAATTTCCCACCTGTGAAGCCACTGCTGTACCATAGTTACTAAGGGTCAAAGTCCTTCTACTCCTCAAAGAGGTTATAGCCAAAACCTATTTTCACAAACTAGGGTTTCTCAGCATTGTGGGACTGACAAAACTTAGTGCCATCCTCTTCAGCATCTCAAAACAAGCCAATTTTGGCTCATGCCCACCAGTCAGGAGATCCAGTTTCTCCTGCAGAACCTTCAGCAAAGCTTCCCAGCCCCATTTATGAAAGCAGAGACTTGAAAACATCTGCCAAGACACAATGACTTCATTTTTAGAAGCTCTTGGTACCCTGACCTGCAGTGTAAGTCAACAAAAGAATGAGGTCTACCAGCATAGCTGCAGGTCAGGTCCCCTTTTGCCTCATTGTAAACCAAGGCATCTAAAATTAAAGCAGACTCCTGCAAGTGAGGATGACCAGGGCCTCTGGTTTTTGCATTCCCAGCCTGACATACGGGGCTGCAGATGAGATTTTGCATGTGCACGTACACACACAGGCTCGGGGTGAGAGAAAGGTTCAAACACAAAGCATTTCGGGCTCTTGAAGACCATCAGTTGGAAGCAGCTGCAGAAACCTTTGATCATTCCCTGGGTTACCGAGCACTTTGCTGCTTAAATCTCTCCCTGGCCAGAGCTATTGCTTGTCACCCACCAAAAGCTAATCCTCTTTTTTCTGATTTCATCTTTATCTTCTCTTTTCCCCCTCTCCATACGAGTGCAAAGCACCTTTAATCTTAATTTCAGATGTACCTTTCATGATGCTGCAGATGTGTTATCTGCCACTGACAGTATTTGCCACCTATTTCTCCTTAAAGGACACTGCTTGACCTTGTAACAGCTTCCATGCCTCCAGCTTTAGAGGCTGAGCCTTTCTATTTGAATGGATCACAAATAATCACTTTTCTGTATCCATTATTAGCAGTGAACCAGCTACCCAGAGAGCTTCTGCTTTGTTGGTTTTTTTTTCCCCCCCCTCCAAATGCAGCATTTTTCCCGGGCAGAGACATATTATGGCAATTCAGACACTGACAACTGTGTAAATCACACCCAGGCAAAAGTTATTGATGACCTCATTCCAGTAAAGCATGAGATGATCAGGCTGCCCCACGGTATTTTGATCATCTGAGAACCCTGAAATTGAAAGTCGCAGGCTCCATTTTGCTTGGAAACCTAACAAAAGGCATTAACTGTGACAAAAGGCACTTAGAACATCTCTTAAATTATCTCATTTCACACCAGCAGTAACAAATACTCATTTTCCTTTATTAACACACTCTCCTTGCCCATAACCGTTCTCATTTTTCTAATTTTGAATTAAAACGCTTTCAAGTTATTGATCCCTTCTGCTGGAATTCTTTTCTCCTGTTTTTATTAGTTCTTGTACACAGCCTAACGTGAGCGATAGGAACAGTGCATCCAACACAACCACCTCTCCAGCAGACCTGTCTCCCAGGAGTCGACGTGATTAATCTCTCCCGTGCAAGGGAAGTCACGTTCCACAGCCCCAGCTCCTCCACGCTGCTGGTGCGCTCAGAATGGCACTCTCACACCTGTTATTAAATTATGTAATTACCTTATTTCTTCTCAAGTGCCTTCCCAAACAGGTTGTAGACAGTCACCAGTGAGGGAAGAAGGAAACCCAACACTGGGAGCGTTTGCTGGGGAGCTTTCAAGAGCATTTGCTCTTGCCTATCACTGGATTTCCCCCCATGCCAACTCAGCTGTGGGCTCCCAGAGCCCAAGGAGCATTCCCTAGCACTGGAATAGTGCTGAAGGCAGTAATTAGCAGAGGCAAAGGCGCACACTGCTGTGGCTGTGCCAGGAGCTGCATCCCCTCCTGAGGGATGCCCTCACAGCTGGCTGGGGCTTCCTGGACCCTCACTGGCAGGCACATCCCACTGCCAGGGGCTCAGCCAGCTGAGGGACGGGGCTCACACACTGCCCCCGCTGTATTTAAATCCACTGGTGATATGCAGAGTCCTTGCTAAACACAACCCCAGGCACCGAATCACAGGTTTAGGGCTCTTTCTAGGAAAAAAGATGGCGGATTTGGAGGAAGAAGGATCATCTTAGACACATGGCCTAGCCCAAAACTGTGCTCTCTGTCAGCCCTTTGGCTAATCCCCTGCTAGGTGCCCTCTGCAACCCTCTAACTGCTGTGGAACAGCATGGGAAAAGCACCAAGTTTCCTTGGCCATGCCAAGTTTTAGCTACTATGGGCAGATGCAAATAAAAAAGACCCAAAGCAAACCAAATCCCCAATATTGCCGCAAGGGAGAAAAAGGCTGGAAGATGGAGGTGGTGCTGTGGTGCTTAACTTGGGCGAGCAAATGTGTCCTGCTTTCTCTGCACAAAGCTGAATGCCAGTGATTCGCAGAGCCCAAGCCAACCCAGGCCAAAGACACACAAACAGCTTCAGAACCAGCCTCTCCCTGCCCTTCCTCAAGCAGAAAGCTCTCCTGTGACTGCACAATCCATCACGTGTGCAAATCCATCTGCAGTCCGAGGAGCTACATGGCAGCCAGCACGAAGGAACAACGTACCCCACCCATGGCAGCTTTTAAAGGTTGGACAGTGACAATCCAGCTGCTCCTGTGGGGGCTGAACTCCATGGACAGCATCACTGCTGGGAGACAGCCATGCCCTGGACCACTGCCCAGCTGAGTGACCTCCCTGTGATGCCCACCACGCCCCTAGCCCCTGAATCGGTGTGGATGCTAAAGGCAGAGTACCTCCAAACCACACCACGACTATCCTCAAGAGATGCTGGCTTTTGTCAGTTAAAAAAGCATTAAAAATACTGGAGGAGTCCTTTCAGCAGGTGTTCAAGGGCCCAGCTCACTGCTGGGCTGCTGCAGGATTTTCAGCTGATGCCGACTGCTTTCTGTGTGACCAGGACTCACCCACTGGATGCTGCCCTTCAGTGCCACGGATCAAGACTTTTCTGCATTTTGGGCAGTTTCACGACTACAGCAAAACAATGTTTCTGCAGAGTCCAGAAATGTAATTTGACATTGCGTTTCAGAAGCCTGTTTCTCTAACACAAGATTTCCATTTTCTTTGGCAAACTATCTCTCGTGTTAGCCCTACTGGCATTCACATACACAATTCACAATTCATCTGGAACAGGCTATTTACAGAAATTCTGCTGAACTGGCTGTCTTTCTATTAGTTATGTAGAAAAGAAAAGATTTGGCCTTGATCCTGGACCCGCTGAATTAAAGTGTGAAAGGGAAAATCTCTGAAGCCTAGGAACGCAAAGGCATTTCCACTGGTGCTGCCCACTTCAACTGCAGCCATAACTGCTCTTAAAAAAACCCCCAAGAGACTAATGGCAAGTCCAGTGCAATTTGCAATTTTTCCTAAGCCCTGATCACTGCTCATACTGAATTTCTACCTCTGTAAAACAAAGATGCATTTCCAGCCTTTTGTGTTGTCCATGAGAGCTTCAAATTTCAAAGAGGTTTTTATGTCCAGGTGGGGAGGGGGAATGTTGGCTGGAGACTTCTGAATGCTCAGGTTAGGTACTGAATGAGGCATCTTCTCAAATAATGGTTTTGCTCAGGGAGAAATTGCAACGGCAAGGAAAGTATTGGCATAAAGACTTATAAACTTAAAGCAAGATATGCCGGAGTGGAAACCTCCCATCTTTTCAAACGGGGATGCAAAGCAAGAAGAAAAGAGTCAAGATGGAAGGATGAAATGGCTCCCTGTCCACATCTCACGCTGCTGGCCCCAGAGACCAGGGCACAAGAGAGGGTGGTCTCTCCCAGCACATCTGCTCACCTCTGTTTCCTCTGCCATCAAGGTGTTCAACCTTCCCTCAGCTACAGCCACCATGAGTTTGGGGCTTTTTAAATGCAAATCAACACTGCCACACAGGACACTGACCTGAATGCAGGCACACAGCCCCACCAGCCCAACACCCTGGTCATTATACCATCACCAGGAAAGTTCAAGGTAGGGAACAGAGGCCTTGGAATGAATTCTTAGCTTTACCTTCCAACCCTCCATCTGGCTTACTACTACTTACCTTTACAACAGGGGTTCCAGAGAGGGAGCTCAACTGAGAGCTCAGTATCAGAGATTCCCATACCATCCCAAACTGGAGGCCTCCACCAGGAACCCCTGCAGACCCCAGGACTGTTTGCCTGGGGAGGAACTGACTGTTTGACAGGAGGAACCACCCTGACAGGACCATCCACCAACAGTTACTTCAAGGAAAACACAATACCAACCTGTGAGGCACAAATCACACCTTTTAACTAATAACAAGGAATCCACGAGTTACTATTTTTTTAATGTAGCTGTTTTACTATATAATCCTGACCTCATTTGCTCTACATACCATGCAGGCAAACATAACATACATTTGTTCACACTGAGCCTGTTAATTACCATTTCTCGAGGGAGCAGAAGAGCTGTAAGGCGCTAACAAAATTTATTTATTTGTTTATTATAAACCAGACCTATTGAAACAATATCCCCACTCAGCACTTACTGGGAAGAAAATAATTACATCAGACTAAGGCCACATCCACTGAAATGAGATGTGACAGGACCATCCACCTGCAGCCCAGGTGGAGCATCTCCTCCAGTGACAGCAGCACGTCACACTAACGGGTCTTGCCCAGCCAAGGTGCTTCTGCCTCTCCATCCTCAGCGCCCGTGGAGAGCTAATAAAGCCAGCACAGCTTCCAGACCACGCCTGTGGGCAGCTTTGTAAAATTAACTACAGGCATCTGATACCCGATTCGGTCCTTTAAAAAACTCTCTCCCTTCCATCCTTCCATGGCTCCCATTTTTAAACATAATGGGCTGGATTACCTCCCTGTCCCTTTTTGCCCCTGCACATTCCAGGTCATTTCATCATTTGTTGTCAGGTTCAGCTTTACAGGGGGGTTAAAAAAAAAACAAACAAAAAGGTGTGCAGAAGGCTGTTCCTTTTGGAAACTCACTGCCATGGGTCACAAACATCCCTGTAAGTATTAGAAACTGGAGCAAAGCAGCATCCCTTCCACTCCAGGGTGCTCCTCCTGCTGATGCTCGGTGACTCTTGGTGAAACCCCTCAACCACACAAATGAAGTAGCCCAACAACCCAGGAGGTTCCTACAGCCCCCAGGTCCAACCACCACAATAAATTAAAGATTCACATCAAGAGAAAGCCCACCAGCCCCAATCCAGCCCTTAAATTTCTCATCCTCTTGCAGACCTGTGGGCTGCTTCTGAGTCTCCTGGATGCATCCCATCACAACCTCTCTGCTGGGAAAACCAAGGCAACACGTGGAAAAGGAGCATTTACCAACACCTCTTTAAGAGCACTGCCCTGCTCCAGTGGAGAGCAAAAAAACCCTGGGGAGGGAAGTCTGAGAATAGCAGCAACCCCTGGGACATCAATGCACAGGTGTGCAGCCCAGCCCAAGGCAGATAACTGTGTGAGCACACGGGCTGGGATGCTCCACACCCAAGGGCGAGCACTGGGCACAGCTGTGGTACCCGACAGGACTCTCTGGGCGGGATCACCACAGCTCGTGCTCACAGTGGCTCAGGCTCCCCCACATCCCTCTCCAGCTGATTGCAGCACTGCCTGCAGCCCCAAACTCCTTCCCAGCCACCCACACATGAGCCGAGATGGGCTGGGGGACAAGGGAATGTGAGGATGCAGCTGGGCCTTTAGCCACACATTTCCATGTGCACATTTCAACACAAGAATTTAAGACACCTAAAGACACACAAAAAAAAAAATCTGAAGACTTAAACAAAACCAGAAAAAAAATTTACGCCAATCTGCCATTCTTATGCAAGAAGAGGAAAAAATCCCACAACATTTGGAAGCAGGCTGTGTTTGCTTGGCACTTTCCATCTTTAGGTAATTAGTGTAAAGGGCTTCCCAGGTAAACCTAAGAATAAACGGCAGATTTCAAGAGAGACACCGTTCTCTCCGCAGTGAGCCTTCAAAGCAGAACCAGGAGAAGCTGCAGAGCTCCAGCCGGCTCCCTGCAGGCATCGCTCGCCTCCAAGTCCTCAGGGTCAGCCACAAGTCAAGCTGCATCAAAATTTGGAATGACATAAAAAAATGACAAGCGAGAAACATCTCTGAAGACAAACACCACAGCGTTCGCGAATGCTTCAAATCCACAGCCTGGACCAACGCTTACAGCCTGCTGCTCCTCCCATCCCCTTCCCTAAGCTTTCTAAAAAGTGCCTTCCTAGCTGAGAGTGGCACCTTCAGAGCTGGGAGGAAAAAAACACCTCCCAGCTCCAAAACCTACTTTTCAGTGCTTCTCTCGGTTGTTTTCCTCAGCTGACCTAGTAGCAGCTGCTGTACTTGCTCCTCTGGGAATCAGCCTCTCTCCCAGCCTTTTGTTTCCGAAAATGTTGCTGCAGGGGCACCCAGCCTCCCCATCGCCTGGCAGATGGGCTTCCAGGGCTGGTGCCACCCAGCAGCTCCCAGCTCTGCCCCCCCAGACCACCCCAGCATTGCTGCTTCTGATTTTATCGGGAAAGGGGCAAGGACAGGGATGGGAAAGGAAAGATGGGAAAGAGGAAGGGAGGAGTCATTTAGCAAAGGTCACTGGAGAAGTCTACAGCAGTGAGGACCCGGCCCCATGCTCCCTGTGCACTGCACCGGGCTCCAATTCACTAGAAGAGCCTGTTACTACTTAAATACAATATCCGAGATTGCAACTGCAAAAAAAAAATAGGTACCAGGCTTCTGCTGAGAGCAAGAAGCCCCTCACCTGTGCCCTGCAGCCCAGGGTTACCATTAGAAGGATATAAGCTAACAGCAAATGGATTTTGTAACCCACACCAGCCTTACAGCACGCACACCTCACCCACCAGTCACAGCCACACCCTTGTAAAACACTGCGGGTAAGATCCTACAGCGAGCAGAGCGATTCAGCAGACAAGAAGCCTCCCCTCCCAAAACAGAAAGTGATGCTTTCACATGCAACAACCCCAGCTCTGAAAGCTGGCTCTTTTCTAAACACCTGTCCCACACTGCACCCCCGCCTCTCACTTGAAGTGTCCTCACAAAAGATCTGAGAAAATTCAAGTCTGAGTTCCCAGTCCAGCCAAGCCGATGGGACAGGAGAAGGTGGCACTGGACATGGTCCTTTCTCCTACTACCTGCAAAGCAGCTGCTTGCACAGAGCACCTTCTAATGCCCACAAGGCAAGGAGAGGGCTCTCCCTCTGTCCCTATCCACGCCTGGCACCCACACAAACAGCACTGCAAGACCCCCCACCACACTCCCCATGCTTTGCAGCACCACTGACTTTACCTTGGCATCTCTAAAAGCAGCTTTTTTAACCCTAAGACATCGCAGATATTTTTTTGTCCTGCAAAACCGGGCAGTATTTACAGAATCAGAGCATCCAGCAACGCGAGGGAGACTGGACAAATGTCACTCTGCAGATGCATCAGTCTGCTCCTGACCTTCACCCTGCCCTTTCCCTTCGCAGGCTCGGCAGGGAGGGAAAGGGAACAGGGATTTAAAGAGAGGCAATACAGAAACATTTTAAATCACCTTTCATAACCTGCATTCTCTAGGACTGAAAAAGCACCTTTCCCTTACATTATTCAGAAAGCAGCGAAGCTAATGTGACATATTGGTGCGTAGGTGTGTGGGGGCTGGTTTCTTGGGGGGGGGAAGGGAGGGCTGAGGGCTCGCTCTGTGTTTCAGAGAAATGAAGCAGCACAAGATGTACCAGTTGCTCTGGTAACAAAGCTTTTGCCTTTTTTTTTTTTTTTTTTGTAAGAATGAAGCATCATTTTAAGCATTTTTCAGTTCAGACTTCCTTGCCTGCATGGCAAAAACAAATCTGCGTTTCAGAAACACACACACTCCATTTGAGTCAGCATGGAAAGGACCTTCTCCTCCAGAGCTACTATAACATCGTGGGGAAGCTGATAAAATTGAGGTCGCCCGTTTTCCTTCTGATAAGGCTACAGGAGTTATCACACACACCAGTACTCCAGCCCAGCCCCTTCCTGCGACCCAGTAAGAGCTGATAAAAGCCCAGCACCACCTGTGAGCTGGTGCCTGTGGAAGCAGTGGAGACCCCAGCCCTGGTGAGCATCCCCACACGGCAGCACCACCATCCTCTCTGCCGGCACACGGAGCCATCCCAGCGGAAACAATGGCTTAATATTTAATACTGTGCTTGTAATAAAGAAGGATTATAAAGCAGCTTGTAAGTCTTGTAAATCCATTCACGCTCGCACAGACCATCCCCGACCTTGAAGGTGGCGTGCGGCCGGTGCTCGCCCACAAGGGTCTGGGTCTGGATGTGAGCGGTGCGGCCAACACCAAAACCTTCTCAGTGGAAGGAAGAGCCTGGGACAGGGCAGGGTGGGCACACACAAAGTGCTCCCCTGCCTCAGACCCCTGGAGCAGGCTCTCAGTGCAGCACTAAACCATGGGGAAAGCCACGGAGCTTCCCAAACCAGAGGGACCAACCCCTCGTGAGAGCATGAGGAAGGATGGCTACACACATTCACACACGTGTGGTTATGCTCAGCCTGCCCTGCAGCAAAAGCAACCTCTGAAGAGCTTGAAAACACAAAAAGGGACCCAAAGCTGAGGATACAACAGCAGAACCACCAATGCGGCTCAAGTCACACCCAACCTCACACCATCACAGTTCATCTGAGAAACAAGAAGGTGGGAAAAGAGAAATGCTCGCAGTGCACCTTCAAATGCAATAGCTGGCTGTCTAGGGTTAGAGCTGCTTGTTTAGACTGCAGGATGATGGGGCTCTGAATTCCTTCAGCAGCCTGTGAATGGGGTTGCACCAGGCGCCCTTGGTGTGCTCAGCACCAGCACCCAGCACCTCAGGCCAGGTGTTGGGACAAGGGTGGCTGGCAGCACGAGCTGCACACATTCAGTCTGGCCTCTCAAGCAAGGCACAGCAGTCAGCCTGCAGCTATAAAAGCTGTGTATATAAAGCACAGTTAATTCTTTACAGCAACAATCCCCAGGAAATATTAATTGTGTGCAGCATGGTAGCTTCTTCCACACAGATAAAGCAACAGTGATTAATTATCGAGCTATTGACCATCAGCCTTTCAGGAAAGGAGACAATAAACCAACTGATGATTAAAGACAATTACTGTCAGTCTTGACTCAGGCTAATTATCTGAACTCCTAATAATGACCCAGGAACCTGAAGAGCCTCTGTTCTCACCAGGGCTGATGCAAGGGCCCAGCACTTGATCGGCAGCAGCCAGACTGAGACAGGCGTCAGGCAAGTTAAACACGGCACAGACCCCACTCTACTTTCTCATATCCACCCTCAAAAATAAGTTAAAGGAGAAAGGAGCCTTCTAAAAGCCTTTCTTTGAGATATTTACCTGCTATCCCACCAGCCTGCACTGGTGGAATGCCTGGGGATGCCAGGAGGAAAGATGCCACTGTGCATGGAGCGCACAAACAGCACCCAGGAGTGCAGGACATGTGTCATCCCTCCTCCTCTGGCATCTGTAAACTCCAGGACAACATTATCAAACCCAGGCTTGTGCCTGGGACATTCCCACAGGTCTGTCTCAGGGACCAAATTGTCCCAGCAGTTCTGCTGCTCCCAGCCCTCCAGCAACAGGTGACCTTGGATTTCAAATACTTGATTCACTTTCTCATACCCACATACCTCAGCATCTCCATCTACTGGGTCAAACCTGGGCGTTTGCCTCCAGGTGGATCAGCCCTGGCTTCTGGCAAATACCAGCTGGGCAATAAATGCGTCCTCACTAAAGACCTTGGGATGGATTTCCTCAGCCTTTTACACCTTTTCCCCTGTGTATTGTACCCCAGACAGACAGACACAGTACACCAAAGAGCAATTGCAAAAACCACGTTCTCTTCACACAGCTGCCTCACAGAGGATATGGACAACCTGAGGGTGCTCCACTGCCCTGGGGTGGCTCCTAGGGGTGACTCCCCTGCCCTGCCCCATCACGTGGTGATGATAAAGGAGCTCCTCGGAGGGCCACAGCTGACACCGGCGGCACGTGGGTCCCACACGCTCTAAATTAGAGCGCAGACTATTGCTGCGTAATAGCTCGGTGATTATATGGCATTTACCAGATAATTAAACAATCAATAGTTATTGTGCAGTTACAGAGGTGCCCACATAGTCTATCTTGTACCCTGTAAAATAAAACCTTGCTGAAGCTGTAAATGGAGAGCCACACCCCCACGGCACAAGGCAAAGCAGCACTTGGCATTAACATCCACTGTCCTCCTGGTACAGTTGGCAAGAAGCACGTGAGGATGTAATCTCAACATCGTTTACTTCAATGTTGTAAAATACACAAGATGAGAGGTACAAAGGTTACCATCTGATCTATTTCCTGATTTTTTTTCTCACTACTGCAAAGGCTTGCATCAAAATCCCTCTTGGCTGACACCATCCACGGGCCACTATCCGAATGGCCATAGCTAAGCCCATCAAAACACTGGGGGATTGCTTTGGTTTTCCACTTACTCAGTGCACAGTAAGTAGCCCACTGCATGCGTCCCCAAGCTTTGCAACCATCTGCTGGACAGGTATTTCTGAGTAACCCAGCGTCCTTTGACTTTGAACCCATGTATTTATTGGTGCTGGACACACCACCGGTTGTGTCCCTGATCCATCCAGGCAATCTAAGCACACGCAGTATTTTATGGAGTATTTGTTTGCTCTCATGCAGAGTAGAAATAAACAGTAATAATAATGTCCTGGGACATAAAAGTAGCATTTCCTCACAGTTTGGATAATGCTCTGAAGGGTCTTAGTGAGTTCTGTGTTTAGAGTTTTGCTTTCAGCCATCAGCTAAAAACCAGTGAGGCAAAGGCTCAATTCCCCAAGTCCAACTCGTCGTATTCCTGATAGTCATTTCCTTAAGCATCTATAACAAAAATTAAATCCAAGGGCACAAAAATTCTCTACTGCAACAATGTCTGGCACAGAAGCTAGCAAGTTCTCAGCCTTTCATCAAAACCAGTTTACAATCTGTAACATTAGATGCAGGATTATTAGAAAATAAAGAAAAGCTTCCGATTCAATTAGAGAGATAAATCATCACCAGTGCGGTCCCTCATTAAAATAAAAATCGAGCTATTCACAAGAGATTGTTAAGCAGCGAACAAGGAACGTTATTTCTCTCTGCATTTTTCCAAAGCAAAGAGCTCGTGGTCGGGGTTAGAGCAGTGAGAGCAGAGCAGGTCGCTGCCGAGGGCTCCTGCAGCGCCCAGGTGTCACTGGGGTATGGCCAGAGCTGGGAAGAACCAAAGGGATATTTTAACCTGCTGTCCTGAGCAAAGAAAGACCTTTACTTGAAAATACAGAGGTCAAACCGAACCAGTTGCCTTTGCCTCGAGCACAAGGCTCAGAGAACAAGGCTTTGATTCACAGAAGCACTGTGAACCACCTGAAAGGGATCTTCAAACCATGACCCAGAAAGCAGGATCAAAGCAGCAGCTGCATCCTGGTGCACATGCTCTGGCAGTGGGTGCCCTCCTTCCAGGAGCTCTCAAGGTGCACCAGGCTTGGCCAACATGACTCTCCTCCCATGAGCAAGGGGAAAAGGCATGTGGTGTGGCAGGGGCTGGCTCCACGAATCTCTGCTCTCTGAGGGCTCCTGTCACAGTGCTACTCCCAGACACTCCTCAGGCTCCCCATCCTGCTGGGCTGTGAGATCGTTCAGCTGTCAGAACAACATAACCATGCCCTTTATCCCACGAGATCAGTGGGAAGTTTGCACCTTGCACATTTTCCCCCTAGGTCCTGGGCAGGCCAGCTGGTTACCCACCAGCACACCTGTAGTCTCCAGCACAAACGTGGCCATGCAGCACTGTTAGACCTGCCTGCTCTATCAGGGGAAACATCAGTCCTGTTCTGGCAGTCTTGCAGCACACAGACATAAAATATTATCCCCTGCCTGGAATAAACATCTCACTTCTGCCTCTTCCCAACAGGAAAGTTGCTTTTCTTGCTTCAGAGAGGGACCAGCCATGAGAAGGGGAGGTGATGCTCACCAGGTGACTGCTCCTGGCTGAGAGCGCAGGGGTTGGACGTGCAGAGCTTGGGCTGGCAGCCAGCACCAGAACCTAAAAACACAACCAGAGGCACACACAGCCTCTAGGAGGGCAGCAATGGTGCACCTCAGGTAACGCAGCACAGAGGGGTGGGTCACCACCCCTGCAGGGATTTAACAGATGGGTAGATGTGGCACTTAGGGACATGGTTTAGTGGTGGGCTTGGCAATGCTGGGTTACTGTCTGGACTCAATCTTAAAGCCCTGTTCCAGACTACGAGATTCTGTGAACAGTCCAGCCCTGCCTGACAATGGAAATGGCAGTGGAACAACCATCTAATTACAGAGGATGCTGCTCCTAGGTATGGATCACTCCTAAGGGCTGATTTAGAATGGAGCCAGAAGGTCTGTGAGTCTTGAAAGTTGATCCATTTGTTTTGCTGCAAGAGATAAATACAGCGGTGGTATCTGGAGAAAAAAAATCGCAGAGGTCTTATTTCCGCGCTGGGTTTTAGGTTGGGACACCATAAACAGTTATGTATGTTTTATATCAAAGTCTCCTTTTGTTTATAGAGCGTGTGCTACTCCGGGACTTCAGTTTAAGAGAGCTGCAAAGTCAGGCTTAGCCTGAGCTCATACCTCAATACTTACTAATTTGGTTTGGACAGCAACGTCTTCCCCTCCACCCCCGTCACCATCCCGTCTGGCACCGGCACCACGTGAATCACACTGAGGACAATCCGGTTACTCCAGCAAGTTAAAAACAGTTAGGAGGAGGATTTTCCCCTCGTACAACACGGGGAAAAGGAACGCAGAAACGTTCAGCCTACACTTGGGACATTTCTGGGTGGTTTTTTTCCCCCTCTGAGGTAACACACAGACTCACCGAAAGAATCCAACCCAGCAAGAGGAAACTCGATCAGCTGAGCCACACAACCAGCAGCACCAGCTTCTTTCCCTTTTCTGCTCTCCACAAAAACACGACGCTTTGAAAAGGCCGTTACAGGCACATAGTTTCCACGGATTGTTAGAAATATGAACCAGTTAAAATTAGGTCACCTTCCACCGTTATTTTAGCAGCTGAGAAGAAAAACAGTTCAGAAGGGAGCTCCTGTGGCAGGGAGCACATGGTGGGAAAACAATGAATACCAGAGGGGAAGGCTCCCTGGAATATAACCTTGATAAGAACAGCTTTGGGGTGGGGCAGTTTTTCCCTTGGTTTTGTTTTTGTTTTTTAAAAACCGATTCCAGTTCAAAAATTCACTCATTTAAAACTCCAGAAATTCCAGTTCATCTTCGGTTCACTTCAATCCCTTGATCCTTCTACTGGCAGGATTAATCCACAGCAGCAGGAGGATGGGGGACATCGGCTCTTTAAACACCATTCTCTTCAGCAGGGGCAGCTCGCTGTCTTTCAGAGCACGACAGGCAAGAGCTGTGTCTCCAAAGCCACAGAGCAGAAGCACACGAGTATATTCCTTTCTACAGTCAAAATGAAACACGGGCACGACGGGTAAACAGGATCTCTGTGTGCCCACACACGCACGAGTACACGTGTACACAGCACTTGTGCCCACACATACAGGAGTTTCTTGGAGAATGAGGCCCAGGGGAGGTACTGACTCCCAGCAGAACCAAAATAGTTGGCAAATTCCTCATGCAACCATGACAAGGAACATGTCCTCACCATACATAAGCACAGATAACCCCAGACTTTGAAATAATCCGATCCCACCCCAAATGCACGAGAATCATCCATAAAAAGACCCCACCAAGATGAAAAAGATCTGGAAATCCCCCAAGATAAGATGTGTTTGGGACAGGTGATATAATATAGCAGAGGTGGGCATTTTAAATATTCTTGTAAAGAAGTTCATGCTTTTAAAATCCTGCTCTACACAGTGCCTTCACTATTCTCATCTGGACTGCTGCTTCTAGATCTTTAGAAAAATTTAAAGCAATCCTACTGACTGTAACAGGCACTTCAATAAAAACATTTTAATAGCGTTTTTAATCCGGTAGCAGGTTTCTGCCAGTGGAAAGGACGGCAGCCAGCCCGTGTGCAAGCAGAGCACTAGACTGTAGCAAACTCATTTGGCAGCCTATTGCAGCCGTAAACTCAGCTCTTAGAAGAGATCGAGATTTAGCTATTAAAGCACAGACTTTTCACTCCCTCCTCATCATCTAATCAATAAAAAGCAACTGGGGGGAAAGGGGAAAGAAAAAAAAGCAATTCATTTTCTTGTGACAGTTTCAGAACTAATGTGAATTGCTTATTATAAAAGCTCCGCGTGCTACACGGTACTTGCACACAAGACCGAAAGGCCAGAGTTCAGCAAGGCTTCTTGTCAGGTCTGAAATGGTCAAAGCCTACTCAAGGTGATGTGCTGGGATGGCCCATGCTCAACACACAGCCAAGGCAAACAGGATCACTTCAGCTGGAACCCTTACCTTATAGACCTGCCCGTAGGTACCATTGCCAACGAGCTCCACCAATTCAAAGATTCCTGCAGGATCCTAGGAGAAAAGAAAAAAATAATTAAATAAGCAATACTTACAGAAATCTAAAAAAATAAACATTCGATGAAGACCAACATTTCTCTGACAAGAGTTTTGAGGGGTTTAAGGTTTTTCAGGGATGGGAATTACAGGGACAACAGGCAGAAGAGTGGCACTGTCCCAGTGACAGCCCTGTGTGGGCAGCCCCAGCACTCTGGGCAGCACAGACCTGCCCAGTGCTGCCCACCTCCAGCACCTGGGCTGGGAGATGCCAGTCAGGTGCCTGTGAGTGAGCATCCCCCCATCTGACTGTCATCTGCTCGATGTATGAACACTCAGTGTATGCTTTAAACGCAATAGCAAACATTCGCTATTAAAACTTAGATTTTTCTCATGCATCAGCTTTGGAATAAAACAAGCTAACTGGCAGGATGTCATTCTGGGGCTCAAAGCAGGGGTTTCCAGGTCTGTTCCTGAGCTCAGCAGCATCAGTGTTATTTGGTCTAAAGGCCACTTTTGGTTTGGTGCATCCTGGCTGTTGACATCCTGGTTTGTCAACTGAGACGAGAAGATCTAGGGCAATGCTATATGAGGACAAAATACCTTGTGAGGGTGGCAAAAAAACCCCCAAACATTGTCCCCAGATCCCCCTCCACTTGGCATGTGCCCAGCCAGGGGAGGGAGGTGCAGTCACACACACGTGCACCCACCAGCACAGTCCAAAGACGATACGAGCAGCGAGGTACGAGGGAGGGTGGGGAAAGAAAGAAAGAAAGAATAACCAGCGCTGCTATTTTCTCCTCTCGGTGGGTTTTCCCCTTCCAGAAGCTTTATTTATACTCTCCTGCTCCTCCTCCTTTTCCTGTACTCATCACTCCAATTTTGGAGAGCACAACCCCCCTGGAAGACAGCAGATGTGAAGACATCCTGACATCCCTGGGGTCTGTGTATCCCTGAGTCCACCCAGCCAAGAGGTGACCTTGCCTCCCACACCACCACCCATCCTCATCCTCCCTGCTGGGGTTTGAGTCACTCGAGCTGTTGGATGTCTTGGCATCCTGGCAAGCCCAGCTGCAATCCGAGGGGATGCAGACAGGTCAGTGACCAGCTCCAACAGGCCAAGGAGGATCAGCCAGCAGCACTCCTGGGGAGAGGAGATGGACACCCACCACCCCGCTACGGACACAGAGGTTTCATTCATTACAAAGCCGCATGAACTCAAGATGCTTCTGGCTCCAAAAGTCAAACACTGGATCTTTGTGAGCAGCTGAGAAGCAAGGTTCAACCCAGTAATAATGCCACAAAAGTGAATTAATCTGAGTCCTGATGTGACTTTCCACCCAGCCAGGAACACGCACTGCCGTGGAGCGGCCAGGGTTCGGCACGGCTCCGTGACAGGGTGACAGCAACCCCTCTGATCATTCAGAAATGCCACATCTCCCTTCTGCCTGCTCCTCCATCATATACGAGCAGCTTCCTCGGACTGCCTGGGAAGCCCCGGGGTACTCCAGGGTGAGCACCCCACTCAGCCTTCAGTGGGATAATCTGCAGCAAAGAGCAGGGAAGCTGTGCTGGAGGAGGCTTGGAGACCATCGAGGACACATCTGCCCTGGCGCAAACACACCTTCACCTGGACACTTGGGCCGGACACAGGCGAAGCTGCAGCACAACAGGTTTCCAGCATGCAGCATCTCAGCTGGGTGTGGATAGCCTGTGGGTTTTGCTGCCTCGGTACCAGGCAGGGAAATGCCAGGAACGGATGGGAAAGGGAACCGACACCGGGTTTCCACACTGGGTGAGGAGGCGGAGGAGGGGGAAACATGGCAGCAGCTGCTGTTTATTTTTTGAGTTTCTTTCCTAAGGGTTGTTCTCTGCAGTGCTGAAACAACTCTGAAAGAGGCTTTTCCAGTGCTACAAGTATATCTATTTTTGAATATTCACTAGGAGATTAAGGCAGAAGAAAGCCGTGCCTAGGGCATATGCTTAGGAGGTTTGGAGAAACATCCAGGGATGCAGCTGGCCATTTCTGATAAAAAGAAACCCTTTTTGCAATATGTTTTCCAACTTCTTTCCACAAATCCTCAGACTTAAGAGCACCCCATCCCACCATCCCAGGCTCACTGCTCTAATGTGTGCAAACGTCACACTTGTGGCTCCAACAGGTTTGCCTGAGTCCATCCATCACTTGTTGGTAGAGCTGCCAGCCCCACACCTGCCTCTGCTGCCACTGTGTCCAGGGCAGCTTTGTGCCAGCCAGGGGCAGCTCTGTGCCAGGAGGGCTTTCCCCCATCACTCCCATCACCCACATCTTCCACTCCAGCTCCCACCAGACAAGCAGTTTCTCTGCTGCAATGTCCCCTCTCCATCCTGTTTTCTCCCTGCACTTTTCCAGAAGCATTGCCAAGGTAACTGGGCATCTCTCAGCAGAGCCAGGAGTGACACTGCTCCCCTGACTGCTGCCACAGGCAGCTCCACCTCAGCACAGCCAACACGCTGGGAGCACCAGCGGTATCAGGGAGCAGAGGGGGCTGATCCCTCCTCCCAGCCACGCTGCCCTCCTTGGCCTGCCTTCTTCCCATGCAGCCAGCAGTCAAAGGGAAAAGCTTCTCCCCAAGAGCCACCATTAGAACCCAGGAATAACATGCTATTAATGGCCTTTCCAGAAAATACACAGCAAAGGATGGGGTGGGAAAGGAAAAAAAACCTGCTTCCCACTGGCCTCCCCTGGACGGATTCATACACAGAAAAGAGATTTGCATCTTAATGGCAGCTGGGAATAGGCTGTCCCCGGTACCAGGGGCACATCCTGCACATCCCACAAAGCCCCTGCTGAGATGCTTCAGGAGGGTACCAGAGAGCAGCGACAGCAGCTCGGGCAGGCTGGAGCGGGCAGCGAGGGAGAAAAATAAAGAGGCGCACAGCAAGGGTGATGTTAGCCAGGGGAAAAAGAAATCCACCCTGCAGAGCCCCAACCAGGACCAATCCAGGCCAAGCAGGGAATAATCTCAGACCAAATATAGCCTGTGCTGCAGATCAGGGCTCACAGCGGCGCTGGGCTGCACTTGGCTGGGGGTGGCTGCAAAGCTCTTCCCACACGCCTGCTTCCAGCCCGGCACCTACCACCTTCTGCTGATGCCCTCTCCTCGATCCAGGAGGGACACACCGATGAATAAGGCTGCTGCAGCCCCCTCTGCCCACACCCCAGAATGCCTTCACAAGAACTGCTGTATCTAACTGAAAACATCTGCATTGAATAACAAGCCCACAAATAAAAGGAAAAAATGAGGTGAGCTGTTAGTTTAGGAAAAGGAGGTGCATTGTTTAAAAGGGGGGGGCAGGGGGGAGAGAGAGACAGCATTTAAGACAAACCCACAAATAATTTTCAGCTCTAGGTTAGCTTCACTCTAACTAGAAAAGGATTTGCACAGCTCTAGTAGCACCAGGACTTTGCCGAGAGCCCTTAAAGTAAGGTAGGGTCCCTCCCTCCTCCTGCTACTCCAAACTTGTGCCAGAAGACACAGGAGCAAACTCAGGCTCTCCATAAAGCGACAAAACACTCAATAGGACTTTTCAGCTGCTCATGGGATGGGAAATGTTTCACGGAGTAGTGCCTGTGGCAAGGGTTGTGCAGGCTGAGTGTTCCTCCAGGCAGAGATGGGTTGGGACCTGAGCTCTCTTGTGCCAGGATATGATCATGCTGCCACAGCTACAGCCAGGACAGGCTCAAATTCAAGTGGGAAATCGTTATGTTTCTACTAATCTCTCAGGAAAATCAGTGGTACTAAAGTTTCAGTGGCTAAAACCAGTCTGAGACACAGAAAAACACAGAGGCATCCTCCTTTCCAGCAATATCATGGGTAAGGAAAAAAAAAAGTCCACTTTGTTTCAATAAACACTGTATTTGAAACTGGTGCATTATCAGAAAAAGGACTTCTGTGTGTGGATGATAAAGCAGGATGTATTCAAATTTCAGTAACAGAACATGCCTCCCTTTTGAAGACTTATCAGGTTGGAGCACACAGTGGGGCTCGTGGGTTCCTGGGTAAAACTGCTCCCTTCTGCCTGACCCAGACCTCACAAAACTAAAGCTGAAAGATGTCCTTGCCTACACCACGATGTCTCAACAAGTCCAAGGCACAGAAGAGCCAACACTTGGCTTGAGGAGAGCAATATCCACAGCCAAGGCTAAGTCACCTACAGGCCAAGGGCTGCAGGTGTGTGTTAGTGCTGGCTACAGTGACTGCTGAGTGAGCAGAACACAAGTTAGCCATCTTGAAATATGGCCACGCAGGTGTCCGTAAACACAGGAAATATTTATACACAGCCTGTACACCAAATCTGCTTGTTTTCCTTGAAGGAAGCTCATTTTTCTCCCTTCTAGCCCACACAAAAGGGATGAAACAGGAAGGGTTACATGAGGAGACAGTGGAAAGATGCTGAGGAGAGGGGAACCCAGGGGCACACCAATTAAACCACGATTGCTGTGGACGCGCAGGAGGGGAAATCAGAGATCGGAGCCTCTGTAATCATTGTGCACTTAGTCCCCCAATTCTAGCAGCTAATGACAACTTCCAGCCAAAAACCATGGAGCTACCCAGTCATTAAGCAAATGTTACAACCCTAGAGAAGGAAAACGCACTGTGTTACTGGAGGCAGCGCAGTTACGGGTCAGTAACGGAGGAGTGTCCCCAGGCACGAATCAGCTCAAGCAGCTCCGTGGCATCAGAAGAGTTTTTTTAATCTCCACCAAGACATAAAGCCTGTGCAACTAATGCTCCCAAGCATCGGGATATTATGAGCCTCTGCCTTACATCTCCATAATAAAACAGCCTCCACAGGAGATCCCACAAAAACCAAGGGCTTACAAAGGCCATTTACTCATCACCCTCAACACGAGACCCAGGGAGCTCTGTCTGTGTGCAGGTGCCTCTGCCTAGACAAGTCCTGGCAGTCACAAGGAGAAATTTTGGCACTGGGAAGCACCACGGGGTTGTTCTTCACAAGAAGTTGGCTCTTTGTAAACTCATGGCAATGCCATGGCACCCAGACAGCCCAGGAGAGCCACAATCCCACCTGGCAGCACACGGCTTGGCACGGCAGCACTCTCAACCCGAGTGGCTCTCTTGAGGTGTCAGCTGCCTGGAGAAAGCTGAGTCTTCCAACCCCACCAAGCTCCAACCAGAAGCGGAAGGTCATTGATTCCGAATGTGAGAAAGGTTTTGCAAGGAATGCAGGAGAAACAGAAAAGCCTTTCAGCAGTAGAGTTCAATAGGCAAAACTGTCATCAGGGTAACATTTCTGATTATGCAAAGCATCACTGCAAGGAACGAGTACCAGGACGAAGCCTTCAGTGCTCACGCTGTACACCTGCCCAGATTTCATTTCCCCAAGGCCAAACGCCTGGGCTGAGCCATACTCTGTGAAGCCACCTCTCATGTTAGCAAGAAGTTCTAGAAGCTCTGTAGATAGCCATAAATCTCCCAGGCACCGGGACCCGAGCACCCTCAAGCTCTACAAACTCCCCTGCTATTCCTTCTGAAAGCACATGAGTTCACTCATTTTGCACTGCTTTCTCCACTGGCTTCTACAGCAGGAATTGAATTCAGCACTTGAACAGTTTGACAAGCCAAGGTCTGGATCACCTTGGGGAAGTTACCCCAAATGACACACAGTTCAGAGAAAAACAGAGGGGGTTGAAGAGCACTTGAAGACACAGCTGCTTTTTAGTAATCAGCTGGCTGTCTCCATCTCCAAGGCACTTGTAGTTAACAGCCCTGTGAGTAATATGAAGATGGACTGCACAAGCCAGGAGAGGATTGTTAATATAGCTGCAGACAGCAGCAAACAAAGCAGGAAGGCAGAGGCCAAGGCAACCAAATACTGATTGAATTACTGCAAACTTTCTAAAAAAGAGGTTGGGGATACGACTTTTTCAAGTTTAAATCACACAGACGTAGCCCTAAGCCTGCCCATTAACTAAAGCGGTGCAAAACACCTCAAAAGGCTGCACGGATATTTTTGAGATAAAAGCCAAGCAACGAAGCAGAACCGTGCTGGACTACTGGATGCTACTCAGCCCTCACAGGGATTGCTTAATCTCACGCCTTCTCCTGCTAGCTTTGGTACCTTCCCCTCTTTCGCCCACCCATCCAGAGACTCACAAAACAAGCTATCATCAATGGCATCTACCACTGCACCTCCTGCCTACTCAAGCAATACAAGCTGCTCTACTTGGAAGAGTAATAATGAACTCCCCGAGGGCTTTGTTTTCATTTTGAAGAAGCAGTTTGTCCTCCCTCACCCCCAAACACCCAGCTCTGTAACTTAAAAGATGTTAGTCAAGAAATAGCGTTACTACGCAGCGTTGAGAAAAACTGCTCTCGAGGCTAAGTTATTAACAGAAGAAAAATGTCTCACCTGGACAGCTGAGAAGCCTGTTTACAAATCTATTTGAACCACTCCTCTGCAGCACCTTACCAGGAGATGCTCTTCCAGGCCCCTACTGAGAGCCACATCGGTGCTCCGTCCATTCCCCCTTCCTCAACCATAAATCCACTTTCCCAGGTCTCCAACACTCTCCTCCCCAGCTTCCCACTGCAATAAAGCTCCAGTCACCATGTGAGCCTCTCTTTCCTTTCCAGAACGTTAAGACCTGCCAAGAGTTGGCAGCAGCAAAATTAAATAAGAACTAATCACCACATTGGGCTTTTCAGTCAATAAAACTGTATTACTTCTTCAACTATTACCTGTTCAATTTAGGATGTAAAGTGTGGATTTGTAGCCCCCAGCCAGCAAAGGAATAGTTAACACCAGTGCTAATGGAAGAAAAATACAAAATTCCCTATGCACATACACAGTTCACTCCCACTTGGTCCTGTGGAGGCCAAGGCACTGAAGCTACAATAAACTGACTATTCCAGATTTCCTGCTCACAGACTCACACTTGCACACACAAAATTAGAGTTCTTCTGACCTAGTTTCTCCTTTCTAGCATGTCAAAAGAAAAAGCAGCCATTCTGCACCCTCTCCATAAATATGAAATGTGGGAGCTCCAAGCCTGTGAGGAACACACATACCGACCTGGAAAAAAAGGGTTTTTTCCAACCAAAACGATGCAGTTTCAGCACTGCAAATGGTGGGTCCCACAGCCCAAGATGCAGCAGTGATACCAGGAGAGGACAATGATGACACATCTAAAATTAACCTTCCTCCAACGTTGCATGTCAGAGCAGTCTGGTCCAAGGAAAAGCCACCCACAAGCTACACATTTACATTAATCAAAACAAGAAGGGTCCAAGCCTCCGCCCCACTCCTTCAAAAGCATTGCTAGCAACACGGTGAATCCATCTCTCCTGATGTCATTCAAGCAAAAGGCAGCTAGTTTTGACTTGAGGCTAATGAAGATGAACATATGGCCTCCGTGAGTCTCAGCACAGTAAGAAAATTCTGAGATATTCAATAACTCTCAAGACAACATGATTATACTTAATCTTCATTTGGAGTTAGCCTCCCTCCAAAGCAGCCAGTCCTCCCACCCTTTTAAAGCTCCACAGCACATGCCACAGATCACCAGGACAGGCTCCACGAATTGTTTGCTGCTGCATGACAAGCCCACCTTCCAGTTCACAGAAGACTGTTCACCTAGAAGAGCCAGAAGCCAATCAGACCAGAAGCATCAGCAAAAGCACGACTGCTAAGTGAACCCCAAGGTTTTCAATGCCTTGCTAGATGAATGCAGCCCCAGCGCCATCAATCCCTTCAGCATATGCCTAATTCAAGCACACGATTTCAACGGGGCAATATATAAAAGGCTTGGCTAAGCTCCGTGTCTCTAAAAAGCTGCGGTGCCAATTATAAATCATATCTACAGTCCCCAAAAGATCTAAAGTCACTACCAGTATTGTACCACACTTCTTTGGATGCAGACATCAATTAGAGCACAGGAGCTGGACGGTCTCCTCGCTGGAAGTCACTCGTGTAGTTTCAGACCAATAAGATATTAATCCTAAATGTGGAGATCTCATTCCTCTGAGAAACAGAGTTTCAACCTTGGCCAGCAAATGTTTGCATCAAGCTGGAATCATTACCTACCACTAAAAGCTGTCAAAGGTTTATGGGGTCTCGGAGCAGCCGGTTTAATTACTTAGCAAGGCAGCTGTTTTGGGAACTGCAGCCTCTTAACATCCCACTCCTGGAGACACACTGTGTAAAGCAGGGCTGCTGCCAAGCTCATGCCAAGAGCGGGGAGCACCCTCTCACATGCAAGCAAACATTCACTCTCCACAGCAGGTCACACTTGTGGCTTCGCCTGTGTGTGTCTGCAGGGGTGACAGAAGCCAGTCTGCACCTTCCTGAGGCACTGCTGGACACTCCAGCTTCTGCAGCACTCACAGGAGGCTGCTGGGGTCACCACATGGGATCACCTCTGTCAAGAAATGACAGCCCTGCTCCCTCCTTGCAGTGAGAGTTGTGGCCAGAGGGATGCCTTAAAACAGGAGAACGTCTCACTCCCACACGCATTTTGGAGCAAGAAAAGAAAAGCAATCTTAAAACCTTTTACTTTTTAAAACCAGGATGGCTTTGTACCTCTGCGTCTATTTTTCAGTTATGGTTGCGGGCTGAGCTGACCAGAAAAGATGTCAGGGATGAAAGGGTTGTAGCATCAAGAACCCACAGACTACAGCCTTCAACAGCAGAGACCTGTGCAACAACCAACACACAGCCAGGCATGCAGGCACGCATTCCAGAAATCCCTGCATCCCAGATTAAAGCACGTGCCATTACTTTTCTATATTTCCTTGTCCCTAGATACACGTCTGGAGAAACACCACCTCCCGGCTGGATTCAGTCGGGAGTTTCTCACATCAGCCCAGTTTTCACAGATCATCTGGAGATGGAGTTATCTGCTGGTTTCGTGCTTTTCGAAGAGTTTACCCACAGCCTGTCACTTGTCATCAGCTCCTCACGCCTGGCTCTACAAGGGCTGGTTAGCAGGAAGGCAGATAACTCTCCAGTGGCAGTAGCTTCAAGAAAGGACAATATGGGGAACAAATCGCTTCGAATTATTGAGCAGAACTCTGCAGGATAGACTGCAAAAAAACCCCAAACCCCACAACTATACCCCAACAAGCTGCCAAAACCATGTACCATAAACTCACTTCTACATTGAACCGTCTTGACAAAACAGCAAAATTATTGAAAAGAATATCAAATATATGTTAATTTGCATGTTTCAGTCTAGAAAGACGTGCCTCACCCAAGAGTTAACGAGTTGTGGGGAAGAGGAAAGGAAGGCTTCTCACCTTTTTTCCTACATTTCACAGGCTGTCTCCAGTAATGCCAGACCCAGCAGGAAGTCCGAAAAGTTGGTTATGACAGACACTCACACTGGGTGGAAAACAAGGTCCCACAGCAAAAAGCAAGCTCCTGCCTGATGCATGCCAAAAAAACAGCCTAAAAGTCAGAGTTGATCCACAGTTGCTGAAGTGATTTGCAAGAATTTTTTTGCCAGGGTGTCAAGTATTTCCCACAGCAAGTCTCCTGTATTTCTTTGGTGGATTCCTGCATGGTGAAACACTCTCAGAAATTCGGGGAGATGCTTTTTATTTCAAACCCCAGTGCCCCGAATTACCAAACTCGGCGGGGGCGCACAGATGATTTAGTTTAGTAGTTCATTTGATATACGCATTACAACAGCACTTTGGATGAGACAAAGTGGAGGGACCTTTTCTCCCAGACATCCCAGGAAGATGTGCATGCTTTGCTTTGCAAGTCCTCTCGATGCCCCATAAATCCAACCACCACGTTTTGCTTTACAGGATCAGTTGTGCTCCCTGTCAAATTACAGCCCTGTGACACCTCCCTGCCTCGGGAGCTCTCTGCTAGCTCTGGTCCCTGGAACCAGCTGTGACATTATCTGGCTCTTTGCAGAGCTCCAGGATTTTTTATTAGTTCGCACCAGCAGGCTGGAAACGTTAATATAAACATGCACACAGCAGCTAAGCAAGTCCTGTAAGACTACAGGGACCATCCTGCTGAAGGCCAGTACAAAACAAAGCAGGTGGGGAAGCCCATAATAATTGGAATTTCAACCAAAAAATCAGACCAAACCCTCCTGGAGGCACAAGGTGCCAGCATCCACCAGCCACTCACCTCAGCCCTGCCCAGAGTCCTTCCCCATACTCAGAAATGGGGTCAGCTCTTCCCTAACCCAAGAGAGACCCTGCACATCCCCCCCCACGAGGATTTGGCCCAGTCTCATAAGATGGGAGATTAATCATGTGTGTTTAGGGATCTGAAAAAGGGATGAGAAACATTAGTAACTGCTTCTAAATTAATTGCCGTTATTGTTATTTGATTTGCTAAACTCTCTGGGGCTAGATTTTATTTTAGAAAACTATGAACATATCAGATTAATCAACTTAAAATAAATGGTCTTGATTTATTTATTTCTGCTGTATCTACTCCTCTTTAAGCTTGGCAACTCACTGCATTCTTTCCACCCTGTGAAAGAAAAAGAACAGGGGCTTTGCTTTATTATTATTTTAAAGGAACCTCTAAGAAGCTTAGCAGTTCTATGAGTTTAAATCATGGCAAAAGTATGTCGTGAAGGAGGACAAGTGCAAGGCTGGAGCTGGTTTCCACACTCTGCAGGCACCAGCTTTGCACTGGGAGCCCACCAGCAGAGTCACACCACACGGTCCAAGCAAATCAGGTCTATTCCCCAATAATTTAGGCATCCAAAGAGTTGAAAGACACCCTGCCCTACAAGGTTTCAACAGGGGCTATCCCAGTGTGAGCCACACTTCTTGCAGGGAAAGTCCTGCCAGCAAGGAAGAAGTTTAATCTCCTCTAGCCAGATTTCGCTGTTTCTGAATCCTCTGGAAGTTGGGTCAGCATCCTTCCCCCACTCCTAATCCCCTGCCCTCAGCTTTAGCAATGCAGCAATGCCTCTGCCAGCAAACTGAAAAGAAAAGCCCTCACATATATTATGCTGAAGAATATTAATCTTGTGTTCCACAGAATATTAAGTGGATTACATCTACAGCCTCCAAGGAGAAAAATGTTGATTTCCATGTATCTTGTGCTGTTATTCACCCTTATTAGTTTTTCCGACCAGCCTAACGTTAGTCGTGACAATTTCCCATTAATTAGTGCAGAACTCAAGTGACTCGACAGACCAAGCAACGAGAGCAAGGGTGGGACTCCTCCATGGCCACGAGGCAGATCAGACCCCTGTGGCACCTTTGCTGCACAAGAACACATACAAGGCTCACAACAAAGAACAAAGCCAGCTTTGGGGGTTTTTTTTGATGACTTCCTGGTGGGATCACCCTTGAACATCAACATCTCTTTGCAAAGGTAACAGAATAGAAAAGAAAATTGCTGACATCATTTGGGACGTGCCCTTAAATGAGACACGGCAAACATGGAGAGATGGATGTTTCTGGCCTCGAGGGAATAATGGTGGGAGAGGAACTCAAGAAAAGCTTGAGGTGCCTGTTCTCACACCCAGAAAGGAGCCCTGACCCCAGGCTGAAGGGGAACACCACCTCCCAAGGGGGAACCCACCACGCTTGGGTGCTCCCCACTCGTGGGCACTGCGCCACCACCAGCACCCTTCTCAAAGACCCTCCTCAGCACACGAAGTCCAGCCCTCTGCTCCCTCTAGAACCATTCAAACCACTGCAAAGTTCCACCAGCTGTCTTTACTAGAGTTTTACACTTTCTTTGCAGAGGTGTTAATGACTCTAAAAAAGCACAAGACTGGGATAAGCAGCTTTAATACCATTTAAATGCTTATGATTAGGAGAAACAAGAGAGCCTGCAAGGGCCAGACTCTCAGAGGGTGGCACATCCATTGAAGCTGCAGCTCATGTGAGAAGAGTGTAAATTACTCAGCATGGAGTAAGCAAGATCAAAGCCACTCCAGAAAGATGCAACCCACTGACAGCGATGCAAACTCAGCCCAAGCTTTACTGAATATTTCACAAGCAGGCTGATGAGTTTAAAAGGCCAAACGGGGTGTTCTGATAATGCTGCACAAGGTAAGGAAGGAAAGGAAGTCTCAGGACATATGTTTTGTTCTAGACGTAATAACATACAACCAAGAACTCAGCTTTGGCTTGATGCATGGAGACATTCATAGTTTCTACTGACATCTTGATGGTCTTTGCAGGGAAAAGAAACACAGCTTCTCAGCTGCAATTCCCAAGCTCCATCCTCTTTTTTATAGTTCCTAGAGTAATTTCAATTCTACACAATAAACAGCAGAACAGATAAGAAAAGCCTTATCGGATGAAGTAACTTACAGCTTCCCACATGGGCAAGACAGAGAGCTAATGGCTACAGAAGCAGATAAGGATGCTCATAACCAGAAATCAAATCCACGTGTTTCAGCAACAACACACCGCCTCAGAAAGCAAAATAAACAGTACAACACACTCTGCCAGGCCACCCTAAATTCTCAGAAAGCATCACCTCATCCCTCCTTGCAGACGCAGCTGGCCCACCACCATCTCTCCTGGTCAGAAGGGAGGGGAGATGCTGCGGTTTCCTTGTAAGCCAAATGCAGTGTGTGCTCAGCTGAGCTCTGGTCCACCTCACAGGCCCAGGCTACAGCAAGGAAGACAAACTAGTACAAGACCAAGATGCTTTTGCAAAACTTTCCTTCTCTGAAGACTTGATGTGTTGAAAAGGAATATCCCATGATGCAGGGAAACCAACTCAGCTGCCAGCTTCTCCAGACTGCAAGTGATCTAAAGCCAGGATGGACTTTTTGCTCGGGGTAACACCAAGTACTGTGCTACCACAATCCCTTTAGCATCCATCCCAAGGCCCAAACTCCAGTGCCATATCTCATCATTGCCAGAGATCCAGGTTGTTCAGCAATATCCAAACTCATGATAAGCTGCTGGCAGTCCAGCTGCACCCTCAGTTCCCCATATCACTTCATCTAAACCAGAGACACAGAATGTGATCCTCACCCCTGAGTCGTTCCAACAGCTCTAACCTGCTGGGTATTATCTCTTCATCTGATTCATCTCCTGAAAATTGACGCCTGCAAGTTATTTCCCTTCCCTCATGTCCCAAACATCACTCTGTGTTGGCAAGTATACAAGAAAAGCATTTATCCAAAGGAATTTGCTCATCAAGACTTGCAGACACTAAAACCACAGGTTATCTAATCTTAGGAGAGCATAGTTTAATGGCTACAACACGGGACGGGAGGCCAGAGGGTTTGACTTCTACTCTGAGCTGCATGGCTTATAAGTGAATCTAAGGAAGATGCTTGACCACTCCTCACCTTGATTTCCCCTGCTATGAGACTCTCCTAGCATTCCTTTCCTCACAGGGGATCTTATCTATAAAAGTCCTCATTAGCATGTGAAAAGAGTTATGGATCTCCAGATGTGCATGTAAGGAAAAGCCTGAGGGAGTGGAGAAGCAGCGCTGGCCAGGGAGCCTGGAGACACATCCCCTCCAGCGCGTTCAGCACACTCCACATCTGTGCTTAGAGAAACATTTGAGCCCTTTCTCCCTACAGGGAAGGGAAAGAACAACAATTTCCTCTTTCTTGAGAAAGCTCAGAGGAAAGATTAAATCCTGCGTCTCGTAAGTCAAGGAAATCGTTCAAGATTCTCCCAACAATATCAAGAGATCCCACCACTTCTGGTGAGTCACCTGCAGAGCCACCCCACAGGCAACCCCCACAGAACAGGATAACCCTCCCTGTCCCACCCTTTCTCTGGATGCCACTGAGTGGCAGAACTGGCCTGATCAGGAGAGAAACCAGAGGTCTAGTCTCAGTGTTCTGCAAAATCTGGATGCGGAGGTAGGGAAAATCCAGACTCAGCACAGATGCTCCCACAGGCGAGACCAGAGCTGCACTCCCGGGGTCTCACTTACGGCACGGCTCCTGATGGGGTCCAGAAAGGGCTTCTTCTGGTGTTCAACAGAAACTCCCATTTGGAAAACAACCGAGTACCAACAAGCAAGCCAGTATTTCAGCTCTTTTGGGAAGGAAATAGTTATCCCATTGGACCTGTTCCTGTCTTTCCCAGCTGCCTCAGTTAACCTTGAAGGCAAATCACACCAACCACACCAGTGCCAGAAACAGCCAAGCACTAGCTGGAACTGCTTCAGTAGAGCAAGACCTCTGCCCCTAAGACTGGTCCACAAACCTCCTGCTTTCTCCCAAGTGGCAAAAGACAGTGCAGTGAAGGACAGAGGATATGTCTACTGTGGTCCAGCCATATGGAACAGAAAGGTCTCAGAGGAGCAGCTGGCTCAAGAACTTGGAAGAAAAAACAAAGAAGGCTCAGCTCTTTTTAAGAGGAAAACGTCCCATTGTGCATTAATTAATGGAAGGCAGAAGAGGTTTTATGGACTCATTGAGGAACGAGGGTGAGCATTAGAAAGCACTTTTCAGTATTTCATGATCACAAGGTGAGCTGCTTGCATAATACTGACAAAGAACATGAATGCTGATATCACAAGGCAGTTATGAAACTTGGGCTTTAAATACTGAATAACAATAACTCAGTAATTAAGTCTCATAAGTAATTTTTTTCTTCTTTTTTTTTCCCCCCCCCTTAACTGCAAAGTAGATGCTGCAACCTTCAGCTGAGGTGTGACTGTCCTCTCCAGCAAGGTGCACACATGATGGATGTCCTCTGCTCCCACCACCTCACAGCACCAGGGATCCATCCCACCCCAGAGCCTTGCTGCCAGTCACATCCCTTCTTCAGGCCTCCCCCTCCTTCAGGGGAGGCTTCAAAATCACAGCAAGGGACAGGCTGTGAACCTGTGAGGAGCAGGAGGATGGGGGAATAAACCTGAATAACTGCATTCTGCCAGTTAACTGCTAAACCCCCAACAAGCTCTTCAGTCCTCCTCATGATGCTTTTTGACACAAGCACACATTCTTGTGAATTACTCCAGCGTGACCAGGACACGCAGTCCCCTGAACAAGACACACAATATAGAGCAGCAAAATGTCATGAAAAGCAAGGGCAAATGAACACAGAAGACAGTCCCTCCCCCTAACACCACTTCTATTTTTAGGCAGCCATATTAGCTTGGAGCAGTTTTACTCATTTCTGATAATGAGCAGAGCTTTTGCATCTTCTCTCGAGGACATTTCCTCTGCGCAGGCACTTTGCTTTACACCAGCAGCACGGAAGAGGTCATGTCAACAGGCGAAAACAAACCCACGATTTTTTGTGAAAGGGCCTTGAGAAACCAAGTTTGGCTTTGAACTTATGCCCTTTCTCGCTGGACAACCACGCTGCTCCATTTTTGGGGGGGGGTACGGTCCGTAAGGCGTCCCTCCAGTTCAATCACATGATAAACCTTTGCCCGTGCAAGAGGCACTATGAGAGCTCCTGAGAGCTCCCACAGCAGCAGGAGCGCCACCCTAAAGCGGGAACTTGATAAAGAACAGGGTGATCGTTATCAAACGAGCAAGACAAAACGCAGATGTGGTCAAGATGTGGGTCCCACTGCACTGGCAGTTTCTCTACAGGAAGTAACATTCCTCCACCCCTCAGAGAGAACTATTCCTAAGGTACTGCACACAGCTTTCTGCAATGCAACCAACTCGTACATTCAGTGTCCTTTGGTTGCCTTAGACTGCCTTGATAGGGACATCCAACTGCAAAGTTCTCTTCCTTCAGGTCCACTCCTTCTCATCCCCCCATGCCTCAACCTTCCTCCACAGCCCTTCACCACCACCCCCTCCTGTCTCCTTGTGCCCACACTGGTGCTGCCTAAGGCAGCAAGATCCTGTATGGACACCAGTCGTGCCTGGACTGCCAACAGGCAAAGTCCAGAGGGCAAAATACACCTTGGAACAGGTGGCAGAAGAGAGGGATGGTAGAGGTGAGGCAGCTTCTCACCTGGAAAATGAAAGCATGGCACAAGCAGCTCAGGGATCTCTGTTTTATCACTCAGGGAAGAAGGCAGGCAAGGCCTCACCCATTTATCTCCATTTTTTCTTCTGAATTTTCAATAAGCTACTTGAAGTCTTCTATTTGCCCTTTGGATTATGATCTTTCAGGAAGGCCTTTTTCCATGCTTCTCTACAATTATGAGATCTAGGGAAAAATATTCCCCTTTCAAGTTAACTTTGTGTGTCAGCACTTCACAGAATTTCCTGACTACAGACAAAATCATGAGGCTTTTGTCAATTGAGAAACCCCTTCCCGAGCACAGGAGCTGGTCGCTTCTTGGTGAGCTCCTGCTCCTGGTCACAAGCACCTTCACACCAGGCTCTCACTTTCTTCTGTGGATTGTGAAATCTCATTTATTGAGGAAAAACACTAGTTCAGTAAGAGGAAGCATTTAAGACAGCTAGTAGATGATTAACAAGTGAGTGCTCAAGTCAATTGCTGCGGGAGCACCACGAGTTCCTTAAGGCCATAAAAAACTTCTCACATGCCAGAAGCAACGAGTTCATGGGGAAGCTGTGCCTAGCCAAGCCCTCACTGCACGGGACCACAGGGCCACAGACTGCAGCTCTTCACCTCCCTCCCCCAGGCTCCTGGCTGCAGGGCTCCAGCCCAGGGCTCCGCATCACCGGCGGCCCAGGAGCCTTCCCAGAGCGATTTTATTTCTACCTTCCCACTCTCCCATCGGCTAGGTTGTCCCCAAGACCTCCCTCCCCATGTTCTGCAGAGGTGGCCATGGCTTTCCACGCCCTCTGTGCCCACCCACCCACCGCCCTCCCTCTCTCCCACCAGCAGGCACTTGTCCTCTGGCCAGCTGAGCCATCTGGCAGGAAGGAAAGTTATCAGGGTCCCCACCCTCGGGCAACATCATGTCAAGGCAGCGCTGGGGAGGAGAGGTACACAGTGTTGCGTGGCTCTTTTAAACCAAGGCCAAAGAAGTAGCATTTCTGCTCAGGACCTTTGCCTTTTCATGCCAGCGTCACCCGGAGCCAAGGAAAGGTGCTGCAGTGCTCTTAAGCATCAGTTACTTCCAGGCAATAATATCCTGAACACCCTTCCTCATCCTGGCTTTTACAGTGCACAGTGAAGAAGTTACATGGATTTGGCACTTTCTCCTTAACAGGCCATCATTAACAAGTGACTCATATTATATTGCAGTGAGTCATCTTGGCAGAGGTCACAAGCGTAAGTGACAACTAGTCTTCAATTATTGCCTTCAAGTTGAATTAAAGGTGTATTGTTATGTTAATTTTACATCTGCTCCATCCTATCTTTCCTTCCACTGTCTCCAGAGCAACCTGGAATTTCAGCTCATGGTCCAAACTACCTCTGGAAGAGCTCTTTCACCGTAGTGTCGTTACAGGTTGTCACAAAACGTGGAGATGCCAATGGAAAGTCTTCTGGATGGGCTTTCAGCTATGGCAACTAATAGCTGAAGCATCTCTCCATCCATCCATCCCTCCCTCCTCCCATTGCTGCTCCACAAGGACAACGAGCTGCTGTCCCTGCCACCCTCCTGCTCTGTTCATGCTTTATTGTAGCGAATGCTCAGGGATCTGGGGCTTGCCCAGAGCTCAAACACAACCAGCTTCAGGGTGCCACATCACATCCCTGGCTCCAAGACCAAGGGCAAAGCTCAACAAGCAAAATCACCTCAAACCATGCCCCAGCATCATATGAATATTGAAGAAATTATTACATGGCTGGTGTAAAAAAGGGCATTTTCAGCCATTTTCCATTTTCTAGCCAGGCAGCCCCATATCTCAGCCTCTCCTCTTCACTCGCCCCCCACAGAATGTGCCCATCACAGGTCCCCAAGCAGTGGACCAGGTGCAGACAGCATCCCTGCCAGGGCAGGGCACAGTCACTGCAGGACACTTGGCTCAGAGAACACAGTTTTGCCCATTAGAAAACATGGCCATTACCAGCCTGGTCACCAGTGGAGCACTTGTTTACATTTATAGCAGTCAAACACAGTCACACTGGCTGCGAGGATCACTTTGGAGAGCATTTGTAAACTGCTCTCACTACTGGAATCCCATTTAGCTATTATAGCCTCTTCAGCCATACTAACACACCGATCCCCGCAGAATAGCAATGGGAAGAGCAGAGTCATCACACTATTTACTGAAGCTAACCAATACATAAAGGCTGAAGATTTATTGCACTGAAGACAGCCTGTCTGCATGGCCAGAAAACGCATTTAAAGTCCTTTTCATTTTGTTGCTTTGGCCTCTGGTTCTTCTCCAGAAACATTTGCCTTGCACACCCATCTTTCTTCCCTCCCCAAACGGTGGCACCTGCAGACACACGAGAGAAGCCCCTTCCCCAAACACCTACCATGAGTATTCAGTGGGAGCACAAAACACAAACCCCACAAGTTTAAGGGCACTGCACCTCCCTTTCCAGCCGTGTTTCATGGCTGTTTTGGCATCTCCCATCTGAGTGAGTAGCCTGGAGAATTCTGGCCTGTGTTTTGAAGAAGGTCTGTGTGCCAGGCACAGGGACACAGGCTGTGCCAATCACAGCCACACCCTGCAGTCCCGTTCCACTCAAGAGGGAACAGTTAGAACCACGCTTATTTTTATATATATTTATACACATTACTTTTATATATATAAATACAAGAACTTTGTAAGTGCCTCGCAAAGCCCACGGCATATCTGACTTGCTGTGTTTTGGGGCTGACCACCCACAATGCTGAGATGCCACCAGAGTGTCACAACCAGTGAGCCACAGCTGGGGAGGTACACTGAACTGCACCATCAAAGCTCATTCTCTGGTTTCATCCTGGCTCATGTTTTGGGGAGCAGGAGCCTGGCAGGCAACAGCCATCAGGCTTAGTGCTCCTGAAGCACCAATGTTAATTAAAACAATCAACATCTGGCAAGTAGACACATTTGTTTTGGTGACTGTGTCAGCTATGCGGCCTCAGTGTAATTGAATTACATAATGGTTTGGGTTGGAAGGGACCTTTAAGCTCATCCCCCACCACGGGCAGGGATGCCACCCACTATCCCAGGTTTTGCTCCAAGCCCCATCCAACCTGGCCTTGAACACTTTCAGGCATGGACCATTTGTCACTTCTCTGGGCAACCTGTCCCAGTGCCTTGCTACCCTCTTAATACAGCTAAGAAAGACTGCAGTGAGGTAGGGAGGAGATCTGTGCCTTCACTTTTGCCAGTTTATCTCAAAATCACACTAAGCTTTTATGCTTCTGTACGAAAGAAAAAGGAAGAGGCAAATATACTCTGATTTACAGGGAGATTTCTATTGTTGCCTGGACATCAAACAGCACCCAATTAGTCCTGCAAGGATCTGACCCACAAATTATGAAAATAAATGCCTCTGAGGCTTTGATCTCATGTATTTCTATAGCATGCTACAGCGGTTATTAGACACATTTTATTAGGCTCAAGCTGTGCGATCTTTTCCTCAGCAAAGGCTCTACCCACCTCCAATGCATCCTAAAGTCACCATCCAGCAGATTAAGGGCATGATCCCAAACAGTCACTTCTGTCATGCACTAAACACATGACTCAGCTGGCAGTAGGCTTTTTCCTGCTGAGTTTCAAAATTAGGAGAAAAGGGAATTTTTAAAAGGGGCGGGGAAACTGTCAGCCACATAAATTTTTTACTTTTTTTGTTAGCTCATAAAGGAATATGCATGTGAGGCAATATCCCCGGCTTTTAAAGAGCGCCGCTTTTAGAACAATTTACTGTTCCGAGAACAACACTTTTCTGCACCCTGAAATGCCACTGCTGGAAGGAACAAGCAAAAACTGTAACAAAAGGTTTTGTGCACTCCGAAGCTGAAAACCACACGTGCACTTGGGCAAGCAGAAACACCCACCCTCGCTGCAGCAGGAGCGCTCAGAACCAAGAGGATGTTGAACTCGAATTGCTCAGGCTTTGCTCAGAGGAGCAGCTCACTGCTCGCAGCTGCACAAACCAGGCAGGGACCACACCTGCCAGAGGGTAGGGCTGTTTTCACCCCAGGGCATCCATGGGAAGGACGGGACCATGTCACCCGCCCAGGTGACACCTCACTGACTGGCAGTGGATGGTGTTTGCATGAAACCATCGATATCTGGCAGGGCTCCTGTGGCAGAGCAGAGCTGGTTACCTGCAGCAGAGCAAAGGGAACACCTTCTGCTGGTCAGGGTAACTCAGCTTCTGAGCGTGGGGCAGGACACGCTGCTGGCTCCTCTCGGATGGAAGCAGGAGCTGGGATCCAATCCGGCCACTCCAGTGCTGCCCATCTGATTGCCACCATTTACTACCAACACACAACCTTGGACTTCTGGCAAGCACTGCAGCAAATTAACAGGGGAAAGCAACATTCTGGATCAAAGGGAAAGGTTTTCTGATTGGCCATTACAAAATAAAAATCAGGCGTGCAGAGAGATAGAACTGAGTGCCAACTAAACTTCTTATCAGTGTTTTCCAACCTTGGTGGCTTTTCCTCTCCTTTCATTAACGAGCCATTGGAGCAGCTCCCCAGGGCTGGGGACCGACGTGCTGGGGCATCCTCATCCCGCTGCAGGAAGGGGATGCTCAGCCCCTCACAGGGCTCATCTAGAAACAACCATGGAGGAGGAATGCAGGCAGAGGGGGAGTATCCGTTTTCCAAGGGCCACGTTCCTTAGCCAACACTCCTTCAGAAATCATAAACGATTTACATGGAAAACATCAAATCTCACTTACGTAAACTGTTTTCCTGAGCCCAGAGCAGACCTAACCATCAGTTTCAATGTGCAGCCACGGGTCAAAGTGACAAAAAGGCACAGGAGGAAGGGACTAGGGAGAAGGAAATTAAAGCTACTGGCTTTCTAAGTGGGAAACACAACCTCTCACTGAATGGACCTATCAATGACTCAGGCTAGGGAGTTTCGACCTGCACCCTGCTTTAATGGCTGTGTGAAAGGTAACAGAAAGCACCTGAGCATCAGCAAATGGAAACCTCATGTGATAGAGGCTCTCCACCTGCAGAGCAGTCAAGGCCAGAAAGGCCACCAGGAGGGAGAAAGAACCACAGAATCACCAGGTTGGAAGAGACCTCCAAAATCCCTGAGTCCAACCCATGCCCTAACACCACCTCAACTAAACCATAGCACTGAGTGCCACATCCAATCTTTTTTTAAACCCATCCAGGGATGGTGACTCCACCACCTCTCCAGGCAGTCGATTCCATTATTTTATCACTCTTTCAGTAAAAAACTTTTTCCTAACATCCAACCTAAATTTGCCTCGGCGCAGCTTAAGACTCTGTCCTCTTGTTCTGTCAGCTGTTGCCTGGAAAAAGAGACCAACCTCCACCTGACTACAACCACCTTTTGGGTAGTTGTAGAGAGTGACAGGGATCAGCCAAAGTCCTGGGAGAGGGAATTCGGGTCTGCCTTTCACTGTGTGAGGCTCCCAGTCTCTTCTGCAGCTGGCAGCAAGGGAAAACAGCGTATGTGCTCCCCTGGCAGCCCAGGGCAAGCAGCTGCCTTCAGGTGCTAGGTCCTGAACCCTCAGCACCATCCTCCACGCCCCAAGGCACAACAGTTTTTGCCAATGCTGTTTCTCCACACCCTGCACCCTTTTGCCTGTTGGTAGGTTTTTTTTTATTCACTAGGGGAAGCACGGGAAATCTAGCAGGATTCTCCCCCTTTATATATGAGGCATGAAGAAATGAGACAGGGATCAATACCCCGTCCTTGCTCTGCAGGTCAGAGTCACAGAACTCCCACTGGTGTCTATAATTACCCTTGCAAAGGGTAAGGGTGCATTAGGAGGAGTCAGGCAAGGGTTTGCAGGGAGCAGCTCAGAGCCTGAGCCCAGGAGGTGATCGCAGCTTTCGCCTGACCTGGCCTCACATGAACGATGTTTTCCAAGGACACCTTTTCCACAGCTGGGTGACTCATTCCTGGGGATTTACATACAGATCAAATGGAAACTGCTTCCTCCCTCACCCCATACAAACTGTACCACTACCTCTACAAGCCTGGCAGACAACAACTACCTTCATGTAGCAAGGTTAAAAACCTCCTCTAGCTCCTCCTTGTCACATGGATTAAAAACAGACCCTTGATTTTAAATATGCACACCAATCGAATGCTCTTTGTCGCTTCAAAGCTTGATTCAACAAAGTGCTGGTGCTCAAACTTCAGCCTACTCAAGCATATATTTCGCCATAAATTCACTCCAAATTATTAATTTTTATGGCTGCCCAGCAAAGGAACACCAGTGAGGATAGAGAACTCTCCACGCCTTCAAAAACACCATACTCTGCTGAGTCGTGGAAGAACTGCAAAGATGAGGAAGAGTAACCAGTGCTGAAGAATAACTGCAGAAGAGCAGCAGCTGGGCTGCACAACTCCAAAAGGCAGAGAAAAGAATACAATCAACCCCAGAGAAAGATTTGACAGAAGACAGACCCTTTTCTGTTGTAACTTTTCAAGAGCACACACAAGAATATGCATCGGTTGCACAGAGGATACATGCTTGCACCAATGGCTCAAGGAATGGAGTCGGACGGTGCCATCCCTTTGGGATTATTTAAATTAGAGGGAAGATTTAGATCACACGTTAGGAATAAATTATTTTCTCAGAGGGTAGCAAGGCACTGCAACATAAAACCCAGAGAAGCTGTGGCTGCCCCATCCCTGGAAGTGTCCAAGGCCAGGGTGGACGGGGCTTGGAGCAACCTGGTCTAGGAGAAGGTGTCCCTACCCATGGCAGGGGCTTTGGAACTAGATAAGCTTTGAGGTCCCTTCAAATCCAAACCATTCTATGATTCAGAGACCAGTATTCTGCTGCCAAGTTTTATGGTTTAAAACTCAGAAGGCTCCAAAATAGACGAAGGACATGGATACTGTCATGGTCCACAGCTTACACATGCACTGAATGACACTGGAAGAGGACAGATTAAGTCCCTGATGGAATACTCTTGAGTGTGTCTTTCCTCAGGAACTGTGAATATATATATTTATTTGTTGAACATCTGCCCCAAATTTTGCATGGTAGCATTATCACGTAAAACACAGCAAAATAAGCTTTTCATGTCTTGATTTTAATCTCCAGAAGTCATCTCCAGTCAAGTTTGTTCCTCTTTCTATTTAGGAAGGTGACCTTTACAAAAGCTGCCCAAATTCTGTTGAGCTACAGAGGTTTTTTTAAAAGGTGCTGGAAGAAGAAACCTAAAATAATGCTGCCAGGGTAATGCTCCTGAGTGGTGGCTCGCAGCGCTTATCCTCCATTAGAACTTCTCCTAAATCTTTAATGATGCTGAAATATGCCATAAACTGACAAAGTTCTAGAAACAGGACAATGCCAGCACGTTTGAGTTTTGTGGGTTTTTAACATGCCAGCTTTTATCTTCATTGACAGTGATCAACTAATGCAAACAAACGGCCACTGAAACTTCACTTCTGTACAAAGCAAAGCTAAAGGAAGAGTAGTGACATTTTTGGGTTTCATCCAATTCTTCCCAGCAACAGCTAATACTCACCAGCTCCTTAAATTCTGTGCTGTCTCCTCTCCAAGCCTGAGCATTGAAGGCCAGGCTTTTCCAAAACAACAAACGATTTTAGGATACAGTTTCCAGAGAATGCATGGTCAGCACTTCACTAAAGTAAATAATAAAAGCTTGGGTTTTGTTAATGAGCTCAAAACAAAAGCAACATCCAGGTACATGAAGAAAACAATTTCTTCTTCCCCAAAAAAGGCTCTTTTTAAACTCCCTGCCTTGCAGGAAACCCTCAGCCAAGCTGAACATCCCAGGTGAGCCTGGTGACCTATGCCCAGGGCAAGCCCCTGCCCAGGGAAACAAGGAGCAGCTGTGAGCAGGGAGGGGATTGCTGCCCCCACGCCAGTCCCAGCCCAGGGGTTATCAGCTCCCTGGGAAAGGTTTTTCCTCCCTGAGATCTTTTATAACCTGCCACACACCTCGCAAAGCAACTCGAATGAATCCAGCTGTGGCAGCTACTGCAGAAGAGCCCACTGCCACCGCTGGTGCATCAGCCAGAGGCCCAGCCCTGCAGATGGATGCAGCAGAGGAAAAGCTATTGACCTGAATATTTGAGAAGGATCAAGGCCACTGCCTTCAGCAAGAGATGACAGGCTCTTGCATTTTCTGAGACAAAAAAAAATAGCAGGGGAAAAACCACCAAACCCTGCCCCATCTTTCTGCTCTCTCCTGTTGGGATCAGCTGTGCATTTACCACCAGAGACCACGGCCCACTGCATCCCTCCTCACGCTCACTCTCGTTTTATTGCAAAAATCTGCTTCTCCAACGTGCCTGTCAACAGCCTGTGCGAATCGCCGCGTTAATCATTATTCTGCTAATAACACTGCCAGGTCATCCGGCTATTAAACATGCTGAGTGGACTAGCAAAAATATCTCCTTGCCCATACAAAAGAACATTATAACGTAGTTTATCTTATCCCCTTGTCAGTGTAATATGCAGCGCTACCTGTTCGATGGCCTCATCGTTTTAAATTACAGTTTTCTGCAACATTAACGATCCTCATTACCAGCACCACCACTGGAAGATGTCTGGTTTAAGAATCCTTCCTTATCCTGGCACGATCAGCCCTCTGCACCCACAAGGGCACTCCTGGGTACCACGGCAATGAGCACAGTGCCCGGTGATGGATAGAAACATGTCACAGCGAAGGCAGGAGCCAGCCCCAAGTGCGCTTACTCGATGCACCAGGCCGTGCATTTTAATCAGAATTCAGTGCTTTGTTCCTGGCCCAGCCGCCAGCACGTCAAGCAGATGCACTGCTGTGGTGGAGCCCCGACTGCGTGGCCAAAATAAACTCCACAGTGTGGCAAAAACAGGAGCTCCCGCCACCTCCTATGTCACCTTCCAGCCCAGATCTACAAATCCCACCCCGTATGCCCGTGGGCAGTGACAAACTGAAATGAATGCTGGTGTGCAGGGTTCTGCCTGTGCCATGCTCAGCCTTCAACAGCGTGCTGGCTTCCTGCAAATCCACCTCCCTTCCTCGGGACAGCAGGAGGGATGCCAAAGCAAAGGACGGGGCAAACAGGGAGTCAAAGGTCCACCTTTCTTACGCACATTCGCCTGTGGTTCATAAGCCCCAGCCTCCTGGAACATTTTAGTGAGTCAAACTTGGAGATAAGCGTCCTGAGCGCCTCCTTTCCCTGCTGCTGGGAACAAATCATCCCCTTAGCCAGATTTTTAAGTCACTACCTGCTCCCAGCATTTCACAGAATCACCCCTCACCCCTTTAAACACACAAGGAGATCAAGAGCAGCATCTCCTCCACCCAGACTCATCTACAAACCCGCAGCAATGTGACACTTCTTTTCTAATACATAAAAATTTTGCAAGGCTTGGGGAATTACTCCTCCCTGCCATGTTTTGTGCTCAGGCAGCAAATTTACTATCGATTTCTGATTCAGACCCCATGGAATGATTCACGCTTCGTGCCCTATCTGCTGAATTTACGACCTTTAACAATTATTCTAAGTGCTAGAGGAGCTTAGTTTAGAAGAAGATCTATTCCTTGGCAAATTAAGCTCCTATTCTTGTCTCGCTTGCAAACCGCCACATCCCTCATCATTTACAGGAAAGTGCCAGAGCAGGTCCTTCCCCTCAGAGGGGGCAGAGGTCCAAGTGGCAGCAGCCCCGTGCTGGCAGAGTGGCCGCCGCCGGGCAGGGGAGCAGGGCTCTGCTGTCCCACCCCGCTGTCGGTCGGGGTTTCAGGTCCCCTGGTCTCCGGTTACCCTGAAATGCCAGCACTGCTCTGCTCACCGACCAGGCGCTGCCGCTGGGTCTCGGAGGGAGGGAGGGAATATACATTTCCTCCTAAAGCGAAAACAAAACCCCGACTGTATCTGGTGTGCATTGCTATTAAAAAGCCACAAACAGAAAAAAAAAAAAAAAACAACCCCAAACCTGAGCACGTGTGGATACAGTTTTAAAAAGAAATGGTACTGGAGTTCAAATACACTTCCTAACACAGATGTTAAACAAAAAAATGAAAATAAAAAAAACAGAGGGCAGGGAAGGAGGAGAGGGCCCCCTCTCCCCCCCAAATTACACTGTTCTCCTGGATTAACACCACTGGCTTCAGCAACCTTTCTCCCAAGGCACCTTCCACCTAAGAAGGGAAACCAGCTCCAGGTCTGTTTTTCAGGCAGATGGTTCCCCCATTCCAATCTCATGTACACTCTGTATTGCTGAGCAATCATTTACACTATTAATCAACCAGAAACTCACCAGGAAGAAAGTAGGGCAAGTGAATAAAGATAGACTTCTCCTTTTTTTTTTTCTTGCACTGAAGCAAATAATATTTCTAAAAATACACTTGTTCAAGTCTTCAGCGGATTCTGCTTAATTTTATTTATTTGTCTATGCCAGCGGGTTGCGAGGAGCAGCCTGGCTGCTGCCTCCCGCATAAATGCTGTTTCTCTCAATGACTTCCCATGCTCGTTCCCAACGAGCTGTTCTTACGGCCAGAAAGATGGAGAAAGGGGGAAAAGGAAGAAAGTTACAGGAAAAAATGGACCGGGGGGACATCAGGCCACAGCCCACGCCGAGGCTGACACCTCTGACGAGCCTGACATTTCAAGGGTACATGCTGGGCTTCATTTTCCAGGGGGGTGAGGAGGAGGCAGCGCGCAGGGACACAGCGGGAGAGGGATGGAGAGAGGCTGCGGGGCCGGGGCGAGGAAAGCGGGGTCTGGGGCGCAGCCCCGCACCCCGGGGATGCCGGGCCCCGCGGTCCCTGCGTGTCCGCCTGCCCACGCGTGCTGCCCGGGGGC
>VZTA01012029.1:382017-457130 GCA_013398855.1 Mohoua ochrocephala
CGCCGCCAGGGGGCGGTGCCGCGCGGGGGCGGGCAGAGCCCCCTCAGGGGCGGGCGGGGGCTGCGCCGGGACCCGCCGCGGTGGCCAGGGAGGGGACGGGGACACAGCCTCTGCTGGCAGCGGGACCCTCGGAGGGACCGAGCATCGGGACCCTCGGGGGTGCACGCCCGGTGCCCAACAAACGGGCTTATTCAGCACGCAGATCCCCCCCGAGAGAGCGCGGGCGGAAAGGTTCGGGGATCCAGGCTGGACCTGGGCAGAGAGGCACAGGGATCCAGGCCGCCCGGGTTCCCCCAGCCCAGGACCCTGGCGGTGGTGCCTGTCAGGTCCGGTGGGAAAAGCTGCCCAGTTTCAGGTGCTGAACCCAAATTCTGCCAAGCAGGAGTGTGGGAAGCGCCGAGGCCAGAGGAGCAGCCATCCGCCTGCTTTGTGCTCCTCGGGATGCTCCGTGAGATTTGGCCCTTCTGCAGCTGGATCCAGATGTCACACCTGGATTTGCTGACCTGCTGTCGACCTGTTCGCTCGGCACTCGGGAGCCATCCCAGCCCTACCAACTCCCACGCTGATCCAGAGTAGGAATAAGAGATTGATGCTGTGTTTGGAATTGGCCAAACCCCCTCGCAAGCCAGCAATAGCTAGGTAGAGTCAGCTTTTAGTTTTCCTTATTTCCCTTTTTCGGATGTGGTTCCTGCCAAACCAGGTGCCGTATATAAATATATATGTATAAAAAATCTGTTGCCTTTGAGAGAACCGTATGGAAGCTGTACTTACAACATCAACTTGTGTCAGGAGCTTACAATATGCAGATCTGGGAAGCGGAAACCCTACACATGAGTCAACTGGCAGGCGGATGGGATTTTCTTACACTTTCTGATTGGAGATGTGCTCCAAAAAGTAATAATAAATGGTATTACAAACAACCGTGCAGTTGTGGGGAGGCTGCATGCTGCTGCTGCTGGCGCGGGAGGTGCAGCCTCACCAGGCAGGACTGTGGAACGCAGACGGACCAAAGGCCAGAAGGAGCTGCTGGAAACCTCCCCAGAACAGCAGGATTGGTGCTGCCAGCGCCTCTGCCCTCGGCTCGCTGGGCAGCCCGCAGTGGGGGGCTGCATCCCTGGCTTATCGCTTCCTAGTCCTGATTGCAGCAGGGCTGGCAGGGGCTGGGGACGGCAGCGCCGGCGGTTCAGCTCGCAGGGCTGTGAGGGCGCAGCAGAATGTGATTTTTTTTGGTAATGAACTGCCCAAGTGGCAGGTAGCGGAAGTCGCACGGGGCTGCACATCACCCGCAGTGACGGCAGCCTGCCTGTATTTAACCCCTTTTCCCAAGCTACAAATCATCGCTCCTTAATATCGTGCACAGTCAATAGCCCTCACTCACATATAAAGAGGTAAATTTGATCAAAATGCTAAACTCGAGAAACTCCCGAATCTTTTGTGGTGTTTTTCTAGACCAGATGTTGTCTGTGTCTGTTCCAGCCCAGGGATTGCAATGTTGCGCTTGTAGTTGGGGAGCTGGAAGCAAAACTGCCTGGAAACTGGTAACAAACCAATGCGAGACTTCCTCCCGCTGTCATTGTTCTCAGGGAGAGAAGGGAGGAACAAACAGGATGAGAGAGGACGCTGGCTTGCTCTAATGTGCTTTCCATCCGAGAACACACAGGATTATTTGTGAAAAACATAAGGATTAATATATGCATATATATATATATATGTATGTCTAATCCTGCAAATAGACAGATTGCCCTGATCCTCAGCACGAGTGCCAAGTCCCAAGCTAAGCTGTGATTTAATTATGATCTATCCGCTGCCTATTGAGACGGGAAAAATGTAGAGGACCCTCCTGTTATCGCTGAAATAAGAAACGTATCAAGTGATAGAGGGAAGTGACAGGAAAATCCCAGAGAGGGCTGCTGTTTCCAGGCTGCCTAGGGCAAAATAGGAGCCTCGGAGGGAAGACGTGCACCCAGTGACCTCCAGAGATGCCAGGGCTGCTACGTGGGCTGTACTGGTGCCCAGCCAGGCTGCAGGAAAAGCTTGAGCTGAGCAGTCATTTTTTGCAGGAAGCTTTTTCCATTTAAAAAATTACGTTTCCAATATGTTACTCTTTTAGTTATTTATTTACCAATCTATCTGTGTCTCTCTGTACACTGGGGTTTTTTTCTGCCAGCAGCATCTAAACAAAACTTGCAGTTACAGTCACCATGACTCAAAACAAAGTACTCAGTTGAACTGGCTCACAATATTTTGCTGTGAGTCATTTCAGCACGAAATTGAGTTTCCACCTGGCAGGTCCCCCCTGGGCACGGCAGCTGGACCCTGCTGTGTCACACCAGCTCCAGCCAGCACTGGCACAGCCATGGCTGAGATGCAGCATGGGCAGGGCAGCACCGAGCCAAGTGAAGGAATTGAGTTACCACCTCCCATCTTTCGTTACGCAATAACCGCAGAAGAAGCACACAGCCCTTCCAGCTCAGTCCCTACATCCCTCATCAGCTCCATTTCCGTTTCTGCTGCCACAGACACCGGGATCATTCTGTGACAGGTCATTGTTTTTCCTATTTCATCTCCATTTGGAAAGGGGGGAAATGTGAAAATGCCGTATTTCCTACAGGCCTTGGTGAGCAATGAGCACCTTAATGACCCAGAGCTCTGCTGCCAGCAGTGGGGGACCCTGCAATCACTATTTTTGATTTATTCATTGAAGGCCATCAGCCCCCATATAAACTACCCAGGTCACTCGACCTCTGCCGAAAACTAAATTTAATTATCTAACAGTGCCATCACTGTTAATTATATTGTGAGGGGGTGTATGTGCAATGAGTAAATCTAAGTGACACATAGGCCCTTGCCCAATTAGCAACAGCTTCAGGTGCTTTGGGCTTTGGATCATTCTTCAAAAGGTGATCAAGAAAAGGAACGAAGCAAACAAGGAAGCGCGTTTGGGCCCCAACATATGATTTATTCCACAATAATTCTGTGACTGCGTGGCCCCAATTTTTCTGGTTTCCTAAGTCCAGACTGGTTTACCCCACTGTTAGTCCATGTAAGGCAGTACTTGAAGGATTCTGCCCGAACTGAACAGAGAATGCTGAAAAATTTATACTCTGTAAAATGCATCATAATTGGGGTTTACACTAACATGCAGCTGTGTTAAAAGAGACTCAGAAATGACTGGCTACATGTGTCCTAACCTGCATCTATTGATCTCAAGTGCACTTTAACTGATTCATTATCACTTACTGATAGCTCGTCCTCCTGCTGATGTGGGTTCCTCTCCAGGGAGAGCAATGTTTTTCCCTGCATCCTTGGAGCAGAGCAGGGCTCCGTGTGTGAAGCCTGCTGCCAGGATTTTTCCTATAGCTGTATACAAGAGAAAAATCCCCTGTAAATAGTTCATCACTCCCTTACTTAAGCATTGTGTAAGTACAAACCTCTGCAATCACTGCAACGGGGGAGTAACTGGAAAATCAGCAAGGGCTCTTTGGAAAACCCTTCCTCTACAGATTCCTACAAGGGAACAGGGTGGTGCGCTCAAACAGCCCATTCCTGGGGCACCACGGTGAAAGAGGCAGTGGATGGTTCACTTCCAGGAGGTTAACTCACCCTCCAAGCTGCTGTTCTTCCCCAAAATATTTGACGCTGAGGACCAGCACAGGGTTTTCTTTATGCCCCTTCTACTGCTGTGTTATTTGTCTTCTCTTGAGGGCTGCCCCCATGGGCCACAGCCAGCAAGGACACACCAGCCTAGAAGCCACCCCCAGCAAGGTGCTAAAAGCAGCAGGAGTGCTTGCTGTGCCCTTGCCTGGGTTATGTAGCTCAGACTCACTCTCTGCGTGGCCTGAGCTAAAGGAGGCCTCTCCAGGGTAGCAAGCACACACACCCTTTGAAGCACCTCTGTATTATTTACCAGAATGCTAAAATTTCAATGTGAAGTTGCAAGTTTTAGCTAGAGCAGAGCTGTGTGTAACAATGTGTGTGCCTCCCCAGCAGATGCAGCAGGCACTGATGCTTCTCCCCTCGGCCTGGCTGTAGCATCGGGGTCTGACACGTCCTTTTGGCAATGCATTTCCATGTCGCTGTTTGGGAACACTCCACACTAGTGATGCAGGACTTGCTTTTGTCAATTAACCTCTTTCCTTTGTGCCTCCTCTACAAAGAAAAAAAAAACATTAAAGGGCAACCCTGCTCTTCGGGAGGGTGTCAGGTCTTTTATAGTCATTTAAGATGTGCCAATTGTGACTGGTTAGAAACCAATCAAAACCCCATTTTTGCACTGCTTGCAGAAAAACCTAACATGGCCTTGCCCCCAGCAAACCACGTCCCCACAGTCCCGCTGAGGAATACTAATTTCTCCTTTCTTTGCCGAGATCTCAGGGATAATATTAGTATGTGTAACATCCAGGATGCATGAGCTGCCAGAATAGGGACGTTCCCCAGAACCCACCTGCCACAGCAGGGAAGTCCTTTGGGAGCCCCTGCCCATAAATACCGGATTTACAGCCCCATCCACAGGGTGGAACAGCTGCTCCTTTTGTCAAGTACCTTTTATCAAAATTATTTATCATCCCAATACATTTTTTATGCGGATCAGTCTGGAGCTGAGCTACCCTAAGCCAACCACTATTTATATTCTCTCTTTCCCTTTTCTCTCCTGGGTTGCCTTGCATCCCAAAGACAGCCCCAGGTCTGGGAAACACCTGACCCGAAGCCACCCCCATCTGGCATGAAGCACAGATCAGTAGAACAAGAGAAACTGGCTTCTATCTTTTGTCAAATGCAAATTGCTGAGAGTTAATTAAGACACATTTCAGGAACAGTGAGGTTTGTTTTTTTTTTTATATTATAATCTGTCCTGAGGTGTGGGTAGGGTTCAACATCTCTCCTTGGGAAAGGGGTTACAAAACTGGAACTGCAGTTGGCAAAGGTGCCGACAACAAAGGTCCCACAGGGCTTCGATGGCAGCCAAGCACACAGGGTGCTCTGAGACCTGTGAGACCAGAGGCAATCCAGGCCCAAAACCTCCTTGGCATATATATTTTTCCAGATTTCCCTTTTTTTTAATGATCAGTGTCTTCACAATGGCCTGTGAGATTTGTTGTTCTGCAAAGAAGGTAGGTCCACAAAGGCACGATGCTCCTGCCTTGTTGGAAGCACGTTGAATACTTGCCATTTTCCCCTGCAAAAGGCACAAGTCTTTTATACACACACACCCCAAAAAAAAAGAAAAGAAAAAAAAAGAATAAAAGAAAAAAAAAACTACAGAACAGACTTTACAAGTGTTTTCAGGCTTCCCACTCATCATCAATGCCCAAAGCAGAAGCGAGTCAGAAAACAACTGGAGGTGCTTAAAGCAACTCAATGTAATTGTCTGAGTAGTGCTTAAAGTGTGAGGGTTTGAGTAGGAAGACGGGGTTTGAGCCAACTGCTGTTGCCTTTCTGGGGAGGCTTCGCTCAGAGGTGTTTACTTCCTCATGCCTTCATGGAGATGTGGCAGTCTATGAAAGCACTCCTCCTGGAATTAGATGAAAATGGTTAAAAAAAAAAAAAAAAAGAAAAGAAAGAAGAAGGAGGGGGATGTTCTAGGTCCTGTCATAACAAGGAAAAGCTTAAAAAAGCTCAGCCAAATATTCGCCAAAGGTAAGACATGCTGTACGCTTAGGAAACGGATGGAGAATATCGAGGCATGGGCTTTCTGACTTGCTGAAAGAGAAAATCATTACCAGAGCATCCAAAAATACCACTTCACCATCTCAGAGAGGAGGCACTTGAGTCTGGATTTATATATGGAAGGCCTTCTGCTGCAGGGATGTGGATGGAGGCTGGCTTCAGGCCCAGGAGGTCCTGCAGAGTTTACATTCACTGATTTATTCATCTCTACCCGTGGGAGGCAAACCCAGGAGGAAGGCACAGGGGTCCTCCTGGCTGTGCAGCATCCCACTGGTCAGTAGAAACCTGGGAATGAAGGAGCATCCAGGATGGGAAAAGCATGGTCACACTTGGTTCAGCACAAGGATATACAGATCAGAAGAAAACGGGTACCTTTAAACAAGCTGATGACTTTAGTGTTAACATGTGATTTCTGAATAACTACCAAAACACCAGGCAGGAAACTGTGTGGTTTTGAAAATATCTGGTGAAGGCGTTCTGCATGTTCAGTGGAGTGACTCCATCTTCAGTTAAGAAGGCAGAAAAAGAGTGGGCTGATCCTCAGAGCAGGGGGAAACCCTGCCCACATCTGAGCCTGCAGTCTGGGCTCTCATGAGTAGGTTACTACAAGGGAACCATCAGCTGGGAATAGACAGGACACTCAGGAGAACCTTGGTAGGAAAATTACGTCAACCCCAAACGACGAAGACATGACTGAGACCCAGTTCCTCCGTGCACCAGTGCTGAGTAGGAGGGATAAGCCAGAAAATTTCCTTTGAAATTCTGTCCCCTACAGGCTCAAAGCAGCCAGAGTATTTGAGAGACTTTAAAAAGTGTCATTATATATTTAATTAATTCAGGAATTTGCGTTTCTCAGTTTGTGGCTCCTAGCACAAGCAGTGCTGCAGCCTGCACAGAGGTTGCCAAGACCTTTGACACCCCCAAGAGTTACAAGACTCTCAAAAGCACACGGAGGTGACTGGGAAGAGACATACCACAGATGACAGCAATTGGAGACTGACTTCTTTGTCCATTGCTGCTGTCTGAGGCTGTCAGCCATGTCCTGTCTGGTGCTCCAGCCATGCCCAGTGCAGGGCTCTGAAGAGCCGAGACATCTACAAATACCAGACACGATGTGTGTCCATGCACTGTTCTGTTACTGGTGCTTTTCTGCCGAGGAGTCCGCTGAAAGGCTTGGGGCAGTGGCAAAGGCAGGAGGTGTTTTTGTGCCCTTGGATACTGGAAGAATTCCAACCTGTCCTGAAAGTAAGACTCCTCCTCCCTGGTGCCCATTGAGGGGCTGTAAAAATGAGCCAGTACTTCAGCCCACTTTCAAGCCCTACTTGACCAAAGCTGATTGTGGTGAGTCGTGTCCTGCTGTCCCCTTCCACCACATGCTTGGACAGAGGGGGTAAAGCCATTCTGTACCACACCATCTCACCAAAATGCACAGAGGGGAGGTGCTGACAGCCCCACCAGGGACCTCTCTGCAAAATTTCTCTGAAGTATTCTCTGAAGTTGCTAAAGAAGGTTTCGTTGCTTTACACAACATCTTAAGAAGCAAGTTATCTATATGCTGACAGAAAATCCACCGTCCTCCACACGGGCAGGTGGTGGGTTCAGCCCTTTGTGAGCTCTCAGAAGCACCAAACGACACGCACAGCAAAGTCTGAGCCTTGCATTTGCTGTAGCTGACACACGCTGTTCGCTGAAAGGGAATTAGCCTTTTCCTCTGCAAAACTGAGCATTAAGAGCTAGTCCAGCTGCTAGGAAATGGCAATTAGGCTGCTAAAAGGCCAGGTTGCCTGTGAAAAATAGGACTTGAGCTCCTGAAACATGCAGGCCCTCTTTCAGCCTGGTTTTTCATTACTTTTCAGTCTCTAACTTGATCTAGTGTTAGAGCTGAGATGCAGCTGGTTTGGGATTAGCCATTAAAATAATGAAAAAACCTGTAAGACAACTGTGAGACAACAATTTCTTCCAGGCATGCAAAACAGTTGTGTTTGCCCTTACAGAATTGCCTGTGTTTTGTTTCAGGTCCTGGCTTTGTAGATAAAGGAATGTGAGAACACAGCGAGCACATCATGCTTATGCTGAGTTCAGATTAAGCACAGCAAAACCACCAACGCAGCAGCTCTTTAGTCAGAAAGAAAGAAACACATGGGGTCAAAGTGACATTATCTCACGTGGCACTGAAGGGAAACATCCCTTCAGTCTATCACAAGATGCTGGGCACCTGCTAACCCCCCCGCCCCGGGTGAGCGGATGTGCCACATCAGAAAACTCGAAAAAACTCAGTGTGCCAGTAAATCCTCTGCTAAATTCTCTTTGCAGAGGTTGACATAAACAAAAGTTAAGATGAACAAAAGGGGAGTGCACAAGCCCGCTTGGCAAGGGCGGATCTTCCAAACGACATGTCTGAAGTGTTTCTGTGGAGACATTTTGCTTGATTTTTGTCCCAACTCTCACAACATTCAGCACTTTTGCAGGTCTTGGAACCACATGTCCATATATGACTTTTAGCTCTTATTTTAAAAGAAACAACTGGAAGTCATAGCCTTAGGAAAGGAATAGAGTATGATCTGCGAGAGGGTTAAAGAAACTGAAGTTAAGTTCAGGTGACCTGAGGGTGGAGGTGATGTGATTGTGAGGTCCCAGGTCAAAGAGACCATCCATCCAGCGTGAGGAGGGCTCTCCAACTCCTCAGCTCCACTCCAGCCTTGCTGTATACTTGCCAGAAGTAAAATATTGGAAATGTGGGTGACAGCTTAGATTACACATTGTTAGAAACAGCCAGGATAATCTGCCGCCAGCTCCCTAAAAGGAAATCTTTAGCTAACAAATATGCTCCAGCCTTTTGAGCTGGCAGATAACGATGGAACAGTGGATAAAACATAGCTGGATACCAGGGAAGTGGTGCCGTGCAGGGGCGTGCTTCACCAGGCCAGAGGAAGCAGTGCAGGGCAGGAGAGCTGTTCCTAGAGCAGCTTGGCCAGGAAGAGGAAGGTGGAGGGTCAGGTGGCTTTGGGTGTTGCAGTGTGCCACGCTGCAGCCCTGGCACCACGGCTGTGCCAGTGCCCTGGGTCTCAGGGACAGCCAGCACAGCTTGATGGGCTTTGTGCTCCTCATCGGGGGCTTCATCATGGCCATACGTCATCTCCATGTCCCCTCTGTGACACTACAGCACGTGGTTTTGCTAGACAGATCCATCAGTGGGTCAAAGAAAAGCATCAGCTTCCTTGGTTATAGAAAAACTCTGCATGAGACATCCCTGCCCTTCTTGAGGGCAAACAGCATCCCCATGAGTTCCAGTCAGCTCTGTCTCATATAAGGCTGTGAGATTTCCAGGCCAGGGAAATGCTGAGGTTTTAGGTCCCTTGGCATCCCAGGATCCTGGGAAGGTGCCCCATGGTGCTGCAATGCAAATGCATCACAGTGCTGCTGCTGCTGCTGTTGCCACCACCACCAGTAACACAGGACAGGCAATGCTGGGTCTGTTCTGAGGCTAGGAACCTCGTGGACATGGATTTTGCTCCTGCTGAGAAAGTCTCTGGAACAGCATGTCTCGGCTCACGGAGACTTCTCCTGCTGAGACATTTTGAATAAATCCTGCATAAACCTTTCTGGTCTGGTAAAAATAAAATAATAATGAAGTGGCAAGACACAGAAAATGTACGCACAGTGGAAACCAAATTTGGAAGGATTTAGGTGATTCAGGCTTTTTTTGGGGCAACAAGCAGCTAGTGCAGCTCACCACATGCTCACACAACCCAAGAGCTTGAAGTCAGCTTGAATGAATGATTCATTATTCTGCACACGCTCCGGCTCCTCCGCCACTCCAGCCTGTACCCAGCTGGATCTCAGGAGAAATTCCTAGAGTGTGTAATTGTGTATAATGTGATCATCCTGCAGCAGGAAATAGGTTTGTAAGCATTCTTAGCCAGTACAATCGATGTCGTACAGATATGGTCTGCAAGGAAACAAAGTGGAGATACATATTGCAGCGAGTCACTGGAGAGCCAACGCAGCCTTCTGGGAAGGACACGCCAGGCAGGGAATGTATTTAAGCCCAAACAGTCACGGTACACGTAGTACTTCATTTAAAAATGTCTCAGCGTGACCGTGCTCAGAGCGAGGGGGCAGATGCTGACCTGCGAGCCCCCAGCAGCGAGGCCAGACGTGGGGGGCACCCCTTCGGGAGAGGCAGGACCGGGCCGGAGGAGCTGGAGCGGGGAGCCCGGCGGGGTTGTGTGGTGTAGCTGCAGCCTCGTCCCGCAGCTCGGCTGTGGCCGTAGGGACCTGCGGGGACCCGGCAGAGCGGGGTGAGGGCTCGCAGGCGCCCAGCAAAGCGGGCACCCCCTCCCCAGGGGAGCGCAGGCTGAGCCCGCAGCACCCTCTAGAGGAACGCAGCCCTCGGCTTCGGGGAGGGATTGGATCCACGGGAAAGCATCTCTCCTGCAGTGCTTTTTTCCCTTAGGTGGGTTTAATCCATCGCTGTGCACCAGCGCGATATCGGGCCCCAGCACTGCTGAGCCCGAGCAGCACCAGGCTTCCAGGCGGTCCCTCCTGGTGCTGGAGGGGATGGAGATGAGCAGCGCTGCAGGCAAGGGCTGGAATGGAGAGGGCGAGGTGGATCAGAGGCTCCCCAGCAAAACGGGGAAGCAGCACCCAGGGGAAATCCTCCAAGCTCCTACCTTGCAGGGCTCCAGGTGTGTCCCCAGCTGCAGTTGGCATTGTCTTGGTGGCAGGTTTAACCCAAAGTGGAGTGCAGGTGTAGAGATGAACATGTCACTCACAACACGTGGTCCCTGTAAGATGCAGCTCAGTTTAGCCCAGGAGCCCTGAGCTGTAGGCACGGCATCCCTCAGCCACGGGCTCTGCATCCTGGACACGTACCTGGACAGAGCAGCTGTGTCAGGCCAAGAAGAGTGAGGTGGATTGTTACCTAAGAGTGATCTGTCAATGAAAATTGTGGATTTGGGTGGATTGTTACCTAAAAGTGACCTTGGGGCCACTGTAACATGGCCCCAACGCAGCTTAAATTCCTACACGTGATTAAATGCCCAAGGTTACATCTGCATTACTCTTTCCAGCCAGGATGTGCTGGCCAACACACAGTCCTCAAAGATATGTGGGGATCCCCCAGGATTCACTGTGCAGGAGACATGAGACACTCGTGGATAAACATCCTGTAAGTGCTACGCTGGTCTGTGGCTACAGCTGTGGCTTGTGGCTGCAGCTGTCTTTGTTTCTGGAGTTTCCCAGTTCCATATCTGATACTGGTCAAAATGGGGCTTCTCTGTATAAAGAAAAACATTAACTCTACATGAAATTACTTCCATATACAGTACCTAGTTCATATTTCTGCAGTTACAGTGCTTTTATATTTTATTTCACAAACCATGTACCAATTTCAAGAGGAAGCCTGTCTGAAATATGAAAACCTAAAATGTAAAAAAAAAAACCACCAAAAAACCCAAAGTCTCAAACCCATCTTTCAAGCTGAAATTAAAAAATGCTGGGCAAGCAGCTGGAGTCCTCTCCTGAAGGACCCATTTTCTGTTTCTGTCTTGGATGTGCAATGTGCAGGTTCCAGCCTGTGAGTCTGCTGGGCTTGGCCAGGCCCTTTAATGTGCATTTTGTCTGATAAAGAATGGAATACAGAAGATAACCCAGTGAAGAGAGTAGAAACACTTTTCTGCCTGTTTTGTGAAAGGAACAAGGATGAATCAGATAAATGCCAAAGGCAGGACACCAGAAGCTGGATAGAGCCACAAGATGGGATAGAGGTATGGAGCACCTCTGCTGCAAGGCTGAGAGAATTGGGATTGTTCAGCCTGGAGAGGAGAAGGGTTATGGCCTTCCAGGACCTGAAGGGAGCCTGCAAGAAAGATGGAGAAAAGGACCTGAAGTGACAGGACAAGGGAGAATTGCTTCTAACTGAAAGAGAGTAGGTTTAGACTGGATATTAGGGGAAAATTCTTCCCTGTGAGGGTGGGGAGGCCCTGGCACAGGGTGTCCAGAGAAGCTGTGGCTGCCCCACTCCTGGAAGTGTCCAAGGCCAGGCTGGACTCAGCTTAGAGCAACCTGGGCTAGTGGAAGGTGTCTGTGTCTCGGGCAGGGGGTGGAACAAGATGAGCTTTAAGGTCCCTTTGAACCTGAACCATTCTGTGATTCTGCTACTGGTATCTCCCTGGGTGACAGCCCAGCCTGCCTGTCCCAGCCCAGCCTGCCTGTCCCCTCTCTCCCAGGTGGCCTCAGCTCTTCCATTCTGGGAAGGATCCGGAGCAGGAGAGCAGCTGTCCGCCTGGAGATGCTGGAGCATCCTTGTGATGTGTCTGCTTTAAGCTGTGCTGGGCCCTGGTGGAGTCTCCAGCTGGAGAGGTGGGTCCAGCTCTTACCTGAACTTCCCTTGTGCCCACACCACCTTCAGTGGCCCTCAGCTTCCCCATGGGTGACCTCCAGCTCACCTGCCCCAGCAGGACTCCAATCAAACGCCCAACCCTTGGCCCAGGGCAGGTTTCCCAGTCAGGATATTTTATACCCACAGGCCACCTGCTGGGCACTGAGCAGGGCACTGGCAGCACCCTGCTGCCACTGGGCACCACAATCTCCAGGGAATAGACACCTGTGAAGCCTCATTAACACCATCTCCCTGTCCTCCTTTCCTTTGTCCTCCAATGGGAACTCGCAGAATATTTAATTATTGAGATCGGGCTGAATGTGGAGAGATTACTCATCACCGATTCTAGGGATAAACAGTTTCCTTTCCAGAATAATTTCTTTTTAAACAACTCCCCCTCCCCTTTTCTCCAAATTAATTTCCATCCCAGCCATGAGCCTCTGTAGAAAATCTTGCCATAATCATTTTGAGCTAAATATTCTGTCTAATCAATCAGAGCAGTGGAACCAATTTTGAAACTGTCACTTTTAATTTTTCCAATAAGAAAAAAATCAAGCATTTCACTCACAGTGCTGTTGTGATTCAAGCTCTTCAAACCTTCGCTCCACTGCATCAGCGCTTCAGAGCTGTACTTGAAAATGTGAAGAGCCGGCACAATTGCAGAGAAACTAAAATAAATTGATTTTTAGCAGTGAGAAGAAACCTGTTTCTTCATGTACCCTTAGACCTGGCTCATAAAACCTTTTTTTTTCTTTTTCTTTCTTTCTTTCTTTCTTTCTTTCTTTCTGTCTTTCTGTCTTTCTGTCTTTCTGTCTTTCTTTCTTCCCTGTTTTCCTCCTCAGCACAAAAATAACTACAGCACATTAGGGATTTCATGCATGTAAAGGGCTGGCACTCATTAAAGTTGATGCGTTATTGAGAGCTCGGTGCAAAACTGCCAACGAAGGGCCAGAGAGCAGACCTGCTGGGGTGGATGAGAGGATTCCTCCTGCCCCTGGCACAGGATTCCTGCAGACACATCCACGATGGAAGAGCCGACCTGTGGGAGGAGGCAGGAACAGCCTCGGCACAAAAAATGGCTGGAGAAATCCACGCTGGAAAGAACAGGTTGTTAAACACACTGGCAAGGGCACTTTGTGCTCAGGGTAGGCGTGGGCTGCGTTCCTGCTCAGCGAGGAGCCATCAAATTGAGGCTTTGCGAGTCCTCCAGCGAGCAAACGGGAACGTTCTGGTCGGGGGAACGTCGGGGGGAGTTTTGCCATCGCGTTCCTGCCTCCCCACACAGCCAGAGCCCTAAGCTGGCATTCACTTCTGCTTTTAGGGATGGATGTGAACGCAGGCAGGCCCTGTAAGAGCACTGCGGGAGAGGGAAAACAGCAAAAGCAGCAACAGTGCCCTCAAGTTGGGTCCCTACTTGAATCCAAAACAGAACCCGCCAGCTACTAAGAAAAAATGAACTCCATCCCCACCAAAACCAGGACAACCACGTAGAAAAGGGAAAGGATCCTTCCTACAAATTGATACTGAACTCCCTAGGTTGAGGACCACTTCCAGTTTCACATTAATTTCACACCAAGATAGTCTCAGCCGTGATCCCACGGCTCTCCTGCTGCTCGCACGGAAACCAAGCAATGCAGCAAGACACCGCCAGCCTCAGCTGTGGCTGCCCTGGGTGAGCCCACAGCCACCCTGCTGCCATCCACACCCTGGGCCATCACCGTGCACCCAGCAGTGACTGCCAGGTCCCACATCGCTCCTGCTTGCCGCTGTCTCCCCTTCAGGAGCCCTAAGTGGGATTCAGGAGGCACAGAGTCAGCAGGGAGATGCTGGAGCGGCAGCAGAAGCCAACGGTGTCACTCAGCAGCTGCCTGATGTCTCTTACCAACCCCCTGCCTCACCCTCTGGCTCTGTTGTCTTGCTTTATTGTGTCTGTCGAGGACACAGATTGGGTTTGGAAGTTCTGGAGATGCGGAGGAGCCCTCTGGCATCTGAGGAAGGAGATGAAACCTAAGAAATGGAGAAGTTAATATGTTTTCAGTTTGCAAGAGAGCTTGGAAATGCCACTGATGCTTTATTAATCTCTTCTGCCCCTGGAGGACAACAGGCGGCTGCTTCTTCCTCTCTCTCTCTGCTGAATTTCCTTTACTGGAAGTTAAAAGAGACAGGGGCAAGTTAATTCTATTTTGGAGACAGAGCGTTTTTGTCTATGCCTTTCATAATGCTTTTGGATTATTAAAACTCCTTTAAAACACGACTTTTTAATCTATTTAAGAAGTCCAATTTTCTTTCTCTGCTGTTTCACCCCAGCAATTTCTCTCTCCCAGGAAAACCCAAATGACTCAAGTCTAGCCATTTTTATTGCAGTTCTGGGCCTTTCCCCATCACGTCTCGGCTGCTGATGCCGAGCAAGGACAGAACCCAACCCAAGGCAGGATGCAGCCCCCAAAACCAGGAGAAATCACACCAAAGCCAAACGTTCTGACATAATGATCGGTTGTATTTTCAGTCCATTAATACACATTCATTTACCGGATACGAATGGAGTGGAAAGGAAAGCAATTGTTAGCAGGAACGAGGATACAAAACTCAATTCCAGCAGCCTTCACAGAAGGGATATTCAGTGTCACAGCAGCACTGTCGGAAGGGAGGGAGCCCTGCGCTCACACCCCAAGTGGAAGCTCTCCTTTTGTGGATTAGTTTAGCTAGAGACACAATTTTTTAAAAAAAACAACATTCCCAAAACTGTGACTTTTTGACACTTTTTCTCATTTCCCTAGTGCGAGGACTAGGGAAAGTTGGAATTATTTACACAGAGGAGATTTTTATGAAAAGACACTGGAAGGTTAAAAATAGAATAATCACAAATACTGGAAAATACAACAAGAAAGCAGGCAGGGAAAGGAAAATAGGGGGGGGAAAAAAAAGTGACACCCCAAGAGGATCATTGTTTTCAGTGGCCGATGGATGGTTAGTGGGGCGGCTCCACTTTGATACGCTGAGATTCACACGCTGGCCTTGATTCACTGCCATGAAGTTACACTCTGGGTTTAAAGCAGGATGCTGCAAAGCTCCTGGTTTCAGCAGGATCTCAGCAGGATCTCAGCAGTGCAGCAGCGATTGCTTGTTTGAAACCATTTGCAGAACGAGTGGCACAGGCTGTGACAGTCCTCGTGGGGCACCCGAGGGGTGCCAAACTCTGCTCCTATCCTGGTCTGGAGACTGCTGGTTTTCTTCCCCTTGGCCACCACAGCACTGCACCATGAAAGGCTCTGCTGCTGGTGAGAGGGGTCAGCTCAGACCAGCAAGGAGTTGGGGCTCCACATGCAGCAGGAGAGGGAAAAGACATTATCCTACAGTACTCTCACACTTGTATGGGAGTGTCCCCACAAAGGCAGCTCTGTGCCCAGACACAGCCCCCGACCGTCCTTGCTACAAGTGCTCAAGGCTCGTTACACTGAAACAGCAACAGCAAACCACATCTGCACTTGATTGTACAGGGATGCTCCCTTGGAAGGAATAAACTTATTGTAAATTATTCATGGAAGAGTCCCAGCTCGGCAGCACCTGCACCGAGGTTCTCCCAGGGACAGCACCAGGATTGTAAAATCATGTTCTGAAACTTGATCAAAAGAAAGGAAAATGGAGCGTTTGGGGTTTAATGCAGCAAAGCTTGCACCAGGTCAGGGGACAAACTGAGACCAGAAACTGAGCCGAGCACTTCGCCTCTGCCACGGAGCACTGGAGTGGTTCTCCTATAAATTGTTTTTTAGTACGGTTCTTGCAGACGATGACATTTTATCCCTCATTTTTTAAATCATGCATTAACTTTACAGCGAAACATTTATCCAGTCCAACATCTATATAACAAAACACATATTTTAAAATATCAGACCATTAAAATTTAAGGAAAGGAGTGTGAGTTCTCAAAGTGGCATGTGTTAAGGAATAAATTAAAGGGAAAAGAAGTGTTCTACTCAGGTTGAATTACGAAATAAAGTCTGGGCCTGGGAGAAGTTCTCATTTCCTGTAACTCTAACAAATAAATGCCATGAGAAACAGTTGATGTTTCTGGGGTTGCTAGTGCTTGAATCCACATCACCTGTTCCAGCTCTGGGTATCGTGGGTGACCCTCTCCAGTTTGAAGCCCGTGCTGGTATGACAGACTAGGCAGTAGTGATTGTTCAGGTGCAGAAATCAACTCTCTCAAGGTGTTCAACCTCACAGGCTTCTTAATATAAGAAACAAACCTGTAGCTGACGGGACCCAAGGAGGCAGCTCCAAACAGCTCAGCCCGAGGTGTGAATGAGCAGGGCCTTCACCGGGAGGGGCTCCAGCCCTGTTGCCTGTTTGGGGTGAGCAGTGCTGCTTCCACGGTGAACTCGGTGGCCCCACAAGCCCCCAGGGATGCTGGGGTCTCCTCACAGCGCCGAGGCTGCCGTGCACACCCTGCTTGCATTTGAAGGTTACTAAATCCCTGGTATTGGGAGTTTAGCACCAGCACAGGGAAGGGATGATCAGCACGGTGCCTCTGTTCCCACAGAAGGGAACCTCCTCCCGGACACAGAACCAACATCAGGCCTGTCTGCTACCTCAGTAATGAAAGACCTTCTTAATTAGCACCTTTTCATACAGAATCAGTCAATTACATCTCCCTCCCTGGCTCTGCTGGGTCACTGGGGACCCCCAGCTATCACACAGTGGTGAGCATTGCAGAACCTGGGTGGTTTTTCCCCAAAGCAGCCTGGGAAGGGGCAGAGGGGGAGCTAACGCCCCTGGAGTTTGGAAGCCCCAACAATTAGCTACCTACCATTTGAAAAGACAATGTAAGGATAATTTAACAATTATAAAAAACCTTTGCTAATAGGAGGATGGGGAGAATAAGAGCACTTAGAAGGTGACAGGAGTGTTGCACTTCAAGGTTCAGTGTCTAGGTGGTGGGGTTGAACACTTTCTGACTCTGAACATGGATCTGTGTGACTGACAGGGATTCTCTGGCAGGCTGTAATTGTTTAAAGCCAGCAGCTTCAGTCAAACTAAAATAGCTAAAAACATCAGGAGAGAAAAGCTCTGAACCTGCACTGATGTGAAATCACAGGACACCTTTGATCTTTCTCGACTGTAAATGGTCAGGGCACACATTGCTTTGGCTCTGTGGGGGGTGACCCCGGGTCAATTTTTTTAAGGGAAAAAAAATTGAGGGAACCTATTTATGTGCTTACAGCATGCCAGGTAAAAGCATCAGCCCCCCAGACTCAATCACATAAAATGCTGCACATGCACTTCCCAAAGGTGACCCAGACCACAGAGGCACCAGCCAGAAAGGAGTTTAAAAGGCAACTGCACCTACAAAACACAAGTGTAAAACAGTGGAAGCTGTAGGAATGGGTTTGGACGAACATCTGGGGTTTGTTCCCTGTTTGGGTGATGCAGCAGGTACAGAATTAGCTGGTGCCTATTTACAGGTCTGAACACAGAAGGCAATCAGCTAAAATGTCAGGCCAGCTACGTTTTGGGCATAGCTAGGTGAGCAGTGGGATTCTTTTCCAGTTAAAAAACTGTTGGAAGAGCCAGAAAAGGAAAAAAATAAACTTCTGTGAACTAAAATAAATACCAGTTCACTGGGCCTTTTGACCAAGGAGCGTTGGGCACAGGTAGAACCCAGCTAGGGAAGGGATCCCTGGATGCAGGGGCAGCAGAAGAGCTCAGCCTCCCACTCCTCCAGATCCAGCTCTCCTTAAGTGTTTTTTAACGCTCTGTTCTCCTGACACAGCACTGCACACTGCCAGGAACACCTCAGGCTGGAGCTGGACACGAAGCTGGGAGACGTGGCTGATTGCAGGACGGAGCACGGGGTAAGACCCAGGCTGGTGCCCACCACACGAGGCCCTGACCCAGGAACAGTAGTGTTTTCCCCAGGATGCTGGACTGAGCTGCTGCTTCTCTGCACAGGGAGATGCAAAAGAGCTTTGGAAACCGTCTAACAGCAATGGAAAACAGGAATGTGCAGGCTGAGTTCTACCTCTGCTTGGGAAGACAGCTCCTGCATGACTGAGCTCGAGGTTGTGGCTGGTTCAGTAACAAAGCAGAGCAGAGACAAGGCTTTGTGACCTGCTCCCCTTCCCCCTTGCAGTCACCCCATCCACAAACCCACACGTCAGCTCAGTCTGAGCATGGTGTCAGTGTAATGGCCTTTCCCTTCTTTTCAATAGAGGGGAAGGGATGGAAATGAAGATCCACCCAAACCCCCAAGATAAACGCACAGGCAGAGCACAGAGCTCGGTCCAGCTCATGCTGGCTTTGGAGTTTCTGTCCCGTTACATGCAGTGCCTTGGTTTCCTCTGGCTCTGGACACCTCAGGCTCGAGTTGGAAGCTTGATCCTCCCCTGAGGAAAACAGTCACACTCAGTGGGACCAAACTGACGTGCTGCGTGTCTGCAAGGGCCAGCAAACTCCAGCGATCTCCAGCACCTCCAGCTCCACTGAGACTGCCCTCTGCCAAGCCTGAGGGCTGCTGATTGCTCCAGCTGCAATAGAAAGAGGATTTTTTCCCCCAAAGGGATGAAGAGACCAAAATGCTGATTCTGATACAGGATTGTTAGTCTGTTTCCCTTTCAGAGGTGAAACACTCGGAAAGCTGCAGGACAGCCCAAGGCAGCAGCAAAGGGCACTTCCTGACAGTGCCAGGGCTGCACCACGAGCTCTGATGGAGCGTGGAAGGGACGAGATGGGGATCTCCAGCGAGCCAAGGGGCAGACACCCAAAGCCTGAGAAGCAGCACATGCAGCCCACGACTCCTGTGCAGCCACAGCACGATCACAGTACGAACGCAACCACAGGATACAGCTGGCAGTGGTGACAACATCGATTGGGAGTCAGTTCCTGTCCTAGGAAGTAGCCTGCATCCTTTAGATGCTCAGAACATGCCCGAAGAAGTAACTCCTCCAGAGGTTAAACTTCTCATCTGCCATCGCTTCCAAGTCTTTCTGCTCCTCTTGTCTGCTAGTGTCGATTTGCTTCAAGTTCCTCCACCAAAACCCTTAAGAAAGGCACATTAGCTTGGTGGAGAAGCTTTTAGTCTCCTTTCACTTCCCAAAATCCCATATTTTTCATTGACTTCTCTCCTGAGAACAAGACTTTAAAAGGTAAAGCAGTCTGCATCTTCTTAAGTCCAAACCTCCATGGGTACCATGGACTCCTTTGTTCCGACGGAGGGAAGCAAATACTCTTCCTCCAGAAAACGAAAGGGGAATTGTACTAAAAACCCACGAATCTTTTTTAATTCTTCTGCTGCTTTCGCAGGATCATCATTTGCTAATTTGGGCTTGTTGATGAAGTCACGCAGTTGGGTTAAATTATTCACCTCGTCACTGGGAAGGCATCGAAACACCTGAACAGAACAGAAAGAAGTCACCCGTCAGTGCGGGGGAATGCTGCAATGCAGAGCTCCTGAGAAAGACCAAAGCACCCAGTACAAATTCCCCAGGATGGGAGGGACTGAATTAACAGCCTGGAGAATGGGGAGGGAAGAGGCATGTGCCTGTCCTCGACGAGGCTGGAGCAGGCAGAGGGGAAGCTCCAAGGCCTTTTCTGATCGCTGCAAAAGCTCATTAAAAGGCAGAAGTAAAATCTACTCCAGTTACCCTGTGGCTAATTACAAGTAGTAACTACACCACGGCCATTCACTGGAGCTACAGCTGATGCAAACACAAGGAGAAATCTGATCTGCTGCCTTCATGGGTGCTGTCACACTCTGAGAATGCACCAGCTCCAGTTTCTTGTCCACAGCTCTTGCATCTGACACTACTCATTCCTTCAAAACACCTCTGAAGGTCCAACCCCAGGAACTGTTGCCTTTGCCCTTCCTGTGCTGCTTCTCCCGTTGGCATCTGGTGCCTCTGTGTGGGCTGGAGAGAGGGGAAAGCTGCAGTGCTCCTCACCTTATCAAAGATGGTGGCATTGCGAGCTGCTGTGGCAATCCACACCTCCTTGAAGAATTTGTCACAGACGGGATCCTGGTGTTCCGGATTGAGATCGGAGCCGCCAAGGACGACCCTGAGAAGGCAAAGGGATGGAGCTCACAGAGGCTGAAGCACCGGGCACTCCCCCCTTGATAAATGCCAGGGGACAAGAAGTTTCCTTGGGACCTGCCAAACCCTGTGCGCTCCCAGCACCCTCCCACTCCCATCCCCTGTGATAATCTGTCAGCTCTAATGCTGCTTGATTGTCTCCTTTTCTTCTGTGCAGTAACTGTCCAGACGGGAAATAGAGTGGGGGAATAAAAAAGGGAAAAAGAAAAAGGTCTTAAACTAAAAATGGCCGTGTTGTGGGCCAGATGGCTGCTCCCAGCAAAGAAGCTTCCTTTAGAAAGTGACACTGCCACCCAAGATTGAGAGTGTGTGCAAATGGGATCGGGAGGGGAAACACCACGTGTTTATGAGCTCTGCTAGCGAAACCCTGGAGCAAAATAATTTGTAAAATCAAGCTACCAAGCTGCGGACAGGAGCAGTGTGAGGAAGGCCAGCGAAACAGCAGCAAAGCCCTGGGCTAAGCCCAGGCCAGGCAGAGCTAAACCCGGGCAGGCAGGGGCAGCCCTTTGGTTTGAAAGGCTGCGGGGCAGGTTAAGCCTGAGCCAGCCCTGCCTGCCTCCCTGCCCAGTGCCCAGGTCCCTCCCCGCCGCGCCCGGCCAGCCCCGCAGCCCACCTGAAGCAGCGCAGGCGGAGGGACTGGGCGAAGCTCCCGGCGCTGTACTCCTGGCCGTCCATGACGGAGGGCACGGTGTCGGTGTCCTGCACGATGACGGCCATCTCGCTGTCCCGCTTCCCCAGCATGCTGCGGTCGTTGATGTTGGCAGAGCCTGGGCAGGGCAGGACAGGCACAGGCCGTGTCCCACTGCTGTTCCAGGTGCTCCTGCACACCCTCCATCCCCACCCAACACCCTCCCCCGGGCCCTCCGCACCCCTCAGCTTCACGGGGAACCCTCCACGGCTTCGACAGGTAAAACCCCACCCGGAGGCTCCCTTATGGAAGCTGTCATTGCTGACAGAACAGCTCAAAAAGGGCTTCTTTAAAGAAACAGGCTGAAATTCTGCTGCAGTGGAGAGCTCTGAGCCTGAACTCTGTTCTTTGCTTCATGTTCTCATAATAAATATGGTAAGAGAAGAGGATGAAATTATATCTATTATTCTCTATAGCATATTGTCCCATTCTTAGGAAATGGAGCTGATACATGACACATGTTGTCCAAACCTTCCAAATTTTACAGCACATTCTGTTCTTTCAGGAACAGATGACAAGTCTCACAAGTCTTCCTGCTAGAGCAGAGTTTGATACAAGACAGATGGACAATATTCCCTGCACTGGGATTCTCTTCACGGTTACACACAGATTTAAAACCATTTTAGAAAAACAAATTAAATGACAGCCCTCTGAATCCTTTTCCTCCCTCTTGATGAATTCATGAGTTTGGTTTTTGGGTTTGTTTTTTTTTTAAACAGCAAAATATTTCTCAGGAAAGAAATGACAACATGGAAAAGCCCTTGGCCCTGCAGCCTGCACTGTGCATGGGGATGGGAAGGGATTGATCCAGGTATAACCCAGTGCCCCAAACCCCTCCTGAGAGCCCCGCTCACCGATGATAACCGTGTTGTCATCAGCAATGAGCAGTTTGCTGTGCACGTAGATGAGCTCCGTCACCAGTTTCCCCTCCAGCTCCGCGTGCGTTCGAAGCCCACAGAATGATATGTAGTTGATCCACTTATCTCCAACTGAAAATTAGAAGACAAGAAAACTGATGGGATGAAGGAGGTGGAAGAGGAAAGGAGAAGGCCTTGTTCACGTGAAGACCCCCATGAATAACAGTTCACTTTTGACTTTTAAAAAAATTATAAATGAACAGATAATGGAAATAATTTTTTTTAAAAATAGACTTGAAAATTTGCTTGTGAGCTCACTGTGCTGCTCTGACCTGCTGCCTGCTCAGAGACTCCCACTTCAGTGAGAAATTACCCCAGTCTCCTGGACACAGCACACGAGGGTCCAAACATCTTACAATAAGTGGACTATGAGACTGTTTTCCTGCAGATCCTGCAGAAAGGAGGCTGGAAGCAGGTGTTTTGTCCATGGTCAGTATGGCAAATGTGTCCTAATGCACTTGTGTGCAGTTCAGATTTACACCAGGACCTAGAACAAACGAGGCATTATGCACGGTCCCAGCGTTTGTGATGTGGGTTTTCACGGTGCTCCGATTCCCAGCAGAGCAAATTCCAGCAGGATTCCTCACGGCGAGGAAGCAAGTCAGAAACAGCCTCCTGCTTAGGCAGGTTCTTCCTCTCCACGTCTGACAACTGCCAGAAACAAACCCTGGGTGGGATCCGCGGGGCAGGCCGAGGGCTCACGGCTCCCAGAAGCGTGACCCTGTTCAGGACATTTTCCAAGTAACACGATCCTGAGCAGCTGCGACCGTGCCCTGCTCCTCCCGGGGGTGTTCCCCTCCTCTGGAGCAGGGCTGCAGCCAGGTGTGAAGTCTGACACGGGGCCACGGCTCGTGTGACCTGACAGAGCTCGCCATGGGAGGGTGGTCAAGGAGGAGGTCGCCCGCAGCCCCACGAGCCCGCAGCACGTGTTGCATTACGTGTTATGGATGCATCCATCAAACAGCAGCATCCAAAGTAAACAACACAGAGGAGAGGAATAAAGCTCTCACCCTCTGCCTTCAGCTGGCCCAGGATGGAGTTTTCCCCTCGGCACATGGTCCTGGAAAGAAGACAGGCAGCCATCAGCACCCCCGTGGCTCGAGAGAGAAGCACGTGCTGGAGCAGAACCGGGCGGGGTAAATCACAAACACAGATGCCCCTCAAGTAGCAGGAGAAACAGGCTGCTTGCCAAGCACACTTTTTTCCCAAATGACTGCTCTTTTTCCAAAGGAGCTCGTACCAGCCCACAGAGGAGCTGGAAAGCACTTTTGCCTTCTAGAGCACGTGGCAATGATTGCAAACGTGTGTCAAGCAGGGCTGCTACCCTCTGTGCCTCGGGCCTGGATGTGAGATCGCGTTAAGAAAAACGTCAACGTGTGCAGAACGCCAGGTCAGGGAGTTTGTGTGATCATGGCTGGGCTGGAAAAGCCACAGCTGGCATTCCACTGAGAACCAACCAACCCATGGGCAATCTCTCAAGACCTATGGTTGCCCTTGCAGGAGGAAGCTCAGGCAGAATGGTCAGGGGGACATGCTGCTTTCCATCTGCTCGCGTCCCTTGCCTCACTCACCCTCCTGGAGGTGCAGCAGGACTCCTGCAGGCCAGCAGAAAAGGGGGATTTCACTCTGAGGGTCGCGGCAGTCTCTGCACACTGACTGTGCCCTGGCCATGCCATAACACAGCAGCTTTCCACTAAAACCATCTTGGGCCATTTTGCCTTCCTCTGCATTTCCCAGCACAAGGGCTACCCGGTACTGCTGCATCTCAGTCCTTCCCATGAGACCTGCTGGGCTGCAAGTGCCCCCCCAAACATCCATCCTGGAGCAGGGGAATCACCCTGGGGAAGATGCCATTGCCTTCAAGGGGCCAACAGACAGAGCCAGGCCAAGTATTGGCCAAAAAGGCAGATTTGGAGACAAATCTTGGTCAGCAAGTCTGGTTTCATCAGCTAAGTGGAAAACAAATCATAGAATGGTTTGGGTTGGAAGGGACCTTAAAGCTCATCTAGCTCCAGCCCCCTGCCGTGGGCAGGGACATCTCCCCAAGACCAGGTTGCCCAAAGCTCTGTCCACGCCGGTCACACTGATGGCAGGTGGGGCTCGAGGAGCCCCTGCAGCAGCAGAGGTGTGCAGGGGGTCCCTGACCCCCTGCCTGTGGTACCTGTAGTTGAAGTGCATGATGGCCTGCAGCGCGTTGCCCCCGCCCGTGGAGATGTCCCCTTCGAAGCCCGGCAGCAGCGGGATCACCACGTACACCCGGAAACGCTTGTTCTCCCTGAAACGAGAGTTTGGGGGAGTATCAGCCTGGGAAGGTCACCTCAGCCTGGAAAAGTTACAGCTTCCCACAAGGTGAAGTCCCCTCGGTTTCACTTCCCCCCAGCTGACCGACTTGGTTCCCATCCGAGGCCACGACACGAATTTTAAGGGAGCAAAGTGCGAAGTGCATTTCCAGTTTTGGCAAATCATCACCTGCCATCCGTACTCCTGTGAGTGCTCCTCCAGGAGGAGAGGGGATAATTTACTCTCAGCAGACAACAAAAGAAGCTAAAGGAAAAAAAACACGTTTTTACGGAAATTCAGAGGCAGGCTAAGGATTTTTCATATTGTATGTGCCACTACAGAAGTTTGTTTGAGCACCCCAGTAGCCCAGTCACACTGATACTGGTGCAGACTGGTGTGTACGACTGCCTGGCAGAGCACAGCAAAGCTTACAGAGCCGTCACAGGCAGAAACCCAAAATCTAACCCAACGTTCCCACTGCCTCCTGGCTTTCAGAAGTCAGAAACATCACAAAATGTGGAAAAAGCTCAGGACACAAGAAAAACTTGGATCATTCGGGGAAGGCAAATACGTCCTTGACTCATCAGAGCACCCAAAATCTCAGTTCCAGAGTTCTCCCAAACTAATCCATACCCTACTTGTGCTCCCATTCAGAACAAAAGCTACAGCTGTGGCACTGCTAGGGGTTTTGTCTCAAAGCCCCCCTTTGGGTTTCCTCTGCTGACAAATGCCAGGTGCATCTGCTCTGAGAGCCCTTTCCAGGTGCCCCTGGGTGCTGGGGATTCCCTGCTCTGTGCCTCGGAGGAGGAGGACGAGGATAATGCTCCGTGGAAGGATGCTGCCACTAGATGGCAAACACAGTTTAGTCAGCACAAAACCATTTCAGAAGCTCCCTGAGGATGAGCCAGTCTGCGGTTTTTGTTAGAAGCACTCCTTCCTCGGGCAAGCCACGCCTGTGAATTTCGGGGTGTGGGAATTGTGAAGCACCGGGGTCCCATCTGAGCTGGGAGGGAGACAGCGAGGACCTGTGTGTCTTCCATTTCAACCAGTGCTTCCTCCCAGCTGTGCTGGGCACTGCAGACTGGCCCTGGTTCCCCAGCAGAGCTCAGGAACAGTTAATGAGGCCCTACTCAGACACAAGAGACTCTGAAACCAAGTCTGTTTGTATCATGAGAAAGGTCTACCAACAAAAGCATTTCCCAAAGAGCAGCTTGTTTATGTAAGGACAGTGTTTATTAAACTGCTCAGAGAGCCACCCATGAAAATAAAGAGGAAACCAAGAAAAGAACATTATTAGTAACATCAGCAGAAAATATTTAGTCTAGAAGAGTGAGAAGTATACAAGGTCACTACAGACCTTAATTTATAATTAAACGCTGTTTTCCTGGGGCAGTTTGGAAAATCAGCATTATGATACAAACCAATTAGGTCTGAAGTTACTTTTAATCTTAGGCAATGCAGAATTTGAACCTTATATTCACTTAGGAATTGCCAACATTAAGCCAGCACAATACTGGCATAAACTGGAGTGATGCAGAAGTGAGCATCACATCTGGAAATGGGTCACTAAGAATCTGTGTGACCCCCTTTGTGACAGACTTTTTAGTATCTGGACAGAATGACACCCCTTACATAAACTTTATATAATGGGAAAACTTTAACAGATTACCTGGAGAATCTGCTGTGCCAGGGCCTCACCACCCTCACGGTACAGAATTTCTTCCCAATATCCAATCTAATCCACCCTCCTTCACTTCAAAGCCATTTCCCCTTGTCCTATCACACATGCCCTTTTCCAAAGTCCCTCTCCAGCTCTCCTCGAGCCCCTTCAGACACTGGAAGGTGCCCTAATATGCTGTGTCCAGCTGCCTGCGAGCCTCGAGGATGCGATACAAACACAGCAACAACATTTCCAGCAGCACTGGCACTGCTCCTCATTTACCACAGGCGAGAAAATCCACCCCCATCTTTTCATCCTTAGCTGATTTCAATTATTTGGGCCATTCACTGCAGCTCACACAGATCACAGGCAACCCCACCCCGTTGTTAATGGCACAGCAGGTAACACCCAGGCTCTCCCTGTTTCCATAGTGCTCCTCTTTCCACAGTTCAGGCTTTCTCTGAACAAAGCCTGGCCCAGGGCAGCTCCTGTGGCCTTGCAGACACTTCCTGCACTCTGGTGGCTGTCTCAGGTTGGGTGCCTTTATCCAAATGTGAATTTCCAAGCTCAAGTGCCCAAAAGAGCAAAATTCCTGCAACCTTGGAGAGAGGACCTCTGGAAAAACAGACCCTGCAGAGTTCTGGACAACTACAATACAGAAAAAATAATCCATGCAAGAAAACATCTCTGTGCATGGTGAAAAAGCCCATGAGACATGAAAGGGAAAAGTCTGGAAAAGTTTTCTGTACATCAGCCCAGCAAGAGCAGTTTTATACTGTGAAATGTATGCCTCAAAGAGACTCCAGGGGAGCAACCTTAAGCAAGGCTGCCCAGGATCAAAGCGAAGACAAGCCACTACCTGTGGCATTAATGCTAACGCAGGGTTAGGTGTGCTGCAGGAGAGGCTAAAACACGGCTGGATTCCATCCAGCCAGGAACAAACAACGGTCCCCTTGCAAAGCCTGGAGGTGGTGAACACCCTCCAGCATGCACCAGAAAAAGTCGTTCGAACAATAGCAGAACCCTCAAAATGTATTTGCTTCCCCTATTTGAAGCCACTCCTCTCCAGATGATTTAAATAAACCACAAATCCCAGCTCACCCTTCCCACCCGTGAACTCGCCTGACCACCCAGCTCGAGGCAAGTTGGCAATGGAGCAAAGGTGTCACTGAACCAGAGCACAAAGGACTTGCCTTCAAACAAGTTCCATCGTTAAAAATACATTTACATTGCGATAAGTCCAGAAAATCACCTTCTGGATGCAAAGAAACCTCTCAGGAGTGTCGCTGCTGCAAATGCAGATGCTCGACCCCATCGGTTCTGCGTTGGCACAGCAACCGTCCAGCTGTGCCCACTGAGGGGTTATTTTCTGCACCACACCGTGGAAATGCACCTGGAAGGCTTCCATTGCCTCATTAAGAACAGGTTACCTGTGAGCTTTCAGAATCCTCTGAGCAATCGCATCACCGATCTTGTTCCAGACAACTTTGTCATCAGCACAGCTAATAAAAAACTGGTTCTGCAGGAGAAGCAAGCAAAGCTACTGTCACACACAAAGCAACCAACCAGAAATATTTGCATGCTTTATTTCAGACCAAGAGCAACTAAAGTTAGCTGGGTTTGTGTGCCATTGGAGTGGAGGCTTTTTTAAATTATGATTAAGTGATTTGTGTGTCTGTGCTTGCCTAGGGAATGAATTAGTCCTTATTAATCACACTCCTTAGAAAGTTCACACAAAGAGCAACCTAACAAGAGGCTAAAAAAAAAAAAATAAAAGAGGAGAAAAAGCATCTCCATTCAGCCAGCACTGAGTGTCACTCTGACACAAGAGATTCCTGCAGCTGAAGGCTGTGTGGATGAAGAGCTCCCTGTGAGTGAGAGGTCTGGACATGCACAGGGGACACTGCAAAGCCACAGAGGGGACAGGGACACTATTGCACAGGCCACGAAAGCTGCTGGCAATTTTGCAAAGAGCCTTACAAAGGAGAGGTCTGCTTTTTCCACCTCGTGATCAGAAGGCTGTCAGGGTACACAGCCATCAGTCTGGCCCGAAGACCACTGAAGGCAATGGATCTGTCTAAATGCATAAAAGCTTAGGACCAAACCTCAAGAAGTAATGGGCAAGCCATGCCCAGAGCATCAGGACCCTCCTGCCTTCCCTCCCTGCCACTCACCTCTATGTAGATGTAGTGCTTGCTGTTTTCTATCACACTGATGTAGGCTTTGTGGATGGACTCCTCGTGGTACTTAATGCCAGCAGACCAGTCAGCAGCAGAGCGGATCACCTGGAAAGCAAGAGAGGGACACCGTCAGCTCTGTCCATCCAGGACAGCACCGTGGCACCTGGATTATCCCAGAGGCAAGGCTCTTCCCTGGCACAGCCAGGCTTTCACTAAAGAGGGCAGTGAGTGCAACATTTATACTGCATTTGTAATTATGAGAAAGGACATTCAGAAATAGCATTAATGCTCAGCAATGTTTTGATTACAAACGTAAGAGCCCCGTCCCATTGCTGTACTACTGCCCTCTCCCACCTGAGCAGCTCCAGATGCTTGTTCTTGCATGACAAACTGCTTTTAAAACAACCTAAATTTCCAAGCTTTAGGGGTGCACATCCCAGCAGTGATCTCCTGCCCAGCACTTTGCAGCTGGTCTCCAGCTGGGGCAGGGTGTTCTTCCCCCAGAGAGGCTGGACAGAATCCCACAGTCAGTCTGATAACGCAGGCCGTGCCTTTGTCCTCAGCACTCAAGGTCATTCGTTTCTTCTGCCAAATTCTTGCACAAGCCATCCCATTCGTGATGATATGACTTCTAAAACTCATAGTTCAGCTGCCCACATTTATTTCTCAGTTTTTACTGGAAATCCACTTTTAAAGTAGATTCCTGCAAGACCCCTGGGGCACATCTTGCCCCTCCATCCTGCAGTTTTTGGGCAAGAGAGCCAAACCAACGTGAGAAACAACCTCTGTTTGTGCTCTGGGCCAGGCTGAGCAAGCCCCACAGCGGCCAGCATCCCATTCTCCCCAGCCAGAGATGCTCTGGCACCTCCTGCTCCTGCTCTTTGAGTCAAGAGGCAGCCACACTACGCCCCAAGTGACGCTTTCCTAGATGGAAATGTAGTTTTTAATTAAGTGCTGGCAGAGTATGTGCTTGGGAGAATAGTCACTCATTATTAGCCTCTGTCATTAAACATTGTCAAGACAAAAACATTGAAACAATAGCCTTAAAATACCTCAATATAACCATTACACCAGAACTCGGGGCCAGTCCCACACAGCACAAGAGCCAGGGGCTGGGGATCTGTGAAATGTGCGTGTCAGTTCCAGCAAAATCCCAATCTCTTGGGAATCGACCAAACCAATCCTCTTGTCTCCAGAGCATCTCTGGAGGTGGCACTGAGGGCCACTGCTGTTAAGTAGCACAGGCCTCCTGAGCTAATTCCTTCACCTCGACAGGAGCTTTCTCCCACATCTGTTTTTCCCAGTAAAATACAGACCCTTGGCCAACAGGAGGCTGCACTCTGCAGTCCCCCAAACTGAGTGCTGGGGTCACAGCTGCCCTTTGCCTGCATAAGCCTCTGCAAGGCCATGCTGCTCATTCCCCAAGGTTTTTAATCACTCATTTGGCTTACAAAGCCAAGGCTGAGCGTTCTCACTCATGCCAAGGTGGGCACTGCTGAAACCACACTGAGCACCATGGCAGACTAAGATCTCGAGCAAAATTCCACCACTGGCATTAATAAGAACAGAAAAAACAGCTTTTCTGTTTTTTTCCTGAAAGCAGGCTGCTTCTTCCACATGCAGCCTGGACTGGAGCTCACAGCACTTCCACTCTCACCAGCACAGCAGTCTGGAACTGCACTTCAGAAAGTAGCAGACTGCAGCTTTCTAGTGCACAGAGTCTGATATTCAACTTTGCTTTGGTTTTTTTTTGCTAGTTAACACAACAGAACCATCACTCAAGACCATCCCTTTCCAGCACCATGACTTCCCAGTGCATCATCCACCTGCCCTTCCCTACATTCCTCCTCACCCCTCCACATAACTGGCACCCCAGCTCACTCCCCACCCCCGGCTGCCCCTATTACAGGGCCATCATCCCTCTGCCTCACCCCAGAACAATGTGTCAGGCTAATTCCTAAAAGCTGGCACAGCATCACCCAAAAAGCTCCCATCGGGTACAACATCAAATCCCCACGCAAAGGGAAGAAGAGGCGTCGGAAAACGTTGGCTGGGACAGCAGAATGGGTGTAAGGTGTTTCATCTTGGACCTCCTCAAAATAAAGTTCTTTTTAACAGGTCTGCAGCCACAGGGACAGGTGAGGAGGTGGTAGGACACGGCCACCAGTGCAGCACCCCATGGAGACAAAGCTGTGGCACTCACAGACACACATACTCACACCTGGAAATTCGCTACACAGCCCTTCCCTCACCACTGATGCTCCATCACATTTCTGGACACCTCTCTTTCCTGTCCAGGTACTGAAAGGCACCCGGTTCAAACCCAACCTGTTTCCTGGGGAGAAAAGGCCACATGCTGCCCAGCAGAGCACCTCCCATCCAGAGCTGGAGTCTCCATGCTCCTGCTTCTCCCTTCCCCTCCCTCAAGCCTCCCAATAGCTTGTCATCCCTTTAACTTCTCTAACTGATACAAGGGTAATAAATATGATGTTTGCTGAGGGCTAGAGCATAGACCCTGAACAATGCGAGCTCTCACGCAGACTTCAAAGAGGTGAGGGCGTCAGCTGCTGCCAGAGCATTAAACTTTCATGGCATTTCCATCGGGAACGGGATCTTGCCTCACCACGTCACATCTTTTGCAACGCTGGCTTTGGCAGATAACTGCAAACTCTGGAGTGGAAATAGGGAGATGGAAAAAAAATCTGGCACTGCCTTTGGCAGATCTCTACTTGACTCTTCCAAGAATCAATGTGCTCTTGCAAAAATCACGCTGCTATTGCGAGCAAAGCCCCAAAGTTCAAACGAAAGAGGGTGAGAGACCATGCCTGACTCCTTTTCCTCCTTCCCAGCCTGTACCTCCACAGCGTTTCCCACACACACTGCATTCATCCTCCCTGCCCAGGGGAAAGCCCTTGTCAGTGCCCTATCCTCCCAAATATGCTTTCCTACTCCTCTCCTCTCACAGAGGAGAGCAAAACCAGATGGTACAATGAGGCTGGAATCTGCTGCTGACAGGTCAATGGTTTGGGCTTGCAGCAACGTTGCAATCCCCACGGATCCTTTGTGTTTTCCCTTCCTCTGATCTGCCCACAATTGAAGACAGATTTGCAAACAAGGTCAGAAACAAGAAACCCAGCAGCCAGGCTTTCCTCAATCACCCCACAGCCAAGGACAGTCCCGGGATGCTGGATTTTACCTTGGGGCAGTGACTTCTGCCTACAAAATCCCTACACAGTACTCAAATGGGGATAACAGGGGTATGGCTGTTGGCCAGCCAAAGGATTCAATATTAAGAAGAACAAGAACATTGCTCTAGTTTTTCTGGACAAAAAGTTGGTAAAAGACTTTAGGATATCTGCTTCTTTCTGTGCAGAACTGTACCACTGAGAGGAGACGTGAGCTCCTGAGCCCTCTGCCCCAAAATGAATAAACTGGACAGGCAAGAGGTTGATATTCCTGTCCCTGCAGGAAAGGAGAAGTCACACAGGGATGCCCTGATGCACGCCCTGAGAGCTCCAGAAAAAGGCAACCAGGAGGGGGAGTTCAGATCCAGGCTGCGGGTGTCCTCCCCTCTCCCCACTTCCTACAGCAGCCAAATCTGAAACTTCCCTCAGGAGGAGAGATGGAGTCACTCACGGATTCACAGTGGGACTTCAGGGATGCTCAGGGCACTTATGTCACCTGGGCACCAATGGAGACCAGGCCAGTGTGGGCATTAGAGAGGAGACAGTCAAAATTTCAGGATGTACATGCAAATCTCTGCCTTGGAGCTTGAGGAGGTCACCCAGAAGTCATAACCCAGCTGAAGCCTGGGGACCTGCACCCAGGCAGGGTGCCCCATCCTGGGCAGAGGAGCCCCCCTGACTGCTTCCACCATGCTTGGTGCTGCAAATGCTCTTCCCCACCAGTTTCCCCTCATACTGGGAAGGCTGGTACATTTCAGGACAACACATCTGCAGCCTAGTATCATCTAGTTTTATTTATCTGGCTACACGCAGGGCAATTTTGACAGATGCATAAATAAGAAATGAGCAAGGTAGTTTGAAATGAATAATTTACAAGACAAACCTGCTCTCTTTTTGCTGTTTACGGCATCATTGAGAGCAGCCCCTCATTTCCTGGATGTATCAGTTATTTGCAATGCCTCAGCAATGTGGTGGCCAGGCTGGTTTTCCAACTGCTCACCCATCACTCAGCACCGGAGTCTGCGGATTCCGCAGTCACCATTCGAGCTCCATCCTCCTCTCCCACGGCCTGATGCCCTGAGCCAGCAGCTCTGCAGCTGGATTGAAGGGAAGCTGGATCTAGGCTGCTCTCAGTTTAATTTCTCCTTTGGGATCTGCTTCCAGCTCTGTGATCAGTAGAGCTTAACTTTTTGCTACAGCAAACCCCGTGATTTAGAAGTTGTGGCTTATCTTGTGGTTATAATGTGCTCAAGGGACACAAGCCCCATCACTTCATGAGAACAAGATTTCCCAAAAAGCTGGTGCCAGACAGACAGGGAGGCATTTACAGCCACAGGGAGGGAGCAGGATGGTGCCTGAAGGGGACGATTTCCCAGCAAGCTGTGAGCATTGCTTTGGAGGCTGATGTAAAACACCCCAGACCCCCGACACAAGATCCCTGTGCTGCCCATCCCTCACACCACACAGAGAGGAGCAGACAATGCCCTGGCAACCCACAAACCCAGAAAAAAGCATCTTATTTCACTAAGCTTCCCCAAGCGTTGCTGTCATCTGGGCAGAGTGCTCCTTACAAAGAGCAAAGTCATGCATTTTTCCTGGTTTTGGTCTAACTGCTCTTACTTCATACATCTTTCATCCACGGAGACACACAATGGTTTTGCTGCTTCAGCATAACTATTTTGACTTTGTACTCTTCAACAAGTGCCTGTTTCTGCTGGGTAACAGCAGTGTTCAAGTACGTGCACTTGATAGAGCTAACTGGGCTTTTACACAGAGCTATCTTGGCAATTCTGACTGAGACTGATTGTCACAAACCAGACTGTGGGCTGCCTGTGCAACTGCAGAGGACCCACAGGGGTGCAGGGCTGCATAATAAAGTGCAGATGAGGTTCAAAGCAGAAAGCAACAGCGCCGAGACTCCGCTTAGTGCTGGGCTCTCACTGACCACCACCCATCCGAGCGAGGCGTCAGGGCCTGACAGGCTGCTCTGAGATCTGAGATAAATACTCAGTGGGTAACCTCAACCCATCAGGCCTTCTCAGATCATAAACCTCAAATGTGAGACGAAGAGTGGCAGAAAATAAACCATACAAACACACAGCTATGCAAAGTCACAGTGTTCTCACCACTTGAGTACTGCATACATTTTAGTCCTCTTACCTCAAGGGTGGAGCTATAAATTAATGCCTCTATACTAACAGAGTTGCATTATTCTGTTGCAATTGAAGATCTGACCACCTACTCTGTGAGTTGCATTAGATAAGGGTTTTGCATCTCATAATTCATGTTTTGCAGAGGGTCTGTCAGGCATTCAAACTTCCTGGGAGGATGCAGAACAAGCCCTCTCAGGAGTATGAGAGCAGGAGACCATCGACACCCACCTGGACCGTGGCAGGAACAGCCTCGGGCACCTGATACTTCAACTCGTTAGCAGTTTGCTGAGATTTTGGCAACAGGAATGGGTAGGACAGGGACCGGTATTTGGGTTTCATAATCTGCACAGGGGGAAAGAAACAGATAAAGAAAAAATGCTTGAAAAAATTCTTGCAACAGATAAAGAAAAAATGCTTGCAACATATGAGAACAACACAAAGAGATAAAAGAGATGCCTGCAGAGGGCAGGGGGACGAGGCAAGGCTGTGCTTATCTCCATGCCCCCAGCAGTGACGCCCACGCCCACCTTGGTGAAGTTCCAGCGCTGGATGAAGTGCCGGGCGACGTCGCGCGCGGCTCTGCCGTGCACCACGGAGGCGATGTCGTGCCAGGGCATCCTCGGCGTGGTGTATCTGTCAATGAAGTCTGCGGGACAGGGGAGCACGGTTGAACTTCCTCAGACAAAGGACATGAACGTGGAAAAGCACAGCGTCCCCACCTCAGACTGAAGTTTCCGGGACAGGGCACCAAGCACCCACAAGGCAGATGACTTGGACTGCAAGTCCACAGACCGTAACAGCACAATTGGCCCTAAAACCCCTCAAAGAGAGTTTTGCTGCTTTTTCCAAGCAGCCAAACCAAACCAGCCTCGTTACCTCTGGCTTGGAAGCAGGAAAAATATGGTCTGAGACCGAAAAGGTGCAGAAGAAAGTTTGGGGGGAATGCAAAGACTCCCACTTACCAGCAAAAGGCTTGTCGAGTTGAACCCAGTCTTTGAAGACGAAGTTGCAATAGTCTTTTCCGTGCCAGAACCTGGTTTCCCCCAGCAGCTCTCCAACACCCGTCTTCAAGCTGCGGATGGATCCTTTATCTGTCCCAGGCAAACACAACAAAAACATGCTCCAAAGTCATGGCCATCCATTGCACACAGCAGGGAGAGACTCGCTGCATGGAACAGCTCTGGTGGGACCTGCCAGTCCCAAGCAGCTGAAGCTGGTTTCTCCCTAGTCCTCCTGTTGCTTTCAAGGGATGCATGTTAGTATTTCTTCTTCCCTATTTTAGTATTTTTTATACAATCAGAACAGGTTATATATAGGAATCTGTTATGGAAATGAAAAGCAGATGCTGAACTCTATCTTGGACTACATCACCCTACAACCATTTGCCTTTCCCCAGTTCAATAACACCTAAACACTCCCATATGGCAGTTCACATCATGTATATCATCTACTTCATATATTTTACACTAATAGTGAACTAATTCCACCTTCTCTGCTAGATAGTTTATTATTTTGCCTCTCTAGCAGGGTGTTTCTCCTCTAATAGAACTAGTCTATATTAACTAGAATGAGATGTTCATGTTCTCTCATGAAGTATTGTGGGTTTTCTTAGTTTTATTTTGTTTTTTCCACATAGCAATGTCATTTTTGATACAATTTTACATGTTGAACAAATGGATCCTGAATTCCAAATTCATGTTGATTAAAAACAGTCTAAAATATTGTAGACAGGGATATTCCCTCCTAACAGGATCCCTTTTCCAGAGCACATATTTTGGTGCAGTGAACTGTTTTTCCTCACTCTTAAAAAATCCAAAAATACTGGCCTAGACCCTAAACAGTTAACTGGTGTTACTTCCCGACCCTGAGAGCAGCCTTCATCTGTGACACCAAATACTAATGCAGTAATTATACAGCAATGCCACGAGCAGAAACCTCCTCCTAACCCAACCACACCACCAGGTAACCATAAAACCCCTTAGCACAAGGAGAAAAAAACCCCACAACTTTCAACAGCCAACAAAACACACACTGGCAGCAGCACACGAGACCAGGTGACACAAAGCAAGCCCTGCCAGCACCGCTGTGACCCCGCCGAGCCGAGCCGAGCCATGCCAGATTTGCCATGCAGCAGGTTTGCACCACAGCTGCCTCGGGAAGCTCGAGCTTCTAAGTGAGAGTCCAGGTGGAGCTGGGGAATCACTGGCTCCACGTGCCTGAGTGGGAATGGGAATGGGAATGAGTGGGAGGGACACGGGCCAGCACAGGCTCCGTGTGCCGAGCTCCGATGACAGCACGGTGACTCACGAACGAGCGTGAACGGCCACAGGGGACACTGCACACGCTTTCCACAAACACATGGAAATGCTTTGTTGCCTGCCACTACTTTGAAACCAATATTTTACAATCGGCAATTAATGCCTTAGAGGAAGATGTCTGCAAGAGGAAGATGCTGAAGAACTGCTCCTCACTCTGCTCCTGAACCCAAAGGCGTCTTGAAAAGGTACCACACTGGGACAGGCCCTTCCAACACCAGTCCAGAGATGGGAAGAGCTCAGTGCTCACAACCACCAACTCCTGTCTCAACTGAGTGTGCTTTCCTTGGCTTTAATTAGGGGCCAAAGTGGGGACCCAAGTCTTTGTCCAAACACAGGACTGGCAGCAGCCACTCTGCTGTTTCCTCTCTCTGTTTGCATGTCTTCCTGCATCAGGCTTACTTTAAAAATACCCAATACAGAACTTCCCAGTCCCAGTAACAGCCCTTTCCCTTACAGGATGAGAGCTGCTGAAATCATCACACACCAGAATCAGAACTATTTCTGCAACTGCTCCCTGCTGTCAGTATTGCAAATTTTTTTGTTTGCTCATTTGGGTTTTTTTGTTTGATTTTGGGTTTGTTGTTATTGTTTTGTTTTGGGTTTTTTAAATTCTTATTTATTTATGCTGCAGTATTTGTAGTTTCTGGAGAAGCTCTTCTGCCGGGATGCCCGCAGAGGAGAGAGAAGGATGCTGGGAGAACAACGAGCAAGGAAGACTGATCCTGGCACCCAACCTCACTCTCACCATAGTTATAATGCAAAAACATCAGCAGCTAAAGCCTGAAGGGGTCCACAGCACTACCTTCCTCCACTTACCCTCCCGAGGCTCAGCGAGCCCCTGTTTGGATTCACTGTGGTGGTGATGGAACATTTTCAGATGGGGCCTTAAACTCTGGATTATATTCGGCTGGCTCCTAGTGGGGTTAGAGTAACCTGCAGAAAGTCAAGATGCTCTATTCACGGCACAGACACACATCCATCTCCGCCATCCTGGTGCCTGCTCCTGTCTGAAGGCACCTGACAGGAGCTCAAACCAGACATCAATGGGCTGAAACTACGAGGGACTGCCAGGCAAAAGACCAGAGTCAGGACCCAGCTGGTTTCAACCCAAACAGATGGAATGAAGTACAAAGGCACGGCTGTGTCCTGAGCTGACTGCATCCAACGCTCCCACAAGGAGCCAGAGGCAGGAGTGAGATCTGCAGGGAGGGATGGAAATTCCAGGAAGTTGCCACATCTTCAGGAGCTGAGGACTTTCGGGAAGGATTTCATGCTGGAACAATTGCCAAGCTGATCCTTGTAATTTTAGCACTGAAGTTATCTTTAATGTCAGGAATTAAAAGCTGCATTTAAATATTCAACTGTTGAACAGACTCTCCTCTCTAGTAAGTGGGTAAATTTGGAATATTTCCATTTAAGTGAACTTATTTAAAACCTAGCTTTTAACACTAGTCTATGAGAGGGGATAATCCCATTCAGAAATTATTTGCTTGTTATAATAAATCCAAGTTGAAAAATGAAAGATTCAATTCTCTGTTGCAGGAACAAACACTTTGCAACAATACAAACATTAAGAATCACATACACTACATCACATCATCTGATGGCTCATGGAAATTGCTAATTAGCTAAATAAAAAAATCCACATAAAACCTTTCTTCTGTATTTTGCAGCGACACAAATTTACATGTTGACTACACGTAGCTATTATTCTGATAGTTAGGTAACTTGTCAACTTTCCTTCCATACAAAGAACACATTGCCCTAGAAATCATGTGAATTGTGCACATACACCCACCCACCCACCCCCACACATCCTTTATATACATTATTTAGTTGAACATCACTTACTTGACTCACTGTCGATGCTGCTGACGCTGTCAGCATGGTGCATGCTGTGCTTGTGCAGGTGCTTGTAAATACTGAACCTTGAAAACTTTTTGGGTTTTCCTACTCCTTTCATTTTTGATGTGTCTGGGGCATCATCAGCGTTTCTCTCAAACAAGTGGCTCTCGGGGGCCAGAGCTTGAGGCTGCAGCGGGACACGTTCAGATGACTCCGCTGCAGACTTAAAAGACACAAGACATGGCTGCAGGTCAGGAATGAAGAGGTTCCCCTATAACTACAGATTCTCATGCAGATCACTGCTCAGAAACAACCACAAGCCAAATTTTGCTCTGTGACAGACACACTTTGGTGGGAACTAGGCATGTTTTCTGGGGAGAGTCTGTACTGAGGAGGCACTCACCAGGAAAGCCTAGTAACATTAGCAGCATTTGATTCCATAAATTCACTCTGGATTATTACTCCCCTCGAAATGCTCATCAGCCTAGACCGCTCAAATTTTTAGAGACATGTGGTTGCATACAGACCCAGGTTAGCAGAAAGCTCAGCAAACAAGGCAGCTGTTGAGGGCATGAATAACAAAAATTTCACAGCATTCTGCAGGTGCTTACTCTGCATTTTGAAGTTTTGTTAAGAAAAGAGAGGTTGCCCAGAAAAGCTGTGGGTGCCCCATCCCTGGAAGTGTTCAAGGCCAGATTGGACAGGACATGGAGCAACCTGGTCTAGTGGAAGGTGTCCCTGAACATGATGGGGGTCAGAACAACGTGATCTTTAAGGTCCCTTCCAACCATTTTAAGAGTCTATGATTTTAAGAACACAGACTTCAAACTGTGGCTGCTGTTCCAGGCTCCAGGGGAAACCCAGCTCTCTTATCTCCCCTTGCTGGTCAGCATCTAACCCTAAGGAGTCACTTGAAGCTTAGATCCTTCCTCCTTCTCACCACTTACCTGTCACAAAAGCTCCGAAACCCAACCCTACGCTCAGAAGAGGACACAGCCCATTCACCCCTGCCACAGACCTGCCGTGGCTGCCCGTGGCCACCAGCTGCCCCCAGCCCACTTACTGCCAGGTTGGCCGTGGACACCGACTTGACGGCGGCGGCGCGCTTGACGCTGCCCACGTCGGTCAGGCGGTGCTCGTCGTCGTCCCAGCGCCCGTAGGCCAGGTCAATGCCACCCACGAACGCCACCGACTGGTCAACGATCACCAGCTTCTCGTGGTGGGCCCACAGGTACACGGAGGAAGACACGTGGTCTGGATGCCTCATCACCTGTGGAGGAAACCAGCACTGCAGCTCAATGTCGTCGTCACATTGAAATCCTTGCAGGCAGAGAGCTGTCCAGCTCTTTTGTGGCTGCTTGGGATGATGGGGAAATGCTGGAGTTGTTAATGAATGCAGCCACTGCTTAATTACTGAAGCTACTTGATGGGCCCATAGCTGGGGTCAGCCATATGGCAGGCAGGTGTTTCCCCAGGATGCAGGAATCCCGAGCAGCAATGGTTACTGACGTTGGGACAGGTCACCCTTACAACAGTTTCATAAGAGGACCATAGTCAAAGAAACTGCTTCAGATGAGCTGCAATAGCTTAGCTTTCAAACACAGAGCCTGCTCTGAAAGAAAACAACATATTGGTGATCTGAGTCACTTCTTTGGTTGTTGCCACCACACAAGTGAAATGAGAAGTTGGGTGGTTTTTTCCCCCACTTAAAATCAAGTTGTTTGGCATTTGTTTAGGAGTTTCTTTTTGACAAGTGTTTATGGAACCCTAATTTCTGTATCTAAGCTTAGAGTTTTATTTTTTGTGTTAAGAGCCATTACACCAGCTTCCAGGAGAAAAAGCTGCCGAATTTCACCTGACTGCTCCCAAAACCTGTGACACAGCTTGTGTGTATTATCCAGTTTTGCTGTGAAGACGATGAACGGATGCTGCTCTTCACTGTGACAACTGATCAAGTGAAAATAAATCAATTATTCTAGCATAACAAGTATCTTACTGCTCATTAAGGTATATGCGTCTCTAACTTCAAGAGACTGGATCTGGCCTTATCTACTGGTTTGTCTGCCACACCTGATTTTCTGCTTGGTGCCAGAACAGCAGCGTAACAGCACAAGACAGTGCAATGCTGTTCTTCTGTGGTGGGAACATTAACACCCAGTGTTGACTCTCATCATTCACATTTGAATAGAAATGCTGAAATGAGATAACATTCTCAAACTGTAATTTTCCATTTGCTGTAACCCCATCAACCTGTCACATGAAATATGCTTCTTGTGAATTAGGGCGAATAGTTGCTTTGGCAAATCTAAACTAAGCAATTTTCTGTTCCATCAGAACCTAAAGAAATGAAATTGCCAGATGTGGCAGTCACTATACAGGTGTGTCCTGCCAGACTATTCCCACTGCAACAGTGGGAAACACTCCTGAACTTGCAGAGCCCACCCAAATACACCGGGGTCAGTCCCAGCCATCAAGAACAATTGAATGCCAACACTCTCCACACAGCCCTGTGCAATTACCTTAATGTTTGGATGGAGGTGCATGAGTGTCCTCTTGCTGTATTCACTGTTGATCCCCAGGGCAAGCTCCACCTCTTTGTACAGCATAACAAAAATTCTCACTCCTTGTTGCTGTCAGAAATAAAAAGGAACACATGGAAGGCAGGCACATCAATGGATACCGCCCACTTCTGAAGGGAGGAAAAGCTAAGAGGCAGTAAATGTGTTGTGTCTGCTGATGGAAATGCTGACTGAGGTTACTTGCTCTTGATTATGCTCTTCCAGATCCACCCTGGGGACCCCACAGCCTGGAAGGACCTGCCTGCTTGGGAAAGCTCTCCAGCTTCCTGAGAAGGGCTCAGTACCTGGGTTTGTGTGGGTTGTTTTTGTTTGAACTATGCCAAGGCCCATCCACAGGTCATTCCTACAGCAGCTCCCTGTTTTACACACCCTTTGAGGTAGATTTTGCAAACATGATTCACTCCAATCATGTTCACCCACTGAAGTTCAGTGTTCTGCTGCTTCGTGTTGCCCTGGGGGTTGCCCACAGTTAAATGTCTCTGCAGGATGACAAGAGCGGTGAGGTCACACAGACATCCCCCTCTTGAAGGGGATGTCACCAACTCAACATCAGCAAAGAGGTTCTTTCTGCTGGTAGAGCTCAACAAGCTCCTGGAACACACCGAGCAGTGCTAAAAACATGGTGCTTTTTGTGACCAGCATTGTATCCATGGGAGGGTTTCTAAGAGCTCTTGTTAAAGCACTTTCAAATGTGCCAAGAGCCTCCCAAACCTTGGCAAATTCTGGTCACACACTAGGACACCTCCACTTCCCATAAATCAGCAGGCATTAAAAGCCTGCACTAGAGTTTGCCAGCTTCAACTTGGAACCTAAATTTTCCACACCCTTTTAAATTCCTATTCCCATAATGCTGCTACCAAGAGCTTAGGCAATCTCCAAACTGTGGATGATATTCTGCTCTCCACTGCACCCAGGGGAGTCCAAGGCAGCACTGCACACACAGAAAGGATGGCCTTACCCTTACACCTTGACACCAGCTTGCTGACTGCCCTGTCGAGTCAAAGAAACACCACAAGTGACAGAGCAAGCATTTCCAGGGACTGACCTCACGCTCCTCATCACTCTTACAATGTTTTTATGGCCATAAAAAAAATCCATGTCAATGTGACAAAAAGAAGCCAAATTCCTCCTTTGAGTGAGCGATGCCTTGTGGCCAGTTTATTTTTGCCAGAAAATAAGAGTAATTCCAAATCAACAACAGTCAGACACAAAGCTCTCATTTTTCATCTAGGTATGTGGAGGGGTGAGGACCGTGATGACAACTGGTTTGGAAGGGGAAAGAGTCAAAAGACTATTTCAGCATGTCACAGAATCACAGAAGGATTTGGGTTGGAAGGGAACTTCAAGACCACCTTGTTCCATCCCCAGCCATGAGCAGGACTCCTTCCACTAGACCAGGCTGCTCAAAGTTCCATCCAACCTGGCCTTTAACAACTCCAGGGATGGGGTAGCCACAATTTCTCACGCAACCTGTGCCAGGGCCTCGCCACCCTCACAGGGAAGAATTTCTTCCTAATACCTAATCTAAAGCTGCCCTCTTTTAGTTTAAAGTCTGTGTTACGTGGACTTCTGCCCTTCTACTACGGCAAGAGTCCAAGAGGCTTCCCAGCCACGCGAATAAACCTCGTGACTCACTGCTGATATGGGGCAAGCTCTTTTTAGCACCGGTGTTATCGCAGGGTGTGTGAACAGCTGGAGCACAGCCCACACTCATAAACATACCACAAAGTTCTCAGCCTTCCCTGTACCTCTAAATTACATAAATCACATGGAGAGCACCCGACAGCAGCAGGTCTTTTGACCCCACCAGGAACCGGGGCAGTTGTAAAGCAAGGCCAAAGTGACCCAAACCTGGGGCAATCAGAGGATCCACCCTTCTGCCTCTGAGCTCTTCCAAACCCAAACAAAGGGGAAAAAAATCAAAACACGTGGTTTTCCAAGGCCATCTGATGTGAGGCTTTAACTCTCCTCTCTACCAAAATGAATGGTGGAAGTGCTCCAGCCCCAGCACGACCCCCTGGCTGGGTGGGTGCAGGGGGAAGGGTGCAGCTGGAGCTCACTTACTGCTTTCCTCTTGAGGATGCAGTCCAGCCGCCAGCGATTCCCTTCCACCACAGGTCGCTTCATGAAGATTTCCGGGCTCAGCCTAAGAAAATAAAGGAATATAAAAAACACACCAGATGTAGCCTGCAAACAAAGCACTGGCCTAAATAACCAACTTGGGAAGCAAAGGAATTGAAGTTTAAATAAAGTGGATGTGAAAGCTCATGTCCCAGAGTGATGCATTCTCCAATATCCTGCCTCTTTGTTCTTTAATAACTGAGCATCACAGAGGGCAGGGGACATGTCCAGCACATTCATCTTTGTATTCAACAACCCATTAAAAAAGGTTGAAGCAATGTATAAACAGGGAAAGTTGGACTCTATCTGGGAAAGAAGGATGCAACAAAAGAAAACCCCGAGGTAGGTTTGAAAGAAATATGCAGACCTAAAAAATAAATAAGAGTGGGATTTCAGTTCTCCTGGCACTTGAGCTATCTGAACGGAACAGATTTGTGCTGAATTTTCCTTGCTGCCTAAAGTAACAATGCAATAGGATCTCTCAACAGGACACTTTATCGCTTCAAGGATTACAAGAAACAGTTAAGCAATCTCATCTAACTCCTGCACAGCAAGGTGACATAATTTCACTCCTTTACTTTTGTACCAAGCATGGGAACTAGGGCTTGGATAAAGCTTATTGCTACATCCTGCTTTTATCTTACACAACAAGTTTCAGGTAAGTTTTGGAATTCCATGATACTTTAACAATTGTCTGAATAAAACACTAAGTAAGAGACAATGAGTCTGAAATGGGATGCTCTTGAACTGCCACCTGATGTTGCATATGGGGATCCATGAGCATTAAGCTTAACTGTGGTCATGGCAGCTAGCAGATTTACCCCACTAAGTGCTAACATGGTATGTAGTTTTCTCATAATAATTTCCTCCTAGAAACTAATTCTCCCAGTTCCCAGAGGCAGCAGATAAGCAGCAACAGGTTCATGTCACAGATGGAGAAAGACGAGCACAGAGACGTGCCCGAGGTGAAGAGGAAATCTGAGTCATGTCTTGGAAGCCTCCCATGCCCATGGTCCAGGCTGACTCAGGCAAACTGACCTCCAGAAAGGCAAGACATGGGCAGCCACAACCAGCACCCAGCCAGGAAACTCTGCCCCAGTCTGTGACAGAACCTTTTTCCTGCCACAAACAGGAACCAGAGCACTGAATAAACACACAAACTAGGTTAACAAGTGGGCAGAGCCAGGCCCTTTGGCAGACACACAGCTCAGAAAGGGTGACAGAATTCCCTTCCTCCCTTATCTGGCCCATTTAAGAGCAGACCAAAAGGACACAGCCACGAGATGCTCTTATCACTGGCATGAAGCTTCCCAAGGCAGCGAAGAGAGGCTGAAAGGAGGATCCCATGGCAAGAGCACTGTTGAGCGTCCCTGTTCCCTCACACACTGAAAGACACCCGTGCCCCTCAGGTTTGCAGCGATTTACACTCCTGAGGAGCCCCTCAAGCCACCACATTTGCAGCTCAGGTGGTGCCTCCGTGCGATTTCAGGCATTTCCGTGGGGGGAGACAACCAAGCTGTTGATCTGAAGCGTGCGCTTTTGCTGCCAGCCCTCCTGAAAAGGCCTTTGAATACAACACAAGGAGAGGTTTGGGTGTGCTGCCAAACCATCTGGCTGCAGGGCTAGCTGCCATACTGTAGGGCTCCGAACAGTGCCGCATTGTCGGGAGCGTCCCCAGAGAGACAGCTGGGCAACACCCAAACGTGGCAGTACGAACCACCAATCTGTGATGAAAATTTCTTCCTTAGCGGCTTCCATGGCATTTGCGACGTCTTCGAAGTACCACTTGGCATTGACGTACCTGCAAAAGCAAACAGAGGGCAGAGTTATGTCTCCTCCCTTTCACTAAACAAAGCACGCAGCCGAAGAGCGATGGGGTTCTGTGTTAATGACATTTACGTTCTCTTCTCGAAAGCCAACACTGTCCTAATTTCCAGAATCAGGACAACAGGCAGGGAGAATTCAATGCTGTTATCAGCAGCTTGATGGAACAGCACAATAAGGGAGTACTAAGTGCCACTTGGCACTTCTGCCAACTTCACACACTATTGCTGGGTTGTGCTTGACACACAAGCCAGGTTTGTCTCCCAGGGAAGGATGGTGGAATGGTGTTTCCTTTGATTTATGGACACTACTCGGGCAGCAGTTGTTGCAAGGCAGAAGCTGCAGTGAAAGCACTGGTCGGCTTCCAGCTAGAATCCAGTTTCTGAGGCATCTCTGGGAATGGATTGGTGCAATCAGGTTACACTGGGGACAAGGATTTCTCAGGGACTGCTGTGTGCATACAGCCCAGTCACGCTCCGACTATACCCAGACCTGCATTTCCTGATTCCCTTTTCTCCTCTTTATCCCTACACTGACAAATACCCAACACGTTCAAATTCAAACGCGACTCGACGCTGCGAAACGCGAGGAGCTGTGACGCAGAGCTCCTGCCACCAGCACTGCTAACTCTGTCCCTGCTGAAGAAAGCCTCCTTTTTTTTTTGCAACTTCTTTAATTATCACCAGCCCCCAACAGCTACCAACAGCTCTGTCCATCAGAGCCGGGGTGCTGAGGGCAGGCAGGTAGCAGGTCCTCACCACTTGGCCAGGGTGTTCTCCTGCACGGCCGCGTAGGAGCCGAAGCGATGCTCCGTCAGAAAGTCCTTGCCGTGTTTCCGGATGAACTCGTCTATGCCCTGCCTCCACCACTGGGCATGTCTGTAGCTGTTACACTTCAGAATCAGCGACCTGTAAGAGCACACGACGCGCAGGGCAGGAGGCTGAAGCCATTTCCATTTAATTGGGCTGCTCCTCGCTGCCTGTCCGTGTTGGTAAGTGCATCTGTACCAGTCATATTTTATTTACGCAAGAAGCAGGGACTTGGCTGTTTTTGTTTGCAAAAGAATGCACAGCACTGAGCTGCTCTGAGTGACTAACAGTATTGCACTGCCAAGCATAAAAAAACCACCCATGTTTAAATTATTAGCACCAGTTTAACTTGGAGTTGCAGCCAGCTAATGTTGTATTTTTTAAGAGATGAATTTATACTGTGAACTAAGATAAAAACATTAAATATCTCTTTATTCCCCACTAGTATGTCTTTTGAGTAATACTCCATTGGGATGCAGAGGAAAACATCCCTGCTTGCAGCGTAAAGAGAATAGAGTGCCTAAAAAATCACCTGAGCAATTGCTGCCAAACCAGACTGTGCGACTCAGCATGCACCGTGCCCCCAGGCCCCAGCAATAACCGCAGGAATGGACAAACAGAGGCTCCAAATGCCTCATTAAGACATCAGAAACGATCAGCATTAGGGCCAAATCCCCAGCAGGTCTGAGCACACCAGCAGCAGGCACCCAGGCTTGTTAACCCCTCCTCCCGCAGAGCGGCATCGATTCCTCCTTAAAAAAGCAAAAGCAAACTAAAAGGGGATAAACAAAGTTGTTTTCTTACCTGGAGAGATTGTCGATCTGCAACCCGTATTTCGTTTCTGTTTCTTTCTGGCCTATCTTGATGTTGAACTCCTTATCGACCAGCAGGACAAAGGAAATGGCCCCCGAATCAGGCTTCATGTACATCAGGAAGGAGTCCTTCACCACCAGCCACCTGCACGGACACAGCAACCACGTCACCTGGATTTCACACCCACGCCAGGCCTCAAAACATGACCCATGAAAGGAGCTGATAAAATGGAAAAGTGCTTCTTCAAAACAAGTGCAGATCATTTATCAGGGAAATCTACTTAATGGTACAAATTATTCTCAGGAGCTAGACCAAGGGGGTGGTTTTCTTGAGCAGAAAAGTGTCTATTTTGTGAACTTGGGTAATGAGTTTAAATCCAATACAGAACTTTTAGTTATTTCCCTAACTCCTTTTTACAGGAGTCTTTGAAAACACCAGTTCCCTTGTTTAACAAAACCCATGAGAACATCCCTGGTCATAAACCTCCCAGCACAAGGCAAGGCACAACAAGGATTCCTCCATCCCTGCTTTTTATTCAGCTTGTGTGCTATATGGGAGTTATTTGACATTTCTAACATTAATTCTGATGCTAGGATCACTTTCACTCCTATCAAAATATACGAACAAGGCATTTTGGAAAGCTTTTATTGCCAAGCAACAGGCACCCTGTTAGAAACACACGAGGAGGGATGACCGGCAGGTTTTACATAAATACTGTAGCCTCAAGGCAACTCTGGGAAAAAACACATTTTTTTTACTGTGAATGGCATTTCTAATTTTTTCTCCCCCTGCAGCGTAGCTGGGGTAACCAGCCCCCTCTGTCCCACACAGGTCTCCATCACCAGACCTTCGCCTCATTCTTCTGCACACTCAGAAACGCACAAAGCAACACAAAACACTGCAAAAATCTGTTCATTCTTGTATCTTTAGTAACAGCCTCAGCTCCTCATCTACTTCTCGTAATTTTTTATTAGATCCCATAATTTTTTTCTTGCTTGCAGGGCCCTGAAAGAGTTACCTGGCATCACCTCTCATTTGGTGCCAAAATACCTCCCCTCTCTATCTGGCCCATAATTCCACTCTTAAACATCCCACAGGGTAGGTTTCCAAGTGTTCTCCCTTCTGTTTTTCCCTGGCAGTTCTACGTGCCTGAGGAGTCCTGCCTGTGCCCATTCACAGCTTCACCCCACTATCCTCCTCCATGTCCTAAAATCCTCCCTTTAAATAACCCTCTCTGGGAAATATTACTGTTATTTGCTTATTTATTAGTGCATAAACTGTCAGTCCCAGTGGGCCAAGACGGGAATTTAGTGTCCCACTTGTGAGATTCTGTACAGAATCCCACTCAAACACTTCTCCCACCCCCTTTTTAGGCTCTAAAGGAAAATGGAGATCCATCAGAGCTGGATGTGCTACTGTCCCCACTACAGCTTGGATAACACAAGGAAGGGTTGACTGAGGAGTATCAAGAGGGAAAGGTATTTTTTTCCATAAAAGAGAGAAAGAATTGGTGACAATTTAATGATCTGACCTGAAGGAAGGTCACATCTTTATCTCCTTGTGCCCTCATTCTAGAGATCTTCTGTAAACTTAAATTAAGAAATGTTGGAAAGACTGCAGAAAAAGGACCTTTTCTTCACAAGAATGCAGAAAGGTTTTGTTGGAAAATAGAACTATTAAAGATAAAATTAATGACAGCCCATGGGTGATGCTAAAATCCAAAGGTGCATAACACCTGGGGAAGCTCCATCGACCAAAAAATTGTTGCTGTAAGGCAGATATGGCCTATTTGGATTTTCAAATGGAAAGATTTGCTTGGGAAGGGCGTGCTCCAGGAAATACACCCTGCATTTTTTGGATGCTGCCTGGTAATAGAGGTACTCCCCCACAGCACACATCTCCCCGTGCTGCAGCCCCGGGCAACACCGAGACCTAACACAGAGGATAAAAGGATGGGAACAGCAAATGATGTCTGTCTGCAGCAGGAAGGGACACGGGAACAGGAGAAAACATTGGGATTCAATACCTACAGCAATAAGCAAGAGGCAATGTATTTAATGCCAAGGTTAATTGCACCAAACAGCTCCTTAGTGCTGCAGGTCACGTCTGGTTTGATCCCAGCCTGAAGCAGTCCAAAGAGTGTTTCAATTAATTTATTTTCATTTTGTAAATTGAGGAAAGGAAGCTCAGAAAACACGGCTGAAATCTGGCTGGGGCAGGTCACCAGCCACATTCCCTCCCGAAGGAACAGAGCCACCCGTGCTCCTGCAGCAGGGAAGGCTGGGCACAGTCTGGGAGGTCACTGCCATTTCTGTCAGCTCTAGGAAATCCCACATTTTCTCTGGAGTAACATGTCCCTGCTGTGAACTCCAAAGCAGGGACAAAAACCCACCACACAGAAGGGTGAGGCAGGGAATAGCCTGCAGGCCCTTTCAACCTGAAATTCTGTGGTTTTCATTAAAAAAAGCAAGATTCTCTCCCAGAGAGTTTTTGGAAGAAAAAGACAAACGGGGATTTTTGTGTGCCCAGGGAGCCTGTGGCATTCCCCCCCGTGCCACCCCAGCAGTACCTTTTGGACCAGCGGTAGCACATCCTCCCCTGGCCGCAGCAGTTCAGGCCAGGAATGCGGTGGCCCCCGGAGCGCTTCATGATGAACCCTTCTCTGCAAGGACAGGAACAGGGTCAGGGTGGGGGATGTGGCTCACCTGGAGGTACAAGGGAGGATTTGGGAGGGAAACCCCAGCCCTCGTGCTTAGGGCTGGCTCCTGTCACCTCCAACTGGGCCCAACTGTGCTATGTCCTGAAATCTGGATGAAGGGCAAAAATAACCCCCCCAAAAGAAAATAACGGAGTTTTAAGAAGCACAGGGTCCTGCTTTGTAGCACAGGAAGCAGAAAATTAAGTGGCTCAGCAGGCTGCAGGGAGAGGAGTGGAAACCCCGTAAGTGTTGTCTCACAAAGCAGCCCAGTCTCAAAACCATTTCTCCAAATTGTAGCATTTCTGTCTGAGCAGTAATAATTTTTCACATCTAGATGGCAAAACACTCCCCAGGTCAGTTACTGCTGAGAAAGGAAAGCCATAAATTTTAACAGTATTTATGTATAAAGCCATGCTCTCAGTGAATCATAACTCACAAAGACACAGCTCACAACTCACATGCCCTTCGGTCCCAGGTCGTGGATGAATGACAGCTGGCTTACTCCAATGAACTCCATCTGGGAAAGAGAAAGAGATTCCTCCATCTTTATAACTCTGAAATCCACAACATTTTTGCTTCATCAAGGTGACTCGCCATAGAGACCTATAGAACATCCTGAGCAGATGTTACCCACCATTGCTCAAGCATCTTCAAGAAGACCAAGGAAAGTAGTTTGGTTGAGTTTTCTGTTTGTTTACTTCAGATGTACTTTGGAGAACACATTTCAGGGCAATCGAGCTCCAGTGTATCAGAGGGACTCCCTGGTATTCTCCCTCCTGGATTTTTGGCTAAAACAAGGACTCACATTTGACACTGTTTGGGGGTCTGTGTGATCTTGGCTGGTTGCCTGAATCCCCTCCTCCCTCCAGGGACCCTCACAGAAAGACTAGAAAGGGAATGAGGATATATGCCTAGAGCTGGGCCCACCCTTTAAGCTCCCTACCCCATGGAGACACCACGTGAGGGTTCAGCCACACAATCCATGAGCACCCTGCAAGGCCACTGCAGCAGGTCAGTGCTGGACACACAGCACTGCCCTTCTGCTTCCAGGAACTGAAAATCCACAGGAAAGCCACAGTGGGGCAGGAAGAGAGCAAGTTCAAATCCCAAAGTCAAGAAACCTGCCTCCTTATGGCTTCTCCTGCTTCAGCAGGGATTGCAGGGAACATAACAGCGAGCAAAGCTGGTGAGAAAGCTCAGCACGATGACATTCACCTCTAAAAATAGGACGCTGGGCAATTTCAACCCAGCAGGCTTTTCTTGGCACAGCGGGACATTCCTGGCAGTCTGCTGGATGTTAGCCCTGGGCCCCCTGAGCAGGGAGAAACACCCTGCCAGGGTGTCTTGTGCAGGACAGGGCTGGGGCAGGCACAGCCCTGCGAAGGAGTCGCCTCGCACGGCAGAGCCTTTTCTGCACCCAGGCACTTCTAATTTATTGTCACATAAAGTTGTCCAAGTGCAGAAAGGTGCTCAGGGCAGGGTGAGAGCAGGTGTCACTGTCCCTTTGGCCAGGCAGCAAGCCAGAGGGAACCTCTAACAGCACATTCTGGCAATGAACCCTGCTGGGGCTGCAGTCCAGGGCTCAGCCCACGCTGCTGATCGCAGCTGGGACAGGAGGCAGCCTCAGTACCAGCTTCAGGACATGCCCAGCCATACCCACAGCAACTCCAAGGAAAGGCTTTCTCTTCCCAAGGGAAGGGCCACTGTCACCTGCTCTTTGGCAAACCAGCCTCAGGGCCCTCATCAGCAAAATCCAGTTTTGCACAGGAATTATTACATGGGTGGACCCCTAAGTCTCAAAGACATTTTCAGACACCAAGTACACCAAAAAGTACCAGTGAATTTGGGGTCAAAGTCTATTTTGCCATTATGATGAGGCTAGCACAGGCTCCCTACCCAATACCACCATTTTTTCACAGAAAACAGCAGTAGGACTGAAGTTCCTTTCATCCCCTCGTGCTCAGCTGCTCCTGAGACCCTCCCAAACTTCTCTTATCAGCCAAGGTCATGGAGAAGAACAAAAGACATTATTGCTTTCCTCTGAGTGTCTCAAGGACATAAAGTAACTTCTACTCAGCTGAGACAACGCTTTGATTTTAGGGTGATTTCAGCCTGTTTTCAGAAAGAGGCTAGAACAAGTCATTCCATGCTATTTTACCAACCATCTTGCTCTCTCTGTTCTCTCTACATGTTCTGGAAAAGCACCAGGTGTGTCCTACGAATGTTTCAGCTGTTTCTGCAGCAACACTCAGAGCAGGGTGGGAAGCACCTGAAAAAATCCAGTGTACCCTACAAGCCCTTATCAGAGGTCCCAAGCAAATTCTCAGGCCAGTTCTTTGCCTGGATCCCGTTTTAACTTCTTCATGGCATTTCCTATCAGACAAATCAGAAACCCAGACATCTCTCTCACAGTGGGCACACACACAAGAAAAGCATATAAAGGTCAAAACCCTTTGAAAATGCTGGCTGGAACCAGAAAGCTGGCAGGAATTTGAGGAGCGCTGCATGCAGAGAAATAATTGTCCTCAAAGAAGCAAAAAGAAAAAGCAAGAGGAAAAATTACTTTCAGAAACAGAACTACCACTACATAAAAGAGAAAGAAAGATCGTCTGCCAGCACAGCAACCTCTTCTTCAGCCAAGCAGTCTTTGGAACAGCAATGACAGGAGCCCATCCAACACGTTGATCAAGCGTTGGTTTGTAAAAAAAACCAAAAACCTTAAATAAATTCCTCCAGTTAGAAGGAAAATTCCTCAGCATAGCGCAAAACATCTGATGGAATGATTTATTGTTACAATTACTGCCTCTTTAGCTATTTTTACTGTCCCAGTGCCTCTCATCCGAGGTGCTCGTCATTCACAGAGAGACTGGGAGAGGCAGGCAGGGCAGGCAGGAGCTTTCATCTCCGTCACGCCGGAATTCCTGCGCTGCCCAGCTGCCTCCCTGGGCTCTGGCATCCCGCTCTGGTTTCACAGCGACCCCGCAGCAGGATGTTTTTGGTATGAGGTATGGGCCCAGAGAATGCAGCTTCAATGACATTGTCGTGGCAATGAAAGGAAAAATAAAAAGGCGGATGGGAGCGATGGGCTGCAGGAGGAGAGGCTATGGAAGGTGGAGAACCAGCTGCAAGGTGTTCAAACCATCCTGTCCTGCCAGCAATGTGGAGCATGCATCATTTATCTAAGTAAAAATTTCATAGAGCATCCGCATTTCAGAAAGGATCCAGCTTCTCCATGCTGTGTTCTTCCATTTTGACTCTTTATTCACTGGGTTCAAAAACGCATCAAAAGCTGATTAGCGCTGGTCACTAGCAATAAAATGGAATTACACCCTCTTCAGAATAATATTGCTCAGCACAATTTCTTACACAAGAAAAAACTTGCTTATATGAAATACAAATTAAAAAAAAACATTAAATGTGCTGCATTTCAAGTGCAATAACTAAAATACTGATGGGTTGGGTGGGGACCTCCACAAAGGTCTGCAGATCCAAGGACTGTATCAGAGGCAAACCAGTGGCCACACTCACATCTCAGCTGCTCTTACACTGTGCTGCTTTCACTTAAGATGATGTTTTTACTCTCACTACAGTTTATGCAAAACATTACACACATACACACACTCCAATCAAATCCTATTTTTCATTTTGCTTGGGCATCTTTCAAGTATGGGAGCTCATACAAAAATAATGCAAAGGTCCAATTAATAAAATTTTTATACAGAATCCAATTAAGCCTCAACATTTTGAGGCTATATTTCTCCAATTTCCAATTTCCAGAAAAAAAAGCGTGAACAGTTAACACACTGAGATCCCCACAACATTCATTTTAACAGTAATTGTCTTGAAGCACTTCAGCCCAAAAGTACTATAAAAAGGTTTTGGAAAGAAGAAGAAGACATGAGATTTAATCGCATAAATCACATAACTAAAAAAAAAAATATATATATTAAAAAAGCTAGAGGATGTACAACCTCTACAATGCCATGCAGTCACTGTGGACCTGATCCTTAACCCACCAGCCACTTCAGGTCTGCAAAACCACAAGCTTGACTTGCAGGCTCAACTGTCTCAGTGCATGACACATCCTCCAGACAGTGTATAAAGCAGTTTGCTCTCACTGGCAAATAATAAATTAACCACAAATGCAAAATAAAAGAAGTAAAAAAGCAAATTCATTAAACTGTGCAGCTCAGATGTGAAAAACATCTCCTCGGAGATGCTACTGACCCAAGCAGGCTCTTCACCAATGACCAAGGGTTACACTCCGGGCAGGTCTCAGCTTGCCTTTGCAACTCCATGCCCGATTTAACAAAGCGTTCCTGATTTTAAAAAAGTCCTCAGTGCATGGATTTGATGAGAGGAACACACAGGAGTCCAAATGTGCTCCAAGACTGAGACAGTTACAGCATTTGTCAGCATCCGGGCAAAAGACTTCTCAACCACAGGAAGAGCAAAGCCCTCATTTTGTTCTCAGGAGGGCAAACACAGTTCCAGGGAAAGTGCCAGAAATCTTCACTTTAGTCTCGTCTGAGAATGGTGGGGGTTGTTTTGGCGTTGTTTTAAAGGAAGCACTTCCCTCCCTGTGCTTTCTTCCAGCATCGCCCGCAGGACCCACGCTGCCACCATGGGCAGCAACGTCCTCCCTGAACACTTCTCTGTGGCCAAATCCAGCGAAAGCCAACAATAAACTGAGAATTTATGTGCAAAGGGACATCTGGCTCCGGGGGCTGGGGACAGAAGGGCGATTCAGCCCCGGAGGGGAGCACCCCACAGCTGCCTGGGCAAGGCAGGGCCGCCCGTCTCCTCCCCCGGCCCCCACCGTGCAGTCTCAAACCACAGCCTGACCAAAGCATCACCCACGTTCTCATCGGAGCAGAAATGTTCCAAAATATTTGAAAAAGGCAACGCCTGCCTGAAAGTGACAAGATGGATCCACACTGTAAAATAACTCTCCCCCGCTCTGCATATGCTACTGATCAAAATTGCCAAGTTATCCCAATCTTGCTTCTAGAACAAAAGATGACTCTTTTCCACATGCAGACTAACACAGCTCTTCGCTGCATCGGAATTAAGCTCCACAGCCTGTCCTCCAAAGCACTCTAAGGAATGCAGCTTCCTCAGCCTCAGCCTGAAGATTTCTTGCCATCCAGAGAGCAATGGCCAACCCCAATGGGCACTTTGTCCCATGGAACAAGCAGTGCTCAGCACCGAGCTCTGCCAGAGAGCACACACAGATTTTATACAAAACATCCCGCTTTGAGCTGCCCAACATCTCTACACAACTGAAACCCTGCAAAACAGAAGAATATCTAACAACAACAACAAAAGTGGAAGAGAACTGGCTGCTACAGAAACCCAAAGTTCAGTCTGTATTTTTTGGCTTGTTTGAAAACCAGGTGTTCCCAGTTATCACTCTGTGCTCAGAAATGTCACTAAACTCGGCAGCTACTCAGTGCGTGCATCAGATTTTGCTGGTAATACAAAAGATGGAGTAACACAGTCATTATGCAGCCAAAAAAAGGGGAAGTAAATTACTATGCCCAAGAGATGTCACAGCTGCGGCTGACAGGTGAGGACTTCTGAAGAAACATTTGAGGATGACTTTCGAAAGAAATATTTTTGCTTAAAATAGGCCTGAAGCTGGATTTGACATCTCTCCTCATTTCAAAGAGAGTTGACTTGGGGAAATAAGCCAGCTACCATCTCCCTTTGGAACTGAAAAAATACCCATTCACCTCTCTGGGTATCACACTCACACAAACTCAACGTCACCAATGTCCAGTGGAACTGCACAGAATGGAAACCTGAGACAAATCTGCACCCAGAACCACACACAAGGCCCACACTGAAGGAGCAATTACAGATATGGCTTGGATTCCAATTTTTTAAGTATTTAAAACTTTAACTTATCATCTTCAACACTCTGCAGAATTAAACAGAATCCCACTACATCACACATGTGCAGCCAGCTGTTGGACTGGACCAGCTTGAGGAGGTTGTCACTGTGTTATACCAGCAACCTCTAACACTGAGTCATTCCTTTGGTTTTAATCATAGTACCTCTGTGTTAGAGAAATCAGCAAAGCCAAAATGCTCACAAAACAGCTGTAAAATGTTTCTTGCAGAAGCTGCATGTTTTCTTCCAATGAATTCAGCATTTGTAAAGGGAATATTCTTCAGACATTTAAGCAAACTAATTTCTACTTACTGTTCCATGGTAGTTCCTGTACATTGGCATTTTCAGGATATTTGTCAAGTAGTCCTCCAGCTGTTTCTACAATTAAAATGTGGAAACTTTAGTTAGGATGTGGAGGTTTTTCTTGAAAATTCCTGTAATCCAACTGTCTGGCATTAGGAAGCAATCAGGAAATCGGACCCACTTTTCAGTTTGAGTGGATAAATAAATACATTATTATGTGTTCACAGGATATAGCTCAGCACTATAAACAGTTTGGTCACAGGTTGTTTACTGTTCATAGTTCTGTGTTTGTACCTTCCACCAGCAGACCTGTTCTGTGGCAGGGTCACTTTGGAGGTCAACTTTCTTGACTGAGCCAAAGTTTCAGCACAATTTTAAATACCAAATCAGTCCCCATTGTTTCTGACCCACATGAATCAGCTTTGTGAGAAAACAGGCTCAGAGTCAACTGAGAGAGTCTGTTTAACCAAAACAAAAGGTTCATGGGGTGAGGAACACAGGGACCATGCTGTCCTGTCCCAAAGACACAGAGAGCGCAGTGGCTGGGCCTCTCCTCCCCAGCCAGGATGGGAGAAGAGAAGAGATGACTATGGCAGAAGTAATTTCTTCCCATCTTCACGGTAAAAGGAAAAAGAAAAAATTAAACTGTGTTAGCATGGGAAACCGGGCAGAGTCCAACAGGACACAAAGCAAACTGAAAGGAAATATGAGCTAAAAAAAAAAAAAGCATCAATAAAACAGCTTTCTTCCTCTTTTAAACCCACATCTCTCCCCTGAAACTTGCTGCACATCAGAGAAGCCGTAAACAGCAGGGTTTCTGCATGGCACAGCCACAAGACACAATCCTTTAATCCTCTGGGCCTTGAAGCTCCAGTGGCACAAAGCCCAGGGAGGGAGGGAAGGAGGGAGCAGCAGAAAGACAACGATAAGCACAGCCTGAACAAACATGGGGTTTTTAACTTGCGAACTGCAAAGCTGCAATGAAGAGGTAGGAAGACATCCACCCTCTCCACGGAAGGGCCCATCTGTTAACATCTGATGAAGTTACACAGAACACGTGTGCCTGGGCTAAAATTACCCACTTGAGCATCAATAGCCTGACTGTCATCTCCTCTTTCAGAGGGGGACAGCACTGAAATCTCTCAGATTTTGATGGCCACGGGGCTGCCTCCATCACGCAACTTGACTCTGCAAACTGCCTTGTCTATCTTTAAATCAGAGCAGGTGGGAGGAGGGGAACCACCACTCCCAGCATCATGGTGGTGTTCCTCAGCTGCAGAGGAAAGCTTTGCCCACGTGAACCCCGGGAGCAGTATCCTCATCATTGCACAGCGGAGAACTTGGCATTAAAGCTGGACTTGTCAAAGCCCAACTTTGTCAGGTAAAATGATACTGTAATGATAACAAACAAGGGGTTTGGTGGTGTGTGGCTTTGCAAGCCACCTCCTTGGCTTCTCTGCAACTCAGAGCATCCCTCTGGCGCCCAGACTGAGGTGGGCACTTACCCTCCTGCTAGAGAAGTGCTCCTCCCGCACCGTGCTCTCCGCGGTGTGCGGCAGACTCGGCATCTGCCTCGGCTCTCCCCTTTTGATGGATTGTCTTCTCACCGTGTGACTGGAAGGGAAAACACACCCCAACATCAAGTCTCAGGGCTGCAAGTGTGTGTACGCCTCAATATGTGACCCCTCTTCTGAAATGCCTTTATTTTTCCTATCCAAGATCTTAAAAACTGACAAGTGGGCAGGATAGCCAAAAAACCAAGCAACAAACCAGAAAAGAAGACAGTGTGGATTCATTTAAGAAGCCAGTGTGTTCCAACTGGCTCACAAACAAAAACACAACACAGAAATATCAGTTTGATTTTTGAGGGCCACAATTTTCCCTTGTAAGTAAAGGGAGCCTACAAGCTGTTTTTAGAGCATTATGTTTCTCCAGCTGTTTACCCTTCATAATTTTACCTTTCCTATCATATCCCAACATTTCTCTATCTCAGGAGGCTCTCACTGACCTACACCATTTCTCTTCCCACTTCTTTCCCCTTTCCTCTTATATTTCCAGCCATCCCAAGCACCAAGGCCAGCCCGGACAGTGACCCCAATGCCTCCCACATCCTGCCCATACTGTCAGAAAGCCACAAAGCTCCAGTGATTTCCATCAGCATTATCATAACCCTTCCCCAAGTTCAAGGCAAATCCAGCTCAAAAGCTGATGGCCTGGGAGACAAAGTTTTCTGCGTCAGCAGAGAGATGTTTGCATCACTTAGATTATAGCTCCTAAACACAAAGATTAAATATTTTTATTATAGCTGCTAAATATTCATGGAGACTGAATTCTTCTGCCCTCTTCTCCTTACAGCAAAGTAAATGGGACCAGCGAAGCCAAATAGATACAACATTAAAAATACAAAGATCACATCTCCCAAAGCCCGCCGTGTCCACAGAGATGCACACTCACCTCCTGGTGGGGATAGGGATGCGCACGAAGGCTTTGTACCTCAGCAGCTCCCTGTGAAACTCCTGGAAGTGCTTGAACTTCCTTTTCACGTGCCAGACAAACTCTCCATGGGTCAGCTCGATGGTGTAAACATTGGGGCTTGGTACCTGCAGGGGAGAACATCACCACACGGGATGCAAGTTTTGAAACGAGCCATTTTTCTGAAGCTGCTCATCTAAAGAGCCTTCATTCAATTCTACTTAAGGATTATTCTGTCTCACGATTTCTTGTTCTTCTTTATTAGATTTTATAAATAGACAGACAACCTTCTCTCCTAAGTGTTTTCTGAGACACAGGCATTGCTGTTTCCTCAGCCCACGAACAAGCAAGCGCAAAATCAAGGCACAAACAGCATTTTAAATACAGTTCTACAGAAACCCAACGAAATTTCTGGAAGTTCTGACCTTCTTAGTGGAAGTAAAGCGTTCAACTTCCAACACACGCACTCGGACAGGACATCCCGTGAGGTACGTCTGCGCGCCCGGCTCTTTGAACCCATGGGTGTGGTAGATGGCAGAGAAGGGAATGCACACTGGAAGGACCACAAACCCCACAAAACTGTTAGCTCAACAGCCTTGGAACAATCCACAAGAGCATGAAAGCCAGCAGACAGCAGCTATGCTTTAACATGGGAGCATTTATACAGCAGCATTAATTCCAGCAAAAGGTAGCAATTTTTATTAAAGAGAGCTCAAAGACAAGGTTACACAGAAGGGACTTGACTTGAGAAGCTCAAGTTTTAAGAGCCTCCTGGTTCTAAATCCAGGGTCAACGCTGGGCTGGGCAAAACCCCCAAGGCTGTACCCTACCTGCCAACAGATTGTTAAACCCAGGCAGGACAGGGGATGAGAACGCATGGGCGTCAACTCACCGGTGCCTTTGGGGTCGGTGAGCACCTCCGCGTCCACCTCCTCCCCCTCCACATGGAGCTCCCTGGTGTCCAGGCTCTCAATGATGTTGCTCATGTCTGCAGCGAGTTTCTTCAGCGTGGATGTGGCTGCATGGCTTTCTGCTCTCAGAGACATCTCAGGGGCCTGCGCTCAGGAGCCGCGGGGCGCTGCGGAGAGATGGGGCAGGGCTGTCACCACCCTGTCTGCAACACAGGGCTGAAGGAAACCACTGGCAATGCATGGACACATCTTCCTTCCATCCCTTCACCCACATTCATCCCAACTATCCGCATCCTACGCATCCAGTGCCAAATGTTCAGCCCTAAAGCTACAAACCACATCATCGCCTGGCTAAATCCCAGACTTAATTCACCCGGCGCTGCATTTCCCAGGTCAGGCTGCAGAGAGGAAAAGCTCACTCAGAAAATTCCGTAGGCGTTTTTGCTACACGTTCTTCCTTTGAGTGAAGCAGTGATAGAAACTCCTGGCATTATTAAGATTTCCTCTATTTCTATGCACCTTACACAACTGCCTGTGGTGTCTGCACGCCTCGTGCTCTCCCATGGCTCCATCCTCTCAGCAGGCTCAAAAGTGACAGCTGTAAAGGTTCCTCTCCGGGGTCAGGAGCATCCTGATGCCCACAGAAAGCCTGGGAGCAACAAGGTGGACCCCACAGCTTCTCTGCTCACTCATCCAGCATCCCAGGTGGCTGCAGGGGACCAGGCCACTGTCCCTTCGTGATGAGGACACGGCCAGGGAAAAGGCTGCTGCCTGCTCGGAGCACTCAGGCAGTGGCACTTAGAGGTGTTTGGGCACTGGTGACTACAGCACTTCCCACCTTTATTCCCACCCATTCATGCCAGAAGCCTGAATCACGAGAAAAAATGGGGAAGGAAGAAGAAAAAAAAATAAGGAAACAAAAGTAAATCGATATGTGAGGCATGGCCATTGACACTTGGCACAAGCCTTCCCTGCTTGTGAGTATTTGCAAACCTTCCTCCTCTTCCTCTTCCTTCTCCAGGCTCTGCATCTCACCATGGGGCTCTGGAGCTGGCTGCTGGTCCTTGCACACAGCCAGGCTCCAGCTCCTGGGCATCTCCCCGATGATGATAAAAGGTCCCTTCAATCGTTGTCCTGCTCTGCAATAAATGTCACAGCTCGACAGCTACACTGAAAAAATATGGACGGGACAAACTGGCAACATTTTACAGAAGCCAATACAAGGATGCCCATTTATACTTGTGGAAGCTCTTACATTGTGTTAAAGAATGATTTTTCCAAAAAAGTGTGACATTTCTGATGTTAAGTTCTGCAAAGAACACTGTGCAATTATTCTTGAGTGAGCTCTGCAGCAAGAGCCGGGTATGCCGTAACTTGGAAATAATTTAACATTTTAATAAATCATGTGTTTAGCTGCTTTTGAAAGAACATTCTTTATTATTGTTTCCTCTTGAAACAAGTCCATTATTTCATTACTACATAAGGCTGGTACCATGTAAGCCATAAAACATGCCAGAAGCAGCTGCCTTCAGGGAAAAAAAAAATCCATTTGCACACAGACTTGAATCAAGAAAAAGCGGGTCAATCTCTTCTCTTATATCAAAGTAAATGCAGAACCAACAGCTTCATCTTGGGAGTGAGGGCTCTGAGGGCCTTGGTGGCTCTGTCACCTTCCACCAGTGGCAGGGAATGCCACCAGAGCACAGAAGGCTTTAGGACTAGCCCAGGGGATCACTGGGCCCCCAGGTCACTTCAAGAGATGTGCTTGAATAATCCAAACATAAAACCACATGAGGGTACCTTCTTTCCCAGTGATACACTGAACTGTGGGACAATGTCCTGGTTTCAGCTGGGACAGAGTTAATTTTCTTCTTGTTAACTGGTACAGTGCTGTGTTTTGGATTTAGGACCAGAAGAATGTGATAACACACTGATGTTTGAGTTGTTGCTAAGTACTGCTTCCTCTAATTCAAGGACTTCCCAGTTTCCAGTGCTCTGCCAACGAGGAGGTGCACAAAAAGCTGCGGGGCAGGACAGCATGGCCAGGACAGCTGACCCAAACTGTCCAAAGGGATATTCCATTCCACAGGACACCGTACCCAGGATAGCAGCTGGGGAAATTGGCTGGAAGGTGCTGACTGCTGCTGGGGGCTGGGCACTGGTCAGGGGGTGGTGAGCAGTTACTATATTATGCATCCCTTGTTTCCATCAGTGTTATTCCCCTTTCATTACAATTATTACCATATTTTATTTTGTTTCAATTATCAAACTGCTCTCACCCCACTGATGTTGCCCTACCCAGCCCGTGCAGATGGAATTTGGCACTGGCACTGCCCCACACCTCCCTCATCACCACTTCATGGAAAGCCAGTTCTCCCTCTTGGAAGCTTTACACTTTTCCTATTCTAACAACGTACTGCAGAGGATTTCAATTATTCAGAGAGCATAAGGTACATTTTCATTTGTTTGCAGTGAAGTCATTCCACCTGATATAGACTGGCTTTGGATGTTTGATTTTCTCCCTGGAAAGCAGGCATACATAAACAGCATTCCCAAGGGACACCATGCCATCAGGCTTCCCCAAATAACCCCGGGGATGGCAGGAGGGAGCCCAGAGCCTCACTCTGCACCAACACATACAATAAAATTCTATTTCTCACTCAGCACTTCATGCAAGGAATTTTTTTGTGCATTTCTAGCTGGAAAGAAAGCAGCATCTTGCTTTGTATTTCTGTCTGCATTCACATTTAGAAACAAAACAGAATTTGGGGTTTTTTCTCCATCAGAAGATGCTTTTGCTTCAAGGAAACTTAATGTCCTTTCCAAAAAAAGTTTTCCATGGTCAAAGAGAACACAAGCCCAAACACACTCTGGCCATGCCATGCCAGCAATTACACTTGAAGGAAACCAGCAGACAAATACCACATCAGCAGGGCTGGTGGAAGAGCAACAGAGAGGAGCCCACAGGGAGAGAGGATGCTCACCCTCCCTCCTCCTCCTCCTTTCCTCCCCGCCGTGCCAGGTACAGCTGGGCTCTTTGTCAGATTAATTGACACAGTCGGTTAATGGATAAACAATTAACCAGTGTATGCAATGATTATTAGCAAGGGACTGCAGCAGGGCTCCATAACTCAGCTCTTTTCACAGCTGGCACAGACAAACCCTGCGATAAGGCAGGATCCAAACTCAGACAGACCTGAGTCAGCCCCAGCAGCACGATTCCCACTCATTCAGATTAGAGCCAAATTTTGGGGTTGAGAGGGAAAATGTGACTTGCCCACGGCCCTGTCAGCAGCCCCACGAACCTGGGCAGTGGCCATGCTCCCTGTCACAGCCGGCTGCTGCAGAGGACACAGGGCAAACCCAGCCCTGGGCAGGGAGGATGGCACTGGGGTCAGCTGGAAGGACAGGACATACCACATCCCTCTGCAAGATCTGCCAAATTGCTTTACAGGGCTCTGCTTCATAAGAGCTACTTAACCTCTTGGCCAGAGTTTCCATGCGGACACTCTCTGCATTCCCACGGGCGAGCTGAGGAATGCCTGGGTTAATCTGCAACAGGCTGGGTGTAAACAGGCACCACGCACGGATATCCAGGATTTAGCCACAAACCAGGCAGGCTACACCAAGAAGGCCCTGCCTGTCCTGCTGTTGCCATTCAGGATAGAAAAGAAGCAGCAAGTTTTTTAAAGGAAAAAACCTCAAACAACCAAAAGAGAAAAACCAGGGTCTGAGTGAGTCGAGAACCAGAGATCTGAACAAAGGCAAACCCTGTGCCAAGATGCACAAACAGACTATTGCCTGTGAGCCAGGAAGGAAGAGATGGTGCAGAACACAGGAAGACTCAGACCAAAAGCATTTGACCTGTGAGAACAGTGTCAATACTGAGAGAAGGCAGAGAAACATGACAACAGACTGCAACCCTGCAGAAGGCTGCTGTGAGCAGGGTGGACAAGGGGGAAGTGCTCTGAATTAGAATCACAGAATGGTTTAGGTTGGAAGAGACCTTAAAGATCACCCAGTTCCAACTCCCTGCCATGGGCAGGGACACCTTCCACTATCCCAGGTTGCTCCAAGCCCCATCTGACCTCGCCTTGAACACTTTCAGGGCTGGGGCATCCACAGCTTCTCTGGACAAATAATGCCTCACCACCCTCAAAGGCAAGAATTTATTCCTAATATCTAATCTAAATCTATTCTCTTTCGGTTTTATTGCTCGTTTAAAGCAGAGACCAGGGAGAAAGCCCTATCTAATGGCAAAGGCGTGGCACTGCCTGAGGAGTGGTTTGCAGAGCCCCAGGGCTGGAGGAGGCAGGGGAACAGCTGCACCCCCAGCACCCACACCCCCAAACCTGCTGCCAAGGCAGCCAGGAGCTGGTGTGGCAACCTGTGTTTGAACAGAGGGAAGGTGCTGCTGCAGCTTTATCCAGCTCAAAGTCTGCCTGGGCAAAGGCAGCAAGGAGGAGAACACAAGGAGAAGACTCAGCAGTAAAGGAAAACATTGGAGAGAATGAACAGACAAGGAAAAAAGGAGATGATTAAAATCTTAAAGAGGTAAAAAACACACACTACAAACCCCATAAAGACTGCTGACACTGCCTTTGTCCAACCCAGTTCTCATATTAATTATTTCCTCTTCCAAGCACCACTTAAGCTCTCTGCCTCCCACCCCAGGCTGTCTCCACAGCACATGGGCCCCAAACCTCTTGAACTAGTAAAATACATACACTGGAAATAGTGACTGCACCAAGAATCAGCCAAGATTTCAACTGCAGGGACAATGACTAAAAAAACAGAAATTAACTATATCAACCCCCGAGCCCTCGTGAATATACTGCAGACCTGTAGCTCCATCCTGCAACTTTGCAAGCCCAGTATCTACTTGTTATTTGCCATTTTGGTTATGCTTTAACCCCAAGTTATTACTTCAGGGATCATGTGACCATCTCAGCCTTCGCTAAAGAAAATTTTTTTCTACTTGTTGCACAGGACAACAAAAGCACAGCTTTCGAGGCATGGAAACTGGAAGGCAGAAAATACATATTTTTGTAAATATTCATGAACAGTTCTGTGTTTTGAAGACACTCACGTCCTGATGTGAAAATGTATGCAGCTGGTAATAGCACAGACTACCTAAAACTTGGTCAGCCTAAGTTTATTCTGTGTTGTGGCAGATCTGAAACAAGCTCAGATAATCACAGTGCCTTAATGAGGTTCCGATGCTGACAAGCACCACACAGAGCTATGAAACCCAGAAAACCTTCATTTGGAGAAATAGGGGAGCAGAAAAGAGGAAACATATCCAGAAAAAACAGACATTTCCTGCTAATGCCTCCCAGGGTTGGATGCTCTGTATCAACCCTTATCCCTATGGTGAGAAATGCTAGAATCCCTGAAAATTATCTCATTCCTGTTCTCATGACATTTCTCCCAGTACAGCGACCTTTCAGCAAGGGCCGTGACAAGTGACCCCTGTTCCCATACTTGGTTTTCTCCTGCAGGCAGCAGCGCTCATGGTGGGACACACGCAAACCTCCCAGGCTGCCTGGAGCAGAACAGGCAGGCTCGGGCCAAAACAGGGCAGTGAGATGAGGTTATTAAATAGAAAACAAACAAATAAACAACCAAAACAAAGCCCAAATAATCTGAGCCATGAATTCTCTCTCTCCCCTCCTGCTGCTGCCAGGAGCCTGGGTGAAACAGGGGCACCAAGAGCCCAGATGAAGTGCCAAGGAATTCCCATGCCTGATGCCCTCAACAGCTATTTGCTCCGTCTAGTGGTGATGAATCCTTTGCATGTAAATATTTCCTAATTCATCCCATTTTAAACCTAAAATTAGCTTTGGACCACTCCATCCCGAAGAAACACCCTCAGCTGATAAGAGCCATTTCTGAGGAGTTATTTGCTTCCCCCAGGAGAAGCTGGGCTTGTCAGCACCTCAGATTAATGCCCTGGCACACCTTCCTTCCCCAGCCCTAGGCAGGAGCCAGCCCTCCACCTCAGGTAAGAAGTGTCCCCTGTGCTCAGGATCCCTGCCAGCAGCACCTGCAAAGAGCATCCTGCTTTTCCGGCCCAGGAAAAATCCCAATACTCACACAAAACAAAACAGACACACAGTTTTTATCTTTCCCCTCAATACTTAATCAAAAACCTGGGGCTCTTGTAGGTAGCATGTTACATTTCCTAACTATGAAATTAAAAGACAAAGAGGTTGAAAAATGCTAAGCAATGCCTTCATGCCAGAGGAGCCAGCAGCCAGCAACGGCACATGCAGACGCCTCCTGAAAATCTGCCCTTCTGGATGCTCATACTGCAGGGGCAGTGCAAAAGGATTAGGGTTTGTTTTTTAAAACACACAGAACAGCCCTTGAATAAGAACCAAAGCATTGCTCCCACCCTGAAAAGATCTGGAGCTGGGGAACTGAAATAAAAATCTAGATCAACAATAAACATGATGAAACATCATCCCGACCTAATTTGCTTATCTTTAGCCCAATCCTGATAAAACCAAAACATTTTAAAACACCATTTCCAAAACAGCTATTCCCACAAAGTGCCCACATTTAACAGCAATACCTCTAAAAGCAGAAACCACTTAGTGCTTCCTGCAGCACAGTTGCCTGGCTCTGCATTATTGATTTCCACAGCCCTTGCCACATGAGGCTTATTGCCAAGCCACCAGCCTGGCCGGAGGAACAGCAAAGTCACAGGAACCTACAGGCCTGTTTGCAACAGGGCACGAGATGCTTCAAGGCTGGGATGGCCTGGAAATAACAGGTTCATCTTTGGAAGTCCCTGCTGCACCATCCACACCGGGCAGAGCCCCTTCTGCCCCTGCAGCATCCATCCCACGGCACTCCTGCTAGAGAAAAGGGCACCGAAAAGCCAGGCAGGTCAAGGGAAAGGATGAGGTAAGGCACTGGTGACTAACCCACGGCTGCAGCCAGAAAACCCCTCCGAGCTGGTTTGTCCCCACACCCAGGCCCAGCCTAAGCATCAGGCACCTCCCAAGGACTCGTTTCATTCGCTTTACAGAACAGTAAAGGGAAAACATAAACATCCTCGGATGGGCAGCGGCTGCTGATCTCATGCTGATGTACTGGTTGCTCTGGCTCCCACTCCCCCTGCCCAGCAGCACTCCAGGAGCACCATCCCTGCTTCCTGGGCTGCCACAGGAAGTGAAGCCTTCCCAGGAAACCGATCATTAGGTTTATTGGTAATTAAGGCTGGCCCTACACACACTAATTCATCCCCTTGTTTTGGATTCCTCAGGCGTGGACAAGAGTGTTGAAGCACAGCACTCGCACCTCAGGCTGTGCATCCTCCAGGGATCACCACCAGCCCTCCGCTCCCTGATGCGGTCACAGCACACACCCTCACACCCTGCAGCCCTAAACCCAGGAGCACTGCACGTAACACCCCTGAAAACCAGGACAGGGGATGCCCAGAGCCCCTGGAACCTGGCTACTCACCCCCAGAGACCCACTAGCACTATAGTAGCAGGCAGGCAAAGGGAACCAGGGGACAGCACCGTGGGGATCGGCTCCATCTCAGCATCCCCAAACCACACAACTGAGATGCGACAGAGAGGTCACTTGAGTCCTGGGCTGATGGAAAAGAGGGGATAGGAAAAGGGGATGGTCTTTGCCTGCTGCAAAGACCATCAACAGCAGCAAGGCCAGAGCATGCAGCACTTCTGGGTGCTGACAGACACACAGAGCTTGGCACAAGACAGAGCCCACAAAAGCTTTATAGAAAATCCTAAAAGCAAGGAGCTTGCCATCGTGACAGTGTTATGAACAGGACTCTTGGAGAGACCATCTCCACGAGGATCAGGGATAACAAGGACCACCACGGTGCTCACAGGATGATAATGCCTGGCTGCAGCTCTTATCTGTAGTTGAACACATCATACAAATACAGCACATATTTTTGTGACCTAAATGTACAGACATCTACAGGGCTGATGTCCTATACATCACTCAACACTATTCTGGTATCTCCCAGTGCCACGTCTGCTCCAGCAACTGCCACCTGCCAAGCCACATTTCCGCAGGGAATTCCAGCAGCTCGGAGATGAGCGGGCACGCTGGCAGGCAGCCCAACACCTCCATCCCTCCCTCCCTCCCACAGTGGGGTTAGGTGGCAGCTGATAAATGCAAACATAGACCTTCACACATCTCCTACCAGCCAAGCTAATTCCAGGGAAAGCACTGCAGCCTGTGCTCGGGAGGGATTTGGCGAATGCAACAGGATCTCAGCCCAGCCCTGTGCCCTGCACGGGCTCTGGCTCCTGGCAGCACCTCTAGATCACAGCAGAGAGCACAGGTATGTATCAGGAGGTCAATGTCCCTGCTCCTGCTGCCACCCTGCTGCTGACTAAACTGTTCCCATTAAGTGGGAACATGACTTTTCTTTCCCCTCCTGCTTTTTTCCGTGTGAAAGCACAGGGAGGTGATTTTTGTTGACCCTTTATGTGACCTGCTCAAAGAAATGAGAAATTCCTGCAGGTATCACAGCAACAAGGAGTAGCAGATTGACACCATGTATTTTTACTAATAGTTTAACTAAAAGTTTAACACTTTAATAAAATGCTCTTTCCATTGTCTTGACTTTTGGGAGTTTGTTTGCCTTAATGGAACTTTTCAAATAATTTCCATTTAAAAAAAAACCCCAAACACTTGGCAGGAGCAGAGGGCCATGATGGAGGAAGAAAGCAATCCTTCTACTAAATAGTACTACTGTTAGTGTAGTCCTCACTACAGGGCAGAACTCAAACGTTCCCACGTGAGCAGCCAAGTCCAGCTCCCTCCCCTGCCTGAGAAGTCCAAGGCACAGGCTCATCTCCCAGGGTGGCTTCCCCAGGACACCACCAGCTTTGAGGACAACCACTGCAGGGTGACCACCACCACAGTTTTACTGATACTTTTGTCCCTCTCAGAGGCAGCTCCAAGTGCAGGGTGCGGGGCTGGGACCCACACGCAGTGCCAGGCCCACACAGGTGTTCGCACGGTGCCGTCCCACGCTGATCCCTCCTGGCACTGTGAACCAACCCTGTGACTGCTCACGCTGAACATTAACCTCTGCCAAGCTTTTGCTGACCGTGCACACACTGTGCCGGGGGTGTACTTTGGTAAACCCAAAGTACTGGATGAACTCTGGTTAATGGGTGTGAGAGGAACTGCGGCACCTCGGAGTCACCAGGCTGTCCCGGCAAGGGTACGTCCCAGTTCCTCTCTCTGCTCCTCAGCCAGAATCCCGCTGCCTCTCCATCCCAAATGGGACCCTGCACGTCCCTGAGAGCACTGTCACCTGCTGTCCCTGCCCAGGACAGGGACAGGCTGGAGCCACAAGTGCAAAGCCCCACGATGTGGCGCAGCCACTCTCATCACCCCAAAACGCTCCTGTACTCCTGCCTGCAAACCTGGATTCAGCACCTTTCCAATCTGAAGCTCCCTAGTGATTTTTCATGTTTTATTTAGCAATGCTTTTAAACACGTTTGATGCATTCTGGCTGATAAGCTCCACAAGAATTTGATGTCTCTATCCTCATTTGACTCCGGTTATTTTCCAGTCTACTCCTAAAGCTGCAGCGCTCAGCGGCCACAGCTCCCACCGTTGAGCTGAGACACCCAGCACTACAACCCCGTTGTACAATCAAGCACCGTTCCCAAAAACCAGCACCAGCAAGTCCCAGAGGTGCCAACAGGAGGGTGCATGTCTGCTCCTGATCCACATTTCCAAGAACAGCTGCTTTTCCTCACCACAGCCGGCAGCAAGCACCGACACGGGCAAACACCGGCCCTCGGCCTCCCTTTCACACCCAGAAATCTCCAACCAGTTCCCAAGTATCTTCATCTGAGGATTTAGGATAACATTAAGGCCTCCCAAGGACTGCATTTTCCTTCTCCCTGGCCAGCTAAAACAAATATTTGGGAACATCTCATTTACAAGAAGAAAACAGTTGGTTTGGGGAAGTCCCAGAGGCAATTTTAAGAGAAGCCATTAAACAAGGCTCAGAGGGCAGAGGTGATGCTGTCCCCAAGACTTCATGGAGGGCTCCAGGGGGCTTTGCAAATCAGCCTCTCCCATGGAGACCCTCCATGGTAACCCAACAGCACCTAGGACACAGGGCACCCAAGTTACTGAAAAGTTAATTTTTCTATACCTTGAAGTGTTTGATGCATTATCAGAATTAAGGATGAGTAAATAATCACAGAAATTGGGTTCAGATTTCTCAAACAACTCTGGAACAAAGGCTGAGGTTTCACACTGAGATCAAATCCAGGCAAATTCAATAAGAAATTGTCTGTTATGAAGCAGTAACTTGCAGAAACAGAATAGCTCCCTTATGTTTCTTTCTTGAATACAACTAAACACCTGCAAATTTATGCAAAATAGCTCATTTACACACATTGACAATACTGACAGCTTGCTTAGAACAAAATACATGCCGTGGACAAATTTTTTTTAAGCACTTTCCTAGAGGGGAAAAACAATGCCTCAATCAAGCCTGCACTCAGGAGCCCGCTGATGGCAGGCAGGGAAAGATGATGCTCATCTCAGAGCTCAAATCGAGCCTCAGCTGCCTCCTCCCTCCTCTCTCTCTCACCCAGGTTCCCAGACCTCCAGCGCCTTACAAGCAACACCGGTGTCTGGGCAGGGCAGACACCCTGCAGCTCATTCTCCTTTAATCGAAACTCCTCTACAGTATTTTTCCCACAAATTCCTAGAGGAAATCAGAGCATTAAGATTACAACTTCCAAGCTTAACCCTCCAGACCTCAGCACACAACGAGGCAAAAATTAAAGACTATTTCTCCTTCAACTGCCATGACCTCCTGGAGCAGCGCTGCCCAGAAAAGTGTTTGCAGAGAGTTTTCTACATGTACAAAAAAAGCTGTTTGGCAGGAAGAAATGCAATAGTTTTGGGAGAGAAGTAAAAAACGCCAAACAGGCTCAGACAGCAGTTCCCATCTCGCCAGTCCTTTCTCCTGGTGAACAAAATGGCTCACTTGCCATAACTGCTGCCAAAACTCTGCAGGATCAGGTCTAACCACAGAGATTTCAAAGCCACCGTGAGTCATCTACTATTCTTTCTTGGTAGGACTTAATGCTGGGTGGGACACAGACACAGAAAAAAAAAATCAATTTGCAGGAAACCTCAGTCATGGAAAAATATACTTCAGAACATCTCACGGGGACTACATAAATAGCAAAAGAGAAATGAGAAAACAAAGTACTTCTTTCTGAAAATACTATGATGCACTGCCTGCTCTCCAAATTGTTTCAGCAGCCCTTCAGCTGTGACAGAGAGAGGACAGCTGAACGCCCTGAAAGACCCCAGCACCCAGGGGTGCTTCCCACTGCACCCAAGAGAACCACAAGCAAGGCAGATTCGTGTTCTTCATGTGAAGTCAGCTGCATCATGTAACTGCATCTTGCTTGAATTGAAAGAGAAAACGCAAGCACAAACCATCCAATTGTTTCACCTCTTCTGTGCTACATTCAAAGCTGGTTGGGAGTGAGAACATTTACTTTTTAAATAAAAAAAAACCCCCAAGAGCAAGGTTGGCTTTAGCCAGGTAGTGGGGTGCAGTTACGAGGTCCTGCCATGGCCACAACACCTCAGGCTACTGAAAGTGTTGGAAAGGTGCAATTAATTACTCTTGCTGGTTTATTTTCCCCCCCGAAGGCTTCCTGGAGGCTTCAAGCAGGAGTCAGGCCAGCTGAGGGTGAGAAGCCTGTGCTGCAAGGTTCATCTGACCCAACGCAATGCAGAGAGCCCGTGTTCACCAGCGGGTGTTTTCTGGGTGGGGCAAACGCAGACGGGCAGGAAGAACAAGAAATTAGTATTTCTAATTTAAAAAAATCCTGCCAGAAGTCCGTTTGGTAAAATGGGAGAAGTTTCTAGGAAGTGGCTCAGCAATGAGTCAGTGCCGGTGGCAAGGAAGAGCCCCGGGAACAGCATCAGCAGATCCTGGAGGGAAGAGAGAAGCAAGTTCTTGCACGGTCAGACAACCAGAAACTGCAACTGGCTCTGAATCAGCCACTTGCACAGGCTGGGACAGAGGCTGTCAGAGCGCTGCTCTGTGGGACATTGTCTGCCTGGCACTGCCTTTTGTCTCTGTGCTCTGGAACACTCGTCCCGGAGAAGAGAGGACCCTCTGTGCCCGGACCACCTTCCCCAGCCCCGGGGAGGAAGATGTAAAGTGCCCCCAGCTCACTGGGATCTTGCTGCCAATCCTGAGAGAGCCCAGGGAAGCACCAGGTGTTTATCAGTAGGCTTATTTCTCTGAAAAAGGAGCCCTCGTGTGAAGGCTGCACACACGAAGGCTCACTGCACCGGCAGAAGGAAAAACGTAAGACAGGAATCAGGCCCACTCACAACCTGTCCTGAAAAATGCAATCCAGGAAATACAGTTTAATTCTTTCTTCACATCATCAAAACCAGGAAAACAGACCTCAGCACCATGAACAGTCTGAATATTTGCTGCTGTCAGTATGGTGTGCACAGGACTCCCCCACCCAGACAGAAAAGTCTCCTCCTGTCAAGTCAACCTGCCAATAGTGACGAGGTTTCTCATCCTCAGTCCTGCAACTCCTCCCCCAGAGGCTTTCCATGAGTGGGCAGTGGAGGGGTGCTCTTTCTCTTCTGCAAAATGTGCAGCCCATCACTATTCACCTTTTTTATTACACCTGCCCTTTTATTACAGCCTTTCTCGCTAAAGAGTCAGCTCCTTAGAGCAGAAGACCATTTATTTTACCTATTCCTCCTCTGCCATAAAAACAAGAACAGAGGAGGAAGGGACAGTGTCATTACACTACGGTAACTAATGCAAACTGGCTACTTTGCTGTCACATCCTACTGGAGGTGTAGCACCATTTTATTTGATAGAGCTCAACGTGGTCCACTCTGCATCCCCAGGGAGTAAAAGAGAAGATTTAAGGGAAAACAAATCGCAGAAATGTGACCAACCAAAGAGCACAAACACCCCACACAGCCAACACCGGCTTCAGTGTAGACTTGGCACAGATGGGCAGACGCATGCCCAGGGTTCATTCCCACCCAGCCCCACTCTCGGGCACTTTTTATTGGCACCCAAGCAAGCACGGTAGCCCATTAAGACTATCTCAGGTAATTACCTGGATATTAAAACCCCACATACATTCCATTTTGGCAATAAGCCCTGAGCAGGCTGTCACCCTGCCTGCTGAGCTGACACCAAGCTTGCTGCTGGAGTGGCGACAGATCCTCTGGCACTTGCTCCATCCCCCTCCCTGACCCTTTTCCAGCAAGATTTCCCTGACCTGGATCTATTTAGACTTGTGCGAGCCACAAGTGTTTTTAAATATAAGTTTTTATTCTCTGAGACAAAACAGGCCTCCCTTGTGGGGTACGTGGCTTCCTCTCTGCCTGGTGCCATCCCAGCTCCTTTTGGGGTCCCAGCTCTCCAGCGTGGGAGCAGCAGCCACCAGACAGCTTCTCCCCCTCTCCCCACAGCAGCAGATGGGTGCCCGGGGGCCGGAGCTGTCTGACAGACACGAGCCCCACTCCCACCTTGTTATGTAAACCCCCAGGTTTTGGTGTTTATCTGCTTTAAGGATCCAGAAATCACTAAGTGCCACCTCAGCGCGTGGGCGCGAGGAGCGAGGGATGTGCGAAGCGCTCGGGGCAGCGGCGACGGCACGCGATGCCCCCGGCGATACCTCCCACTGCTCTGCGTGGAAACAGAGAAAACTCTGGATTCCAAAGACAAAAATATATAGAAATACAAAATTCATGAGCTTCAAATCCACATTTCACTCCTGTTTGTTCCCCCCCACCTGCAGAGGAGCCAGGGTAAGGGTGCGTGTCCCATGGCAAGGGCCATGACTGCCCCGTGCTACCCTGGACACCCTGTGCCAAGCAGGTGAGGGAGCAACATGGCAAATATTCTGTAAATCAAACCTGGCAAATGGAGCTTTCTCCATCAGTCCCTCCACCACTTTCTGCCTTCCAGAGTGTCTGCACATGCAGAACTGGTATGTAAATGTATCACATGATCACAAGTCCATGAAAATGAGGGACAGGGCAGGTGCACCTGGCTAAATATCTGTTAAAAACTTATTTTTATTTCTAAAACAAAAAAAAAAAATTGAATTGGCAGTATATATCTATCGCTGTTCTGCAGCTCAGCAGAGCTGAGGTCTGGCCCTGCATAGGTGGGCGCAAAGAAGCCAGGCTGCACACAAGCTGCACACACATCCCACCTCTCTGAGGGCAGAAAAAGCATGGCAAGCAGCACCTAAATATGGACTAAAAAAGCCCTTATTTTGGCAAAAAAGGAACCAAAAAAAGGCTGGCCAAGGTTTTGTGAAGGGAAAGAAAAAAGAACACAGTCGCAACTCCTGTCAGGCAAATGATCATGACCAAATCTCAGTCCCTGCAGGAGATTCCAGAGTACAGGGCATGTGAAAGCAAGTTAAAAACACATCATCAAATAATTGCCAGTCAGACAATAGGAGGAAAAGGCATGAAAGGTTTGCTCTCGCCCTCCTTCTTCCTTTCCCTTAGCCAAGACCAGGTGCTTACTGACATCAGACATTCCAGAAGAAAATCAAATTGTTTCTTCGGCTCTGTTATTCACAGATTTAGGGCCATTGGCCAATGCTGATTCTCACTAAAGCTTTATAATTATTATTTTTTTAAAATCACTTGCTGCAAAACAGCCGTTCCAACATGAAATTACGGAACCACCTGTTTGCACCAAAGGCATCACAAGGGTGCTGCTCCTCATGGAGCACGATGGCTTCCTGCAGTACTCCAGCAATTTCAGACTCTGAGTTTCTCCTTCGGTGTGTTAACTGGGTGCAGACAGAGAGCAGATAAAACTAGAAGCCTCTGTGAACACTAGTAATTGATATCTTCCCTATTATGTAATTTCAAGGGAATAACACTTGTGGTAATGCCAGCATTTAAGTGCACTCCCCTGACATTTCCTTCCTTGAAGGTTTGATAACCTGCTTTAAATCAATTTTCAGAGAAGGAACAACTATAAAACCCAAGTTCAGCTGGCTGAACTTGCACTTAATTATGTAAGAGATTTCTCAAATCACTGCTGGAGATAAGACCCACTCCCTTAAAACATCTTTCCTCCACCACAGACACACCTGCAGTCTAAAGAGCAGTTCCTAAATTACAAGGATAACCATGTCAAGATGACACAACCCTTTACACTTTGTTACTATTAGGAGTAATAAAAATTTCTAGGTGACGCACAAGATTTTAGCTCGCTTTGCGAAAGATTAATTTCACCGGCAAAGATCACCTACCTAGCACTTATAATTTCATTTACACACATGTGAAACAGCATCTTCAGCAGTTTAAAGAAGCTGCAGTACTGATACCAGTGCACTCTTCCTCAGCTGCAAGAGCTCAGGAGACACCTGTCAACAACAGCATTTTTTGTGGCAGGAGTCCGCACCTCTCAAAATAAGAAGAGCATCATGGCCTCCAGGAAAAGTGAATTTATTAAGTCTTTTCCAGTAAGACCAGAGCCTCAACACCAATTTTCAATAATCCTGGAAAGAATGATGTTATAGATCAAGATAAAACTAAATGTGCAGCTGAGTATTTAAGTGAGACCTTTCAACCTTCTCTACTCAGGAAAGTTAAATCTTGGCAAAACCAAATTCAATAGCTGTATATCTCAATAAACTTTCATACAATCGGCTGAAGCACAGTCTACAGTTATCTCTGTAAATTTTAACAGGTCTTTTCAGAGGGATCTGACCTTGGCCCCGTCCCACAGGGAGCTCTGACCAAGCCTGGGGCTGGCTGCCTCTCCGGAGGGGAGGGCAGATCCAGGGCTCAGTATCCCCAGGCAGCAAACCCTGCACCAAGATGGGCGATGGGGACACTGTGGGAGGTCACCCACGTGCTGCACCCCCAGGCCTGGGGGAGGCCAGACACACTTTCCCCCTGTAAAAAACCCTGATTTTACAGGCTTGGTGCTACCTTATGGCATAAGGACGGGAGGAAGGGCCTCCTTCAGCCGAACGCAAGGGCAGGGCAGGGACACAACGGGGACTGGCTGCTGCCAACCCACGCCAGTGCTCTGCACCAACCCCCCGAACCCGGATCAGGGATCCCAGCATCCCTGCGGAGTGCTCGGCATCACAGGGTAACAGTGACCCTGAGAAAGGGGCTCTCCGCATAGTCACAGTAAGCACAGCGCAGGCTGACGACAAGCAGCAAAGGAAGGGTAACCCAGGGACTCAGACTCGGAGCTTCCCAACTTCTGGCAAAGCCGGGCAGGATTTGGCCGTGAGACCCAAGTCACAGGGCTAACACTCCTGCGAGCATCATGAGGTGGTTGGAAATTAAGTTCCCTGGTTACCTGCGAGCCTCTGGCATGAGCTCACGCTTATCAAATGGTAGAGACGGCACGGGAGGGAAAACATGAATTCTTGAGCGATTAAAGACACTCGAAAGAGAGCTCCCACCCCTCGAGCTGCAAGCACAGGCAGCCCGAAACACAACGCCGTAGGCAAACAGGGGGTTTTTGTCCCAGCAGCCATGGGCACATCGGCCTCGCCGTGACCTCCGCACTTACCATCTTCCACCAGTGTCCAACCAGCAGAGCTCCATCCACCCCGTCCGACTGCCGGTGCCTGTCCCCAAACAGCCTCGCTGGAGAGGCACCGTGCAGATTTACTGAAAGGAGGGATGTGGGGATCGCGCAGACCTGGGCACACAATGGGCATTGTCCCTCTGTGTGCGGAGAGCCTGGCCAGCCCGGAGGAACGCTGTCAAAGCCAATGGAGCTGCACTGACTTGAACCACGGTCCGGCTCGGACCGGAGGCACTTTGGGGCTGAAGACTTCTAGAGAGCATCATGCCCAATAAAGAAAAGCAGCAACAGGCAGAAAAGGCTTTCATTGCAAGAAACCCAGCCGGCAGCTCGGCAGAACGGGTTGGGTCAGCACGTTGAGTAACTCTCAGGGCTTTCCCATATCCCAAAAACGGCGGGTACAGAAGGGACGTGGCAGGGTCACGGCTTCGCCAGCGCCGGGGACACTGAAGTTCACCGCATCGCCGAGCTTCCCAACCCAGGCGCCCGCGCTGACCGCAGGGCAGGACCGCACCGACCCGAACCCACCCATTTCACAGCACGAGAAACACGCAAACCATCCCGAGTGCGTCCGACAGGCGACAAACACCTCCCCGCGGCAAAGCCTGCCCCAGCAAAGAGCCCGGGCAGGGGATTCGCTTGAAAACAGACGCCCTGCGCTGAAGTCACCGCAGTGCCCCGGGCTGGGCGCCCACCCCGGGGCACCGCC
>VZTA01012029.1:457349-528741 GCA_013398855.1 Mohoua ochrocephala
CGCGCCCGCCCCCGCTGAGGGCACCGCGGCCGCTGCCGGGACCGGGACACGGCCCAGGGGAGGGACGGGCACCCCGCGCCCCGCCCAGGGTGAGCGTGGTGAGCCGAGGGAAGCGCAGAGTGAGCGAGAGGGGAGGAACTGGGCTGCTTAATTCCAACTTCGCAGCGCGTGGAGGGACTTTGGGATTCCTGCGCGCTCCGAGTGCCGCTTCAGGAGCACTGCTCTCCCCTTCGTGCCCGGACTCTCCAAGAGGGAGAAGCCACTGTTCCCCGCCGTCACCGAGGAACTGCGTTTGGCCAGGGAAACAAATTGAAAAAGCCTCTGCAAATTAACAATTATTAATTGCACATGCGATGCTTTTTTTTTTTTTTTTTNTAGCATAAGACAACCCAATAATTACAGTCCGGTGCTGTTTGGATCCGAGCCGTCCTCCCCTGCACATGCTGCATATACCATGTTACTTCCCATATGCCCTTTTCAATATGCAAAGAAGCAGATTTTTTAGCGAGAGAGAAATTTTTTGTGCTTGCAGAAGCATTGAACTGACATGCGGATAAGCAAAATCCCCAGCAGGTTCCAGCTATAACCCAGCCGTGAGTGCTGGTGAAACGCCCAAAATCTGTCTGCAGCACTGCAGCTCTCACTGCTGCAGCTGTGCAGGGAGATTCTTGGTGGTTTCTTCCAGGCAACTCAGTGATTCCACTTCTATCTCTACAGCAAGACTTCAGCATGGTTATTAGGATATTTTTCTTCCTTAAATGATATTATTTTTTATTTCTTTAAATGATGAAGAACTGAACTGCAGTCCTCGATTGTAGATGAGATAAATAACCCGACTTTGATCACTGCTGATTCAGAGGCAGCCTCTATCCCCTGTTCTGGCAGTGCAATATTGAAGCATCACATTCTCCACCAGAGCAGCACCTGCCTTGTTTATGGGCACACCTGTAACACGCTGGCTCAGCTCGTTTACACTGGGCTTACTATGACTTGGCTGACCAACGCCTTAACAAAAGCAGTGTGAGTGATGTGCTTCACACCTAAAATCAAACTTGGAAATCTAAGGTGGGTTCCCAATAGCATTGCAACGTGGTTTCCTTCAGCTCATGGGGTTGGGCTCAAGCACTGCCCCATTCAGCATCCGTGGAGAGCTGTGAGTCAGGGTGGCTCAGCAGTGCTGGCTGCGCTGAGCAAGGAAAAAGTCAGCACAGGCATTTGTAGCACTCAGTGTCGGGAGAGAACAAAGCAAGAGAGGAAACCGGGGTGGAACACTGCAGGGCAATGGGAAATATTCAAAGTTATTCTATATCACTGCCACTTCCACCCCAAAGAGTGGGCAGAGCCATGTTCCAGAAGGGCACATTACCCAACACTGCAGAGAGGCTTCATGCTAAACACATGGAACAGGAATGAGTGGAGACATGGCACGGGGAGCATCCCTCAGGGCACCCACCTGCCCAGCATACCCAATCTCTGCCGTCCTCTCCAGACACACCTCTGTTCACCCCACAGCTTCCTGGGGCAGGAGGCCAGCAGGCTGCAGGGGACCTCTGCCACCTCCCATCTCTGCACACCTTTCCGCTTGCGTTGATGCAGAGCAGGGACATATCAGACACAGAGAAAAACAACTTTCTCTGCAGACGAACCCCTGCCCTCCCGCCCAGAGCTCATTTCAGTGCTCATCCCCTACGTGACTGGCTGATTTCTGGCAAATCTTTCCAAATCCATAAACCTTAGCTCACTTAATGCGTGTTTAATCTCTCCGCTGTAGGTTTGTGTTGGCAGTGAGCAGGGCTAGACCAGGAGCAGACGAGAGCAGCCAGTGTAGGTGAGCATTTTGGCCTCTGCTTTGCACTGTTCCCCCCTCTGCAGCACCACAACAGAGCAGGTTCTCCACACACAGTTATCATCTCTCCCAGCAGAAACACCACTGTCTGTGCCCATGTCCCATTAGTGGTTTTTCTACACTTCCCAGAACCTTCCCTGTCCCAGAGGCAATTCATAAAGTGGATACTTGGCACATACCCTCGAAAATATCTTGAGCTCCGAAGAAGCGCAGTATTATCTGCCAGGAGTTTCTTTGCTTCTCTCCCACCTACTTTTCAGTCTTCAGGAACTTCCACACATCCCTCAGAGGATGCCTGGTGTCGTCACAGGGGTGTGAAGTTTTCGTATTTAAGGTGAGACTCTGGTGCAAAGAGTGTTCTGAGTGACAGTCAGGCAGGGATTGACGCTGCTGCAGTCTGTAAAACCAAGATGCTGATATTAGCAATCTTTTTTTATTTTATTGTTATTTAGTCGTACTTCATATTTTTTTCTCCTCTCTAAAAATTTTCACTTCCATGCCCAACGAGGTGGCCAAAAGTGGGGCTACGTGAGGCATGTAGAGACATCTGCAGAAGGGCTCCTGGAGAACTGAAAGCCTGTGCAGCTACACACCAAACCCAATCCACCACCTGAAAGATAATACAGGAAAAGAAACAGGCATTCTTTTTAAATAAGGACATTGTCTTCAATCTTGGTCACCACTTGACATGACAACGCAGGGAGAAGGGGGAGGAGCAGAGGGACAGCAGCTGCTGGACACTAGAGAAATGCCAAACAAGGCAAGGCTTTAAGGGGGAAAAAAAGGGGGGAAATAAATGCCAAACCAAGAGCGAGCAGGAGTGAACATGTGACAGCACAAAGAAGCGTCACCTTCTCCAAGCCTCTCAAACCATTTTTTCACACCCAGAAAAACACTCTCCCCCTCCTCTGTGGCAAGAGGCAGTTTTGCCAATGGGTTGGAGCACAGGAAGGATCTCAGCAGAGCTACATCAGGGATTTGTCTGACATGCTGAACACAAGTGTCACCTAAATACAGGGTTTTACCCATAGAGGTTTTTATCACCCATTTGCTTTTCCTTTGTTAAATGAGCCTAGCTACACCAGTACAAACCCCAGCTCTGTGTTACTCAGTGCCACCAATAATGGGCTATTCCCCAGCCCAGTGCTCCTGACACTCTTCACAGCAACCCACACATCAAAGATGGAAAAATAAAAAAAACAACCATCAAATGCCTGAGTGGAGCATCTTGCTGCCTGTCTTTCATATCTGCAGGCATTGAAAGGGCCTTTTTCCTCCTTTTATTTCCCCTTTAGCCACCCAGGGGCTCCCTGACACCAAGTGTGGGTCATGTTGGTGCCTCTGCAAAGCCATGGGGACCAGAGGGGAACTAGGGGAAAAAATAAGGAGTTGTTTTCCCCTGGCTGGGCCACATTTGGGAAGGAGCCCGCAGAGCCCCAGGGGAGGGAGGAATCAGCTTTGTCATCCTCAGTGAGATGAGGGTTTACTTTGGCTCTGTGTAAAGCCAGGCTCCAGCATGGGACACCACCATCCCTCCTGCTCCTGCACCCTGTCCCTCTGCTGAAGATGGCCTGACTATAGAGCAAAGAGTTTCCTGCCCCACAGCACAGGGACTCTGCAGCTCTTTAGGACAAAAGGGCTATTTTACCCTGCATCCCAGAGCGTCACCTCACTAGGGACTGGAAATGTGTTTCGCTGTAGCCATTTCAGAACAGTGCAATGAGAAAGGGCCTCACATCCTCCCACGAGGGACACAAGGGATGGGGCAGAACAGTGCTCAGCTCCAACCCTGACTCCAGTGCCCCCACGGCACCCAGAGCAGGCGATGGAGCCCCGTGGAGGTGTGCACCAGACACTCCAGAAAAACCCTGTGGATCCACACTGGGGCAGCCACTGGTGACACTGCCAAGGATGAAGCAACTCAAGACAACCCAGCGTGGGCCAGCTGGCATTAAGCCACATACATGCACGAAAAAAGAGAGTGATTTTATTGTTTTGTCCCATAAGACCAGTATTCCAAACGGAAAAGGCAGGGTTTCTTGTAGAAATGACATTGTCAAGTGCTTTTTTCCCTCCTCTCCCCTTCAAGGACCACTATTGTCCTCCTGACTCTGAGGGAACAGGCAGGGGAGGAAGTTTTGTCGAAAGGCACTTCAGCATGAATTGCCTGACTTGGCCACGGGGCCTCCTGGGAGTTGTAGTCTTGTCTTCTCCCATCAAAACCGCTTTTTTTGGCAGAACTCCGTGTCAGCGTAATACCTCCCATGACACAGCAGCAACCCCCCTGCACAGTCAGGGGACAGCGGGACCCCTGGACTTTACTTGCTACAAGATAACCCCGGGGGCTGCTCAGGATCCAGACCTTATCAGATTTGGCCAGAATATTTCAGTTTTCTTTCACACCCTTCTCCTCTCACAGAATTCCCATGGAAACACAAACAAAGCTCTTGCTGTTTGGGTTTGGCTGGGGCTTTTTTCCTTCTCTCGGCGGGAGGTGCGTGTGTGTGTGTGAAAGTGGTAAATGAAAAACTTTAAAAAACCCTAAAAAAAAAAGAGGAAATAAAAAGAAGAAGAAAAATACACGATAATACATGAGATCCCATGTCTAGCTTGATTTTCCCTGCAGCAGTGCATCTCCCCTCTGTATCACCCCTTCAGAGCCTCAGGGGACAGAAACGTGCCTCAGAGCTAAAATAATACATATTTCTTGTATCCCAAACACGCTTTTGCCTAGGAAATGCCCGAATCCCAGCTATCCCGCCCTTTTCCTCACTGGTGCATCGTTCCACAGATACCTGGATGCCACCGTGTGGCAGCTGCCCCGAGCAGCGGTGGAGGGACAAGGATACGGACAGGGCTGCAGGGAAAGGCAAGGCTTTAAGGGGGAAGAAAAAGAGTGAAAATAAAATAACAAGAAGGGTTGGGTTTTTTTGGGTTTTTTTTTTTGCAGCAATTCACAAAACTTCAAGGAATGCCAAGCACGTCAGTACATGAAGCACAGGATCTGGAGGAAGGAGAGAGTGCAAACCAGCTCCGTATGGTGTTGAGCTCAGACACACACTGTCTTTCTATTTAAAGCCCTGCAGGAACGTGAATGCCAGGTTTGAGTGAGCTCAACAAGTCCCTCTGAAAACAATTTACATGGTCCTCTCTACCACAGGGGCTGGTTATCTGACAGCTTTTAATGCCTTACCATTCCCACACAGCAGGATACAACCCACCTTTTCCTGCTGGAGGACTGAAGTCCGGATCTGGAAAGGTATTTAATTAATGACAGAGACCAGTGGGACTTCCCTGGGGTCCAAATCAGCTTTGGGATGAGGACATGGGCTGCAGAGTGTTTAGTGCTGCTGCCTGCCCACCCCTCCCCTTTCCCTCCACGTGGGAAACAATGCTGGGTGGAGCCCTGAAGATGAGGATTGTGCTACCAACGCCGTGTCCCCAGGCACATCCTGCAGGCCAAACCATCTTGGCAAGGCCAGAACATCCTTCCTCCTCTACCAGCACCCTGAAACTGTCTCCTGCCAGGAGGCAGCAAGAAGAAAGCAATACCCAGCCCAGGGTCAAGGTTTGGGGTATGCCTCATTCTTCCATCTTCTGTCTCCGGGGAATGCCTTATTTTCCCATTAAGTCCCTGTGGGGTATGTCTCAGTTTCCCCTGGTCTACATCAACAGCACTGCCTGTCATTTATTCCAGGGTGCAGTTCATTGAATGGAGAATTACATGTTTTATCATTTGTCCATAACAGGCTGTCAAGTCGCCGCGTTATTATTAGCAACAGGAAAGGAACTAAGTAAATTATTCCTAAAGTATGCAATGAGCACTTGAGTAAGCGTTAAGTAATGAGCGTTTCTTTAGCGAGGAATCCAAGCGAGACACGAGACACGCTCCACCCATTTGGTTAACAGACAAAGGCTTATATAAGCTGGATGTTACATAAAACCCTAAAATAGGGAGCCGGAGCACTCCCCCACCTTTGGGTGATAGCTTTGCTGCAGCCCACGGGTACCTGAGCTGACATTGAACCAGCTCCGAGCTAAGAGGCAGCTGATGGCCAGGCCTGGAGCTGGCAGGAGCCAGTGGCAGGGACAGAGGTGTCCTGTGTGTGCTGCCACCAGCCTTGAGCACAGCTCGGGTGGCGAGTCTGGATTTGGCCTCGCACTGCTCCGGAAACGGCCCCTCCAGTGACGCGCTCCAAGCAGCTCTATCATCCCTGTGATGATACAGGAACGTGTCTCTGTTCTTGTGTGGCAGGGCAGGCTAAGCACCACCCAACCCCAGGGTGTCATCCCGAGGGAATTATACCTGGTGCTTAGGAAGGAGCACGCAAGCAGGGCATGGTTGTGGGGAACCTTCTCTGCGGCTCTCCCTGTCTCCAGGGATCTGCAGGAAAGGGACTTGACGAGACAGAAGTTCTGTCTCTGTCGTTTCCCAGCTCCTGGCAGCTGATTCTTTCAATAAATTGACAGGTCAGTTCTTAAGTTCTCGTGAACTTTCGACTTCCGCCACATCATGCGACAAAACCCACCGCAACTTACCATAATTTATCTGCAGGGAAAAGGGGATCCACATCTTGCAACATCGACTACTAGAGCTAAAAAAAGCAGGCTGGTAGGGGGTGCAGCCTCTTCATCACATCTTGTGTGCCTGAAAGCCTGTCTGTCTAGAGAAAAATCATCTGTCTCCATAAAGAAATACTTTTCCTCTCTAGACATCTTGCATCCCACCTTAAAATGCACAATTCCAACACTCAGACGGCAGAATCAGCTGACAGCGGCGGTTGCTTCCTAGACACGAGGTCAAAAAAAAAGTCTCAGAGAAGAGAATTTGCAATTCTCTTCATAGCCCAGACACCAAATCCTCCTTCAAATGCAGGTATCAGATGCAGTTGCATGAGAAATCGGGGACATTTATCTGGTTGGGGGGGCAGAAAAGGGGAGAGAAAGATCTTTAGGCACGGGATTGTTGGGCAGGCAGAGCAAAACGTGTCAGGAGTTACTCTCTGGACTACAAGGGAGCTATTCATGGCTGCAATCAGTTTGCTCTGCGGTACTTGCAGGAACACGCCAAGGCTGCTCTGTGATTCTGCCCGACTGACTTGGTGTTTGTGATTTGCCTGACCTTTGCTCTAAATAAATGGGAGCCGCACAGGGGGAATTTTGATGCATGGTCCCCTGCATCTATAGCATCCTCCCCGGCTGCAACCCACTGGCTTCCTGGGGCTTTGTTTTAAAGGAGAGATAGACAGAAGGCAGGCAGGAGGGGAAAATGAAGAAATGAAATGCAAGCTGTCTGGCCCACACAATTAAAAAAAAAGAAAGAAAGAAAAAGAAATCAGAATAGCCTGGCTTTGTTTTCTGTCATGTTATTTATCTTACTTCAGAATTAAATCCAGATGACATAGATAAGACAGGGGTGACCCCTAGTGCCCTCTCCAGCTGCAGCTTCCACTGTTATTCCCTGTATTGATATTAGAGCATAAACGGAGGGAAGAAGCAGCACCTTTCAGATTTGTTCTTCATTCACAAAGCCTCTCTCTCTCCCCTTTCAGAAACAAGATCTCATTTCCTCTCACTACTGAAACTCTATCACTGCGAGGCATTCACTGCAGCATCTCTTTGTCGCTGTTGTCTGGGAACAAAATTAAACACATTTACTTGTGTAAGAACTTATTATATTCCATTGACTATTTATCATAGTACATTTATATTTATCACCTTACATAAAAGAAAGAAGAGCCTATTTTGCTAACTCCAGGCTTGTCAATAGCTAAGAACAGCCATTCAAACTCCTGAGAAGAGACCTTTGTCTTGTAAAAAGTGTATTTTGCAGCACCAAGGCGCTGAAAGGAGCGAGTCTTTCCTGTGACAGCCATCAGTATGCACCACTTTTTTTTTTTGTCTTTCAGCGATGTCAAAACTCTCTGTTCTTGTGAATCAGCCTGCACCAGACATTCCCTGCTCGCTGTGCTGGGTGACGCTCATCAGGGGCTTTTCCTTGTGTTATTGAGAGGGAACAGCTCCTCTTTCAGAAAAACCTTGAGACACCCCCTCACAGATTACTTTGGGATGCAGGATTTTTCTTGAGGAAATAAATGAACTTAGCACAAGCCTGAAAGATGTCTAGCTTCCTGTAATATGAGCACCTTGGGTACTTCCTGCCCTGCTGAGGTTGGGGCTGTGCCCACCAGCATCCAGCGTGGGTGGTACCACATCAGTTGACATCTCAAAATTTCACCTATTTAATGGGATCTCATCAGGCAAAGAAGCCACCTGCTAACAGTCCCCACGGCGACATTTCTATCCTCAAGAGAGCAGCAAACTCCCCTGTGCAGCATCACAGCCTGCCACAGATTTATCTGATGCCTCTTCAGCACTGGCAGCCCCCAGCCCAGCACCCCTCCTGCAGCACCAGGGCTCCTCTGCAGAGCCTGGATCCTCAGAGCTGGCACCCTCACTGCTCAAGCCCCAGGAATGCTTCAACACTTCCCCAAAGCAATTCCCCAGCCCAGCCTTGGGGAATCCTTGGGAGCCACAGGACATGCATGACATGTTGCTGTCACCCCCGTCACCAGTCAGCTGGCACCTCCTTCCCCTTTTGCTGCCCGCCAGCCCATTTCTTCACCAGAAACAACTTCTAGGTTTCAGCCCGTCCTTCCTCCTCAATATCTTTTTGCTTTCACACAGCCTCTCTGGTCATTCATCCCCAGAGTTCCTTCTTAAGCCTCCTGGCTTCCTGCTACCCCCATCACCTCCTCAGGCAGACAAACACCACCACCCCGCTTCCCAAACCAGCCTTTTCCTGGCATTTACACCCCTGACTCAGCCCAAGTGAGGCTGGATCAGCCACAGGTGAGGCTGGCTGATGCCCCTGTGTGTTTCTCATTGCAGGGCTGGGCTGGCTGCAACTAAAACAGCTGCATTTTTTCCAATTTTAGTAAAAGTTTGTAATCTGCTCTGGACATAGAATCATAAAATGGGTTGGGTTGGAAGGGATCATAAAGCCCATCCAGTTCCAACCCCTGCCGTGGGCAGGAACATCTTCCACTATCCCAGGCTGCTCCAAGGCTCGTCCAACCTGGCCTTGGACACTTCCAGGGATGGGGCAGCCACAGCTTCTCTGGGCACCCTGTGCCAGGGCCTCACCACCCTCACAGGGGAGAATTTTTTTTTCCTAATAACCAATCTGAACACACCCTCTGTCAATTTGAATCTAATCCCCTTTGTCCTGTCACTCCATGCCCTTGTCCCAAGTCCCTCTCCAGCTCTCTTGGCACTGGAAGGGTCTCCAGGGTCTTACTGGAGCCTTCTCTTCTCCAGGCAGAACACCCCAACTGTCTCAGCCTGGCTCCATAGCAGAGATGCTCCAGCCCCCTGATTATCAAGGATAAAATACTGCTCTGCTTAGGTGTCTGTTCTCGGAATAATTTTCTCCTGATTTTATATCTCTGGGTTCCCATGTTCCCTTGTTTACATTAAAAGCAAGAGTTTCTGAACCGAAGTTCCTCCTGTAGGTTTCGGAGGGGGGGGTGGGGGGTGGGAATTGTGCTAATCATTGCATAATTTTGGTTTTATCTGGTGTAAATCTCACTTGCTTCTGAGACATCCTGTGCTTCTCAGCATGACACCATTGCTCTCATGTCTCTGGATCCAGCACTGCTCCAACCTTTCCACTTTATTTCTTTCCCCCCTCTGTTTTAGTTAAAGATATGCAAATATCTCATCCTCAGAGCCACTGTTTGCGTCTTTCACAATGTTCTGTGTTCTCTCTCCTGAGTTTATTTTCCTTGTTAGCTTCAGTAAACATCATTTTTCTTTATTGCCGTTCTGACTGTGTATGATCCCATACAGAGAAGGCACTGCAAAATCTCTGTCTATAACACACATATCTTTCTGTAGCTGCATTTTTCTCTATATTCTTATTTTTGCTTGGCTCTAGCTCTGTGTATTCCAGTTATGCTCTGTATTTAAAACAATCTGTCAGCTTACATGTGCCTATAAGTAGTGGGAGTATTCTTTTTGAATGTTTTCATTTAAACTCTAGCTTTGTTCCCTCACACTGTTAAAATGCTCAGAATTAGCTCATGGCTTTAATATTTGATTATCACAGGGATGAGCTTCTTTGCATGCTTCTGCAATATGCCACTTTCCAGGTTCCTCACATCCTTGTTCATACTGTTGGAAAGTTACCCTTGTGAAGTGAAAATGCTTTCTTGGATGTCACCTGAATGTCAGAATCTGAACCAGGCAATGCTGAATTTGACACAAATCCAAACACTGACCCAGTCCTTCATCAGGTAAAGTAAAATCATCATCATTAAAAATGCTTTACATAAAGACAGGAGGTTTTTTCCTTCTAAAGGCTACACTGGTTCAAGGAAACCATAAATCCTGTGGTTTGTCTGACACTGCAGGTCAGACTAGATGATCAGAATAGTTTATTCTGGTATTCATGCTGAAAAACTTACAAATACCCGGACAAAGTGCAACTGCATCTGGTAGAGAGATGGTCAGAGAGGATAAGGGCTCTTAAATGTTCCAAATTCGCCTACAGCCCCGCTGAGACAGCCACTTCTCCCCCAGAGATCAGTAATGCAGCTGCTTTCACTTGTTTTCTTTTTTATCTGAGCCCTGTTATAACTTTCAAAACGTTCCCGTTCAAAAACTTCATTAGAAAGCTGCACTCAATCCTGCTGCTGATGGAGAGCCAGCGTTTTACCGATGATTATTGTTGCTGTAGTGTCCCCCCAGCTTCTGACTGCTGTAAATCAGAAGCTGACTCGCTCAGAGGAGTTTGGAGAGCCAGAGGCAGCTCCCAGACCTTGCTCCTTCACACGCTCAGCAGCGAGTGCTTCTGCCGAAGTCCCCGCGCTGGGGCCATGGGTTTTAGCAGCCAGGACAGCTCTGTCCCCTCCGGCCACCACCCTGACTCCCACAAGGCTGCACACACTGTCCTGCTGGGACCCAGGGGCAGGGAGGCCACAGGAAAGAGGATTTTTGATGTGGTGGCCCATTGGATGGATTGCGATAGGAAAAAAACCGGGGTTGAATGAGTCGTGAAACTTTTAACACACCATGAGCTGGCAAACCCCACTGGACACGCCATGGCACCACACAGCACAGGGAAGGAGAGCATGGGATGGAGCAGATCCCACCCCCCAACACAAGGCCCACGAATAAAAGGTTTCATTTTTCCTGCCGAAAATCCATCAGGAAGCGGAAAGCTAGTCTCAAAAAAGTAATTTTACTATTTGCCAAGCACACATGCAAGAAAAGCAATCAGAAATGCTGGGCGCTGCCTTTCCAGAGTTTAGACCAAACTCAAAGCTGCCATCAGTCCCAGTTCCCCACACTCTGCCCCCAGTTTGCTCAGACCCTCCACTAAAACCAGTAGAATAATGCTCTATTCCTTTTTTTTCTCCCCAGCTTCCAGTTGTTTTGCACGCTTCAAGTAAAACGTGTAAAACCAGGCTTTGCCCTAGGGTGAAAACTGGGAAAGGAAGGACAAGTGAAAAATAAAACCCACAAAACAATTAAAGAAAGACAGAACCTGACATACAAAGCCCAGGCAGAGTCCAGTCAATCATTTCTGTTTGTACTCACCGGCACAGGAGCTGCACAGCCCTCAGAAGAGCACGGCCGGGGGGATATTCTCACCTTCCTTTAATTCCATCCATAAATCTGGGGAGAGCAGAGCATTACAAATCTCAGCATGCTCGGCAGATAAAAACAGCCAGGTGCACAGCACGGGATGAGTCTCCTTCACGTGGAAGCCTTTCTGAAGGCCGTGACTGGACACAGGTGGGTCTGGGATCAGCGTGTGGAGCAGGAGGGTATTTGCCGAGGTGAGTGAAACGCCCATTTGCCCGGCGAGCCCATCAGGTCCTCTTTAAGCACAGGGAAAAGTTAAAGAAAAAACATCGACAAGTTTTGCATTTCACCCAGTTTTTGCACCCCTTAGCTGCCAATCAGTATCCCACTGTAGATTTCTGACAGTTATTAACAAATACATGAAGAACGGTGACAAACTGACAAGCCAGTGGCACGCAGCCTCAGAGGTGTCAGTCTTTATTAAACCTTCAAATGAAAGTGGCCCTGAAGTGCCAGATTCCCATTTTACCCTCTGTCACACTTACTGAGGGAACATAAACCTGACCCAGAACCGGTTCTTCAGCAATTTAATTGTAAGTATCACGTACAGCAGTTGGTAACACACACCCAGCAATGGGCCGCTTAGCTTTTACTTTATTCTTTAACTGTCTCTGGTTTTTAACTTTCTGTCGGTCCCTAATGCACACCTGGATACCCAATTATTTCAGAGAGGCCAGAGGAAGGTCACTGCTGGAATTCTCTGGCTCTCCTGCATGTAGGTGGAATGAATTCGAGGGGTTTGCTTGGCATCTGCTCCACAGCCCTCAGTTTCCAGCTGAGGCCACCGGAGGTTTCTGTGCTCATAAGAGGGCTGGCATTTATTTGGGGGGGGGTCGCACCACCATTCTTGGCACCTCTCCAGGCAGGTCCTTATGAAAATGACCAGCATTTACTTGGAATTTGCTTTAATGTGTAACTGCAAAGCTGCTTCCAAGGATACCCGTTTCCAAATCTTTGGGTTCTCCCCGTAACCAAACATCTCCAGGCTGGCTGGAGGCTGCTGCTGGGTGTGATTCGGAACTGCACGTCAGTGTTTGGTATTGACTTAATAAACCAAGGGCTGCCGTGAGCAAACTGCCCATCCCAGATCCAAACACCCTTATCTCCTGGCAGCGCTATTCCTCCCGCATTTAAAGAAAAACTACGCTTGGGAGTCAGGAATGGAATCAAGCCGACGAGGCAGAGGACGACTTCACATCACTTTCTCCTGCTGTCTGTGGAATTCCCAAAATTAAAAATGCCATCAACGAGTACCCCACTGAGCCAAACTCCTGCTCCAACCAGCCAGCACTTACCTGGATCTGAACTGAATTCCCTCCAAAGCCCCCAGGAATGATGCGAATGCTGTGCTTGGGCATTAATCCACGGGAAACCGTGAGATCCCAGCGCTGCGCCGTGGATGCAGCTGTCTCTGGAGCCTTTCAGAGAGGACCTGCGAGGCAGCACCGCTGCTCTGGGACGCAGATGCCCCACGAGTGGGTGAAGTGGAGAGATAAGCGGGTGAGGACACGCCAGCAGCAGCGCGGGATCACCCGGAGCAGCTTCAGCTCCGAGGCGCTTCCTCTTTCCAACGTCACGCTGGTGTTACACGGAAGGACTGAACAGCAAGTGGTTCATGGCCTTTTTCTTCATCTCTTGTAAAAAGTAGTTCAATTCTTATTGTTTTAAATGTAGGAAGAAGTGACTTTTTACCTCGGGAAGAGAAATTGCGTAATATTCCCGCATCTAACCTTAATAAATGGAACGGAAAAATCTCCTGCAGTTTTCAGAAAACCAGGCAAAGCTAGGACCCTGGCCAGCCATTCTTCATCATTTTTGATAGATCTGTGGTGTGAGGGCTCTTTTACTACTTTAAAAGTGGGCGAATAGAGGCAGGGAGGTGAGGGACTGCACAGTGAATGCTGAGGAAAAGGTGCTTCAGGATTGCAAGTGCTGGTGCAGAACACCCAGCCCAGCTATAGCGTGTTTCTCTGGTAGGAAACCACTGGGGTGTTTCAAATTCGCTAAAATATCTTGACAGGGCAGCTCAGCTTTTCTCACGCTGCCTCTGGTGCCTGTCTGGTCCCAGGGGAGCCAGGTGCTCACAGCATCCGCTCCCAGGGGACACAGCCAGTGCCAGGAGGCTTCCTAAGAACAAACTGGGGAGGGAGCACACTCCACGATCAGTGAGCAAGACAGCTGTGGAATATTTAGGTGTCCAAATACTGATGTTTGTGCAAACAGGTGGCAAGTGGGGATTTTATTATCTCCACTTTTTAATTTATATTTATTATATTTATTATTTATTTTATATTTCTTATAAACTCTTCAGAAGTGCTTAAATCTAGGTGTTGGGAAGGTTGTCTTATTTTTATCCTGAATGGCTTTTCTTTTCTGTTTCCTTTTTCTCTTGATGGGCTGAACCCACAGAGCAACGCTCTCCTTAAGCTCCAGTAAGGATGAAAAGGGTCCCTGGGAGAGATCTGAGTGAAAAACTGCCTGGAAACAGAGTAGCAGAGAAAAAAAAAAAAGGCAAGGGTTAGGTTTATTGTATTCAGGTTGGTATTTATGTTAGCGATAGCACTGTTTGAAGGTCAGTAATTGTTTCAGCAAACTTGCTATCGTGAGCAGCTGAGTCATCCTGCCTTGTGCACATGGGGAGAAGCGTCCTCGTGAAATACCAGCACTGACTTTTTCATGCTTTCACCCCAAATCCCGCTGTGTTTTTAAAGCACTGGACACACGATGCTGCTCATTACTCAACACCTCTGGCTTGCTGAAAACCCAGCCTGGCCTTTCTGCACTGCAAACACCAGCCTGGGACCTTTTCACCTGCCAGTGACACACTCTGGTGATTTTTGGGAGGCTCCTTGTGCCTCCAGACAAAGTTGTGAGCTTTCAATCTTTTGAAAAGCAGACTTTAGAAGGATGCTGTAAAAGGAACACCTTTGCCTTCTAATTGCAAAAAACAGGGATTCCTTCAGGAGATTACACCCCTCCCCATTCAAATAGGGTTGTGTAGGGTGGTACCCCTATTAATGACTTTGCTGATGGAGACAGCACAGTGATAGTCTGGGCAAAGGCTGGTTTTAATTAGGAACACTAAGAGTCGTTAAGTGACCAAGTATGGTGCTGAGTCACATGGAGCAGTACAGAGATTGCTTAGGGCCATGGAGTTCAGTCCTTCCTTTAAAAATCTTTCCCAAGACTGTTCCCCTGGGAGGAGGAAGCCAGTGGGGCATTTGGCATCACCGTTCCAGCAGGAACCACAAACGTGTCTAATCAGAGGCTACAGAGGAGGATTTTGTGGTCTCTTAAGAACAGACATGCTGAAATATCACTTCAGTGGAGACTCACAGCTGAGGAGGGCATTTCTAACATTCTCACGCAGTCCCAAAAACACTTAATTTAACACCAGCCAGCCCTTTAAACACCACTTTTGCTTGGGATGTTGTAGTTCTATGAAAGTGGAAGCGGTGCCCTCAGGCCTTGACCTCAGATGCTCTCCCCTGACTATGCACAGAGCTGTGATGGGGCAGGAGCTGTGCTGAGAAGGATGCCTCGCCCCCCACCACATCCCCTTCCTGCTCCCAGTTTGCTGCAGGAGGGCTCATCCCTTCCTCACTCACGGGAGGAGGAAGCCTTTGGAAAGATGCAACAGACCCAGCGAGCCTTGGTTCTTGGTTTGGGGGGAAGATAAATTGTCTTCTGGGAATTGTAGTCCCAGGAAACACGAATTTGCAGCCTTCCTGGAAAGGTGAGCCAGGAAAGCTGGCAGCCTGCAGCTGTTTCCATAGCGCAAGGGAAAATGTGTTGAAATTGAGGGAAATTTTTACAGGCAACTCTGCTTGGAAATTAGCAAGCTCCAGTAGGAAAACTTGAACGTGTTTAGGAGAATCAGACACCAAGAAAGAAACTCTTTCTGCCGTGATGAGAATGGAAAAGGGTGGTGTTTCTTGGAGTCTCCAGTCACAGGGAGACCAGTCTTGGGGTTCCATGGGAGGTTTGAAGGCTGCTTGAGGAGAGAGCGTTGGCTGGCCAGAGAGCCAGGCACAGCTGAGCCCTCACGGCTTAACGGACATGAAAATATTCTGCCAGAGTTGAAGAAAGTAGGTTTGCAAAATGGAGATGGAAATTTTGGACCCCGACCTGCACCAGCTTGGCAGAGGAGAAGAGCTGCTCCTCCTGCTGCTTTTGCCCAGGGATGAGGTGCCAGGCAGAGCGGTACACGGAAACACGGATACGGCTGGAAGAAGAACCCGTTGGTACGAAGGAAGGATTGCTGACAGAAAGTGCACAGCGGTTGTTTGTGGTTTCCAGAAGCCACCGCAATGTTTGCAGGCTGAAAGAGGCAGAGGAAGTGTTTCTGTGGACGACTGAAGAACTGAACCCAGCACAGGCATCAGGCTGGTAAATCAGAGAGCGAACGCTGCGCTTCCCCACAGCTTCAAACGCTGTTATAGGGAAAGCAATTTATGTTCTTGCTCTGGAAAAGACTATTATGTCCTTGTTTGGGAGAAGAAACGCTGTCCTCTGGCTACGCAAAATCTGCACAGCATGTTCTGTGGAAAGCCTAAATGCATTATCCAAAAGTCCTGGAGCCCACTGGGAGACCCACCACCTTCCATCACCCTGCTCAAGCCCGCTTGCTCAGCCACCAGCCCTGCACACTGTCACCCTTGGGGCTGTGCCTGGCCTTGGCTCAGTGTTCTACATCTCCCAGGGGCCCAGGCTGTTGCTAGAAAGTCACATTTATGCACAAGCAACTCAGCTGGGGAGGGCTTGGTTTCACTGCTGACGTTGGCTCACGTGTGGCTGCTGCAGCGCGTCCCCTGCAGCCTCCCTGAGCTGGGTTAGAGGGCTTGGCTGAAACACTGCCATTACTTCCCCTGCTCTGGTGGTTTGGGGTGCAGCATCAATGGCAGTAACTGCACTCACCAACTGAACACTAAATAACTGGAAATAATAACCAGTGAGGACATTTATGAGCTGAGCGAGGCCCTAGGACAATAAAGGAAGCTTGATGGTAGCTCATTCATTACCATCTGCACATATTGGCAGTAAAGCTGACACCAGCAGTCAGAACCACAGGCCTACAAAGACCTCTTAACATTATTTTCTGCTTTTACAAATTTAATTAGCGCTTTCCCCCTCAAGCAGCAAAATACAAATTTTTTTCTTTTCCCAGGTAATATAGCCATTTTCTAGGTAAAGAAGCAGAGAGAACACTAAAGCAGAAAAACCTGCATTAGAACTGTTATTCCCATTTTCTACATGGACATTTTGGCAATAGCTTCTTCTCTGAAAGGAACAGTCTTTTTGTTTGGTGACGTATCTTGTGGGCTTCTAAACCAGAATGCTGATGGATGGAGTCTCAAAACATGGAATTTAACCTGATTTCCCACATCTTTCTCCATATCTACTAGGCTGCTGTAAGTTTAGACAGGAACAGTCCATTTCTGTTTCAAGAATAAGCTGTGGCGATCTCAGGTTCTCCTTCCCCACAGCTGGCAGTTTCACAGGGCAGTTTTGGGAGGGGACGTTTTGTGTTGTAGGAGAGCACTGAGCAGACCTGTAAGGAAAGGGTCGGAATAAGGTAACACCTCACAGCCCAGCAGCACCTCCCGACAGAGCACGGGTGGTTCATTCTCCAGAAATCAGCGCTGGCCCGAGCAGCCTGGTCCGGCTGCTCTTGCCACAACGGCTTTGGGACAGCTGTAGCCAACCCCGGGGTGTTCCCAGATAACAGACAGATAGCAGTGTGCTGCTGGAGCCCTCATTCAAGGTCTGGGTTTAGCCGGCAGTTCACGTTGGTATGTGTTGGTTCCTGCAGGAAGATAATCTTTGTGCTGCTAAGGCAGCCCAGAATCTGCTTTCCAGAACAACCTGGTAACAGAGCTATTCTTTTTGTTAATTATACTGTCCAAATAGAACCTTGCGGACCTGATTTTCTGCTATTAGAAAGAGAAAGGTAATCAAACCAGCATGCAAATGACAAGATTGAGTAAAGACTCACCTCTTGTACCAGCAGTTCAGCCTTTCCCAGAAAGAAAATGATTCACGCATCCCATGACACCATCCCACCAAGCAGTTTTCCTGGGATCCTAGATTTCCTAACACTGTGACGTCTGATCCCAGTTTGTGGTGAATGAAGTGATGTTAACTGACCAGTTATTCAGTGTATCATCTCAGGGGTAGCATTAATACCTTCCCCGGTCAGCGGTGTAATATCTCACGCACAAAATGCACCTTAGGCTCAGTAAGCCTTACCAGCCTCACTTCTGAGCCTTGCTGAATCCTTACTAAGATTTGGGAAAACCAGCAAGAAGAGAGGGTACCAGCCTTTCACCTATAACGAGCTTTCAAAGATGAATATTCATACTATGGCATTTCCTGTGGGAATTTGTTGTGACTTCCCCAGCAATACAGAATGTACTTCTGCCATCAGATATCTTCTTGATAGGGGCCTGGAAACTCTGCTCATTCCTGCTGTCCCCTCGCCAGGCTGCATTTGGGAACGAGTCCTTCCTGTGCTCAAACTGAAAGCACTGTTCCCTTGAAATCCTGGGTGCAAGATGGGACAAGGGAGAACAGCTTTAAACAGAAAGAGGAGAGATTTAGACTATATGTTAGAAAAGGCTCTTTGTGAGGGCGGTGAGGCCCTGGCACAGGTTGCCCAGAGGAGCTGTGGCTGCCCCATCCCTGGAAGTGTCCAAGGCCAGGCTGGATGGAGCTCAGAGCAGCCTGGGATAGTAGAAGGTGTCCCTGCCTGTGGTTGGAAGGAGATGATCTTTAGGATCCCTTTCAACCCAAACCATTCCACGATATCCAGAGTGAGCAGGACCAAGCAATAGGACACCCACCAGCACCTGATCCCACGCTGCATCACCTCCATCCTGGGGACACCCTGGGTTTGCCTTCCAGCAGCACGGAGATGGAGAGCACACTGGGCACGTTTGCCTTACACAATAAAAGAACAACCAAAAGGCTCCAGCTCTGCCTTTCTTTGACAGAAAGACAGCCAGAGAACTGCCCTCTCCCACGGGCCTGGTGCTCAGCCTATGAGATAATACAGGCTGGCCTTTTCTTTGCAGCTGTATTGTTTTAGTGCTTGGAAAATAGCAGCAGGCTGAGCAATGAGTCATCTGTCACTAGATGGGGTTAAAGTAATTTCCGTTTTCTGTTGCCATGGGGAAATCAACGTCCTAAGATTTGTCCTTTCTCCCACTCAAACACGTGGGAGTAGAAAGCCTGAAACCCAGCAGGACTAAACACTTTTCAAAATTTTTTTTAATATTTTTTTTTTTTGTCCCCTTATGAACAAACTTCCCTCCGTGGCCTTGCAGCTGTCAGTCTGTTCCTGGAACCGTCCGGTTAACAATGTCATTCCCCTTGGATTGCAAAAAATCCAGAAGCAGAGTTTAAGTAAATATTTGACATTCATATAGGAGTTGCTTCATGTTATCAGTTGAAGAGTCTCTTTTTCCTGTAAAGTTTTACATGTACGTTCGAGGGGGAATTATAAACTCGATATTATACAAACAAAGTTGAAACTTTGAAGGAAAAGTAAATCAAAGAAGCAGCTTCCCCAGCATATAGCATCAGGATATAGTGACTAACAGAAACAGGAAAGAGGAAATTGCAGTAAATACCATTTAAAAACCTTGCTAATGTATAGTTTATATGAGTAGCAGCACAGCAACATCTAGTGTTGATCAGGAATATAGCTGGAAGTTATCGCACGCTTCGTTAATGGTATTTTGATGAAATTAAGTGTTTCCTGGACCATGACACCACTGCTCAGCCTCAGCTCCTTCCCCCCTGTGTTCCCTACTGTGTCAGCTCCGTGTCACTGCCCGTGTTAGCTCTGCAGAAGCCTGGGCATGCTCCCAGTCTGCCTGGATCATCAGGAGAAGCACTGGGCTTCTCTTTAGGCACCAGCTCAGTAAAGCCACAGATTTAAATGCAATTCAGTGCAACAGTGGCCAAAACTTTTAGCATCTGAACTGAAATTAAGAAAGTGATTCCTACCTGGGAGCTGATCCCTTTGCCAGTGAACACCGGCAGAGCACTCGGAGTTACTCCTTTCCCTAGAAATGAGTGTGCAAGTGTAAGGCTGCCACTCTAAGCGGTGTGTCAGAGTAGGCCCTGCTTTCACCCTCCTGCATTTCCCACAAGTGCAGGGATTACTTTATTATGCAGAGTTTAAGACCATCTATTTAAAAAATTGATTGAGGTGCATATTGAATCTCTCACCATATCTCATGCAGACATCTCTTTTTATTTGACACCTGAGGCTCAAAGTTAAGTTCTTGCTACTTAGCTCTTCTGTAGGTATGTGTTATGGATTAGCATTCATTTAGTTTTGATTACTTAAATTTAACTAAAATAATCAAGTTTAACTTAACATTAGTTAAGTTTTTTTAGTTTAACTTTTAGTGACTTTGGTAAACTCTCATAGGTTTGGGTTTTTTTCATATAAACAAACCTTTATATCAGGGCTCACTGTCGACTATTTAAATGAAAGAATTTCTCTGCTTAGATTACAGCTCCTACTACACGAAGTTTGCTTCATCTTCAGTAAGATAATGTCCTCTAGGTTTTCTCAAACAAAACAAAATTAATGACTGGCTGCTTTCTAAGTCCAGCTGTCCTGCAACCCCCCGTGAACAGATTTTTTTTCCACATTTAAGTTTATTACATGATCTAATTAGCATGACTGTGTAGGTGCATGGAATGCACTGGAGGAGAGGAAAAAATACAAGTGTACAAAATTCTGTTATACAATTTGCTATGGGAACGTGATTAGTGCAGAGACCTGGATCACTCGCTGGGTTCTATTCAGCAGGATTTTGGGAGTGAGCAGTTAGGCAAAGAAAAAGAAAGGACATTGAAGTCTGTCATAGAGAATGGGCCAAGAGCAGGGAAGTCTGACTGCCACCTGATTTTTGTGGCTTAGAAACACAATCACAATTTTATAAAGGTATTAATTCTGTACTCACATTTGCTGCTTCTGCCACAAGAAAAAACAATTCAGCAGAATTCAATGCCTGGCTGGAAGCGAGGACTTCGAGCTTGTCGGCTATGCTGCGAGGCTCATTCAAAATCAGAATGAAATACAGCTTCTAATTAATGGCAAGAAAATACAGATTGTTCCCCACTCTGGCCCTGAGAGAGGCATCAGGGTGTCTGTTGGAAACATGCAGCCAGACCAGAGATCAGAGCTCTGCTTCGTGTTATTAAGACATTCACACCACCCTAACGAAATTAAACGGGCAGCTCAGTAACGTGAAGCAATCAGAGCCTCTTTCTTCCTCCTGCATGCATGAAATGACATTTTAAAGTGATGTGTGATCTTTCAGAGCCTCTAAAGGGGTCAGGCACCAGGCGCATCTGGCACGCTGATCCTCTCATTCAGGGCCATGAAGTCATCCTCCAAGCTGCATTGCTGAGTCAAGAATGTGCAATTTTCCACGTGTCACTTTACTGACTTGCACACCGAGCAGACATTAATATTAATTCCATTGAAGATCAGGCTTGTTTAAGAAAATTGCAAGCCCTGCTAATTGTGTTTTAATTGAGCTAGAAATAAAACAGTGCTTGGTAAAGGGGGCTGGTGTTATTTGAGCAAACACGCTCCACACAGCCCGCTGCACCTCGCCATAAATCAGCTCAGTGCTGGATTCCTCCCAACGGGGTCAATTTGGTATTCGAGGATCTTCAGAGGTGTGAATTTAATTACAAAATTCCTACTAAATTTGCCACCCTGCCTTCCCCAGCATGCAGAGGGGACATTGTTGGGGACATTGTCCTCTCAGCAGCCTGAGGTGCCACCCCTGTGCACACAGGCTTGCCCTGAAGCACAATCATCCCATTCCAGCCTGCTTTAGGAGAAACAGGATATGCCCTGGGGCACATGGTCGTGCTCAGCGTCACCCTGGCTGATGGCAGCATCCAGCTGCAGCTGACAGGTCTGAAATGAGTTTGAGGATAGGATTGCAGATGATAAAGTACACAATTGCTTTGGCTCTTGCAATCAAAATATTTGCTGTGGCAGGTAGGGAGAAACTGCTCCAGCGATGGGAGGTGGCCTGCTCTAATCCCTCTAAAACCAAAGGCCTTTCCTCATTGTGCCCAGGAACAGATCCTCAGAGTGACCCCCCACCTTCAAAGCATCTCTCAAAGGTCTCAGAGCTCTTACCTCTCATATTTGGGTCAATCAAAGGCACCAAGAGCATTAGGTGTATGATTCATTTGATTTCAAACTACCAGCTAGAGCCTATTCCCTCTAAATCAACTTGTTGCACACACATGACACCAACAATAACTGTCCCTGGGGAAGGTGGTCCCGTGCAGGAGGACACATCCCTGTCCTGCAGAGGCTGGGTTCATGCTGGCTGTGATGGGCAGAGCAGTGCTGGAAACAAGTCAGCAAGTCCTGTCTCTCTGTGCACTGGGAAGCAGTCTGTCCTCCCAGGAGGAGATTCAGAAACCACAGGATGGGCTTTCTGCAGCTGAAAGGGAAGAGCAGCACATTTGGGAAAAAAAAAAAAAAAAAAAAAAAAAAAAACACAAAAAAAAAAAAAAAACAAACCAAAAAACAACACATTCCTGGGGGTGAAGGAGCCTTATTTACCCGAGTGTAAAACCTTCTGTTTCTGTAGGAACATCTGAAGACAAACAGAATAGTGCGTGTGGTGCCAGGTAAACAGCTCCCGCATGCCATGGCTACGGTCTCTAAGGAGCTGCTGTTTATTATGAGCCATCCCTGCCTCGGCCTTAGTGACAAACCCTCCCTGCAAACCCAGCAGGGAGAGGCTCACAAGGAAGGGAAGAGCTTGCGTGGAGTTGCCAGAGGGATACTTATTACCTTTGGGATTATAAGCTTTTTTTTTTTCTCCTGGAATGTTGCCTTTTCCCCTGTGTTTTTTCTTACGGGCTCTGATTCTCTGGATGGAGTCTCACCAGACCCATTTAGAATGGACCTTTCGTAGGCAGAACAAAAGTGTTATCAAAGGAAAGATGTTAGTGATCCTACAGAGGCATTAAAAAGTCAGCTATGTCTGAATTATTTATTTCCTAGTTTCTGTGAACTATATTTAAACAGAGAAATGTTCGGAATTACATGAAACTAAAGCTAGAGGCTCCCTGGAGGCTCTTGATAAGATTTAAATTTGCAGTAAATATTGGCATATTGACTGTTATCATGACCTGCTGATTTTTAATTTCCCTTCTCAGAGAACCCCCAAATTTTCTCTTTCTTACCCTGTTTTGGATTGTTAAAGAGGTATAAATATAAATTAGGATCCCCCAGGCTGTGCTGGTTGTAATTGTGATGATTGTTCAGTGCTTTTCTTTGGTCCTTTGCTCAAGTTTTTGCATTTCCTTAGGGATGCTTTAAGTGATGCAGTGAGACAAGCACAACGAGCTTTGAGGAGAAAAAGCTCAGGTAGGCACGTGGCTGGGAAATCCTCATCCTCCTCACTGAGAGTGCAGTACACACCTGGTGCCTCCTCCTGGAAACTGGCTGCTGGTCCAGCGTAGAAGCTGGTGAGGCTTTTGGGATGAGGCCCCACAGCTGCAGGAGTTCAGAGGGGCTGGTGGCCCTGTGGCAGCGAGGGAGGGCCTGAGGAAGCAGAGCCAAAGTGGGGGTTGAAGGAAGGGTGCATCTTCTCCCCCTCACCCCAACAGCTGGAGAAAGGTCTCCAGGGGAACCGTACTCTTGGTTTTCCAGGGGACTCGATGTTATTCTTGAGGTTCCAGTGCAGTGATTTTGCCGTGGGGTTTTATACTCATGTATTCCCACCACGTAACTGGTAAGCCTTGACACAGTTCATTCTTTTCTTTTTAATCCAAAAGGACAAAGAAAAGGTTTTTTCATAGCGCTGTCATCTCAGCTGTCCTCGTACCACGGAGTTGACTGCAGCACTTTATGGCTTCCCTACCCTTCCATCAACCTTGGGATGTTTATTTTTCTTCAAACATAGCTGTTTGCAGCACGCTAACAAGAACTGAGGATCTTTTAGCACTGCTATTTGTTTACTGAAGACATCAAAGCCTTTTTTCCCACCAGCCTCCTTTGAGCCGGTGCAATCTGCAAACAGCCGTGCAACACCAAGGTGCGTTTTGTGCCGCCAAAATAAAACCACAGTGCACTGTGAAGTTACAGGTATTTTCTTATCTCGGGTTCTAAATTTAGCTCCGCTTCATCCCTCGTTCCTCAGCTCCTCAAACTGTTTGTCCCCAGCCCAGAGCCCTGCAGCAGTTCCAGCAGACCTTCTTTCTGCCTTCCAAGTTGGGTGGAGGGACACGGCTGCCAACGTGGACTGTGGCATGGATAGCAGCTAATCTAAAACAAATATTTTGCAACATCTATGAGCAGAAGCATTTCCCTGTTTCGCTTTGATGGCCAAGATGCTAACGGGAAGCAGCACTCCATTTGTAGTGTTAGGTCCTGTCAGCTTTCGGTTCAGACACAGCCCGTGGGTGCTGGGAAATACACGGTGCAGGAAATGACAGATGTTGGCAGCAAAATAAATAACAAGAGCTGCTGAAAATAAAGCCCTAAGAAATGCTGGTGTATCCTTTTTATGGATTTCCTAGATACATTGAGGCTATTTTAAGGCAGATTGAACTCCCACTCCTTACAGTGTAAACAGGATTATTCCCTCTGTGGAACATATGGCAGCCTACACGTCATCATTTGTGCATCACTGGTATTCCCAGTCATGTTTCAAGCATTGCCTCGCCCCAAATGTGTATCCCACCATTCAGAGCCTACCAGCAGCCTTCAGGGAGCCTTGAGCACTGCCAGTACATCCCAGGAAGCATGTCCATGGAGGACAACCTGAAGGAGAAGGACCTACTGGAGTGGAACAAAGAGATCAGCTCCCTCAGGTCAGCTGCAGTATGGACAACAGGAAGAAAAGGGCAACAAAGGAAGAGGATGGGGCAAGGACCGACCACTGGGGTTTTTATTCCACAATGAGGTAACTCACCCCAAGATGCAATGGTTGAAGACAGAGCAGGCAAAGATCCAAGGCTTTCCAGGAATCTGGAATGGCGATGTGCAAGGTCAGTGAGGGGAAGGCAGATCTGCATGGGCAAAGTCCAGGTCATGAGAAGCGCTGGCTGCAGTGGTTGGGAAGGGTTTGTGTTCTAGGGGCATTTTCAGCAGCATGCAACTTACTTTTTATTCCTCTGCCACGGGTGTCATTCACGTCATCACAGGAACACATCCTGCATGGCCTGGTGCTCGTGGCAGCTTCAGAGACCTGCTGCAAGGAGGAGACCCACAAAGGAGGGGCTGGGTGGCAGAGGATGTGCTGTTCATCAATTCTTAATCCTGAAAACCTGAAAAGGAGATGTGAGGCGAAAGCAGCACAAACTTTTCTCCTTCCACTAGCTCTAAATGGGGTGAGCAGTGCTGGTACAACAGGGTGCAGCCCAAGAGGCTGCAAGTATGTGGGACTCAAGAGTTTTGGCCACTTGCCTTGACTCTGGGTGCTGTGAAACTCAGGTACAGCATGTGGCTCAGCGAGGCAGGGCTCAGCCTCCCAGAGCTGTGGCAGAGGAGGAGAAACTCTTCCCCCATAGGGTCTGCATGGAGTTGGGAACAGGGACAAGGCCCCCTCGGTGACACAGCTGGGCTGCCCCTCCGGCCCCAGCACTCAGGTGTGTCCTGCAGAGCACTTCCAGAGTCTTGCCTTCAGAAATTAAAAAAAAAAAATAAAAATGGCAGACCCTTAAAATAAAAACACAAGAGTTTTAAGCACATCCAACTTTGGGATAGAGTGTAGAATTTCCTGCCAGAAAAATTTAAAACAAACTGGAAACTGATCATCTACTCATTTAAATGATGTGCCTGGAGCTAAACCAGCAAGACTGAATAATCTCTGCACCGCTTTCATCTTCCTTCAACTTTTCCTTTGTTCCATCAGCCACATGTGTGTTAAGTGTAAATTGAAGGGCTCTTTGCTGGAAAAGCAGATTGTGAAAAGGGCTTGGCCCTCATCTTATAATTCAGCTTCAGTATTACAATTACTCTTAATAGCACTCTTGTTTTGTTGTATTATTTATCCTGGCTAGAACCCTCTAGGATCCCCTGAAGGGATTTTTTTTTTTTTTTCTGGTGGATTTAGCCAACATCCACTCATGAATCCAGATGTTTCTGCTTTTATCCACGGGAATTTAATGGCATGGACATGCCAAGATCATAACTTCAGGCTCAGCCTCAAGACAAGTATTTTTCAAATTCCCTAAATCAAAAATGGAAAGTGCCACAAAAACCCCCCTGGGTCTTCCTGCATTTTAGCATGCTAGGATGGAAAAGAACCCCAGGACAATGCTGCTGAATGTTCTGTGTTGGTCCAGTCCCCTACATTGGACCAGAAATCACAGCCTGGATTGTGCTGTTCTCTGTGATCCCAGACACAGACTTTGCCTTCAGCACAAATTCAGCTCCTCTTCCCCTTCCCCAGCCTGAAGCCAGGAGCACAGACACACACGGGTCCAGGATGCTTACACTGGGAAGAACAATCCACCCCACCAGGCAGAGCCAGTGCTGCTGTACTGAAGTGAACGTGTGCCTGTGTCACAGATACTCTCCCCAGAAAAAAACTGGTTCCAAAATAAGGACAGGGATGAAACACACCCTGCCCCGATGGGGACCTGGTGAATAACACAGTGTCTGCTGGGCCTTTGGCAGCACTCAGGAAAAATAACCCACCCCAAACTCACTCCTTGGCCAGAGCGATAAAAGCAGCATAAAGCAGAAATTAAAATAACCTTTATAACCTTTCTTCTGCACTGCCTGGCCTTTCCTTCAGGCACTCCCATTTGTGGCATCCTGAATTTCCTCCCTGCTCCCCGTTTGTCAGCAGGAGAATTAAAGTTGGTGCGTGGTGGTGGTCAGTGCCAGTGTGGCGGTGTGAAAGGTGTCCTGTTAGGGATGGCCGTGTCTTTCCAGGTGCCCCGAGGTTCCTCAACATCAGGACACTCAGGAGCATGGAATAGCAAAGGCAGGAGATGCACAGAACAGTTTTCAGTGGCCTTTTGGCAGCCAACACTAAACACCCCCTGTGACCATGCGGTGCACAGCGAGGACACGATGTCACGTCTGAGGCCACAAAAGGTGAATTTTAGCCTTTCCTCCAAGGCCCTCCCAGCTGGCCTTGAGTGCTCACCAGCAGAACCATGGTCCTGCCTTTACTGTGCACGATCCAATCCCTTTTAAAACCCTCTCTGTGCACTGGACAGGGGAGGAACACGGAACAGTCATTCCAGTCTGGTAGGGAAGAGCCCCTCCTGCTCCCCGAGAGACTCCAGCAGAGCAACCAGTTATTGCCTGCTCTAACAGCATTAGTTCTCTACCTGCAGAGCTGCTGGATCAAAGAAAATTTAAATTATTCCTAAAAGCTCTTCTAAGGCTTCCCCCAGCATAGAAAAGCCTCTCAGCTGGCACAAAGGGTGGAACTGGCTCCATAGCAAAGCCCTCCAGGGCAGGGATGTGCTGGGACGAGGAGGAGGCACAAGAGCCAGGGAAGTTGAGCACCCAGCAAAGCTTTTCACCCACCTACCCCAGAGTTGAGGTCAGCCACGTCAAAATCCTGCTGAGGGCATGGTGGTGCCATCAGGCAGGGAAACAAGTCCAGGAGTTGATAGGGTGTCACATGCAGGAGGCAGGAAGGGAGCAGCCGAGACAACCTGGATGATGCATTTGAGAAGAAAACCACTTTTCTTGTTAATGTTGTGGGTCAAATGTGCTGTGCAGGGCTCAGCGAGGGTGCACATTAAATGTCCCACCAGCACAGTCATTCTCCCACTTCCTACCACATCTTCTGTTTTATAACAAGGCATTTTTTAGTATTCAACTATGCAGTTTAAATTTTAAAGGCCACCCATTGTCCTTACATACTATATGACAAACTGCTTACCTGTGCCAACTTATTCTTCTGGTATTCTTAGTAAAATATGGTTTCAATGACTTGGTCTTCCCTGTTAAAAAAAAAATAAAAAAAATCTCCATTTTTCATTAGTAAGTTCATGACATTCAAACTACTAATTTTCCTTACCATCACATCCTTATTTTGGACACAGAATAAAGGAGATTAAATATATTTTTTAAAAGAGGGTTTATCCAAGTTGGAAATGAAGAAATACAAAAATACTCTTTAAAGTTTTTTTTGTTTTTTTAAAAATAAATAATCACTCAGCAGGTCATAAAAGTGATAAAATGCTTTTGTCTCCATTTCAGTGGGAAGCCAGTTTTGCCTTTAACATCCTGAGCATCATGGGAGCCTCAGTGCAATTTGCTCCTGCTGTTACTTCCCTGCTCCTTGGCCCATCCTGCTACTGCTCCCTGGCTGGGATCAGCCACCTGGGTTACAACCCTGATCCCTTTTCCCTGCTCTGACTCCCCAAACCTCTGCAAACACCCATCATGTTATGAGTGCTTCCCCCAAAACCCTGCAGACACCAGCCCCATGTTTGAGTTTGGCTGTGTTCTGTGCAGCTCTGGGTTTTGTGAGGACTTTAGTGAAGCTGCTCCAGTTTGGACATTTAAAGGTAAGAATCAATCATGGTTGGGAAGGTGGATTGCCAGGAGGGTGGGCAAGGACAGGCAGGTCCTGAATGCACTCACATGAGGATCAGAAGCACCCCTGAAGCCATGCGGTTCATTCCATTAGATCATCTTATGAACCTCTAATTTGGCCCTTCAGACCCATTGCACCTTTTGCATGCACAGCCTGGGCCTCTGAATTTAAAGGCTTGGCAAATTTTACAGAAATCATACAGTTGGCTTTTGGCATTACAGAAAGCAGAACCTGAAGATTTGCCTTTCTGCTCTTCCTTGTGACTGTTAACGTCGCTCTGCCAGCGACACACAGAGCCATCAAAACCTGCACAGACCTAGATCTGAGATAAACACAGATCTGATCTCAACACAGACATCAGCAGCAGGAGAGGTGTGAAAAATAACCACTGTTCAGCATGTGGGACCTCTGCTGCAGGTAGAGCCTTAGGCAGGAGCACCTTGAGAGTGCAGGAGGATGAGAGATGAGGGCAGGGGGAGGAATGGATCTCTGAGTGACCCAGAGCAGAGCCAGAGCCCAGCACCACACCCCCGAGCAGCCCTTGCACGAGGCACGGCATCGATTTCCAGCCCTGACATTCCTCCAGCCCGTTCACCTTGGGGGACTTGCTGCTGGTTCAGACATTCACAAATTTTGCTGTGCCGAGGGAAATCTCACCTTCTGTGCATGCCACCCCTTGGTGTTTTTCTTCCCTTTAACCTTTGTTTGGAGCCAGTCTGCAAACCCCCAAAATAATGGTGTTTCCATGACAACAGCCCAACCGTGGACTCCTCTGGGACACCTGAAGAATCAAAACACTGCCAGTGCTTTCTCCTGCTCCAGCATCACACCCCAGGGTACCACGGCCACATCCTCTCCCCTCTCCCTCCTCTCGTGCTGCAGTGGGCTGCAAAGTGCTTCGGGCAGAGCTCTGCCTGCCGTGGCATCACTGTCACAGGGATGATGCTGATAAGTCACACTGCACAAGGGCTGCAGGGGCAGGTACTGGACCCCAGCAGCAGCTTGTGGGGGAGAAAGGCCAGAAGGGTCTGCAGCCTAAAGGACTGGACAGCTGTTGCATTTCATAATCCCCTAAGCTTATTAATCAGACTCATAATTTTCATGCCCTCCTTGGTATTTTACAGGAGATATGAAGTGATCCTTTGTTACTCGTCCCTGCTTTGCTCCCAACACACAACATTTCTCCTGCCTGCATTCAGCAAAGCTCTGGAACCACTGGACTCGATGGTCCTGTCCCAGCAGAGCACCCCTGGGACCTCACCAAGACCCAAAGTACCCTCAGCTGTCCCCTCTCCCTGAGCAGGACAGGGGACCAGCCCTTTGCAGGATCAGGCCCTGCTTCCCCAAGCGTTTTCTCCCAGTACCTTTCCCAGAGACTGACTCCAGCCGAGTGCCCCATTGATCCACCACTCCTGAGGCAGTTCCAAACCCCCATCCCTTCCCTGCAGCACTCTGTCTGCCCTCAGACCGAGATTTACGAGGCCAGTCCATGGATGTGGCCGCAAGAAGAGTCCAAAAGCTTTTGTTGCAATGCCACAAGCAGCACAAAACCAGCAAAGTGCTCTTTGCATACCTGATCCTCAGTGAAGGGATTCGAGCAGGACCCTTGCCCGGACAGCAGGCTCTGGAGCGGGACCCAAGGAGGCAGCGTGGATGTGTGCCAGCCTGACAATGGGGTTTCATTTAACGAGCACAGATTTAAGTGTGGAAATCAAATATGAAACAGTCGTGGCCAGCATTGTCTGCATTCTTGGAGGGGCACGGAACGAGCAGAAAGAAAGGAACCGAGACACTGGCCCAGACATGCTCCAGCTGCCTGTGACTACCTCTTCCCTCCTCCACTGAATGTAACTATTCAGCTTGTTTTCATTTCATTAGTGGATGTTATTTTTGCAACCTGGGAAAAGAACAGAAAAATGGAGGGGGGAAAAAAACATCCTTCAAATGCTTTGGGGTTTATTTTTAAGAACTAGACCATTTCTTTCCTACCAGAGATAAGTACAAGACTTTTAAAAGTGCACAGGGCCTGGGGTATTATTAGTTTAGCATTTGTTTCTCGAATAAGGTCCTTTACCTCAGAGGCAGCAGCCCTTGTGTTGCTGTGGTTATTCGTGTAAGTCTCACTCATTTAGTACTGAGCAACACGCAGTTAAATAGCCACACAAACACCCCCAGGCTGAGCAGCAGCTGCCTACAGGTAACCTTCAGCTTCGTGCACTCACTTGCCAAATGTTTCAGCCCCAGCCCTGAAAATCCTCATTTGCATGTGCCCTCCATCACTGTGGGCACAGCACAAATCAAGATTTTAATGAGTTGGTTTGCAGCCTGATGCTGCAGATCCCCGTAACGCGAGTGCTGCTCAACTCACCGCCTTCCCTTCCCTCCTCTGCCTTCCTCCCAAAGAGACAGGTTATCCGTCTTCAATGTTCAAAATAATTCCCACGTGAGAGCTGATGATGATTTGTTTTCCCAGTCTTTTTTTTCCTTCAGTTTTGCCTGTGGGGGCCATGCCAGCACACACTGCCCCTGCCTCAGCTGGGGACACTCCACCCTATGAAAGCAGTCACCAAGAGAAGGGCCGGGGTTACAATTTCCCATTGAGGGCAGTGGGAATTCTCAGTTTGTGCTAGACTTCTCTGGAAAGATCTTTCCTCTGTTTTGATGCTGACACACTTCAGCACACCGGTGGTGCTTCAAGGAAGAAGCAGGATTCTGAGTGTTTCTTACCACTTATATTCCTCTTCAGGACGCCCACTAACCCAGGACTCTCTCCATCTCAGCTTTTGCACAGTCCTGCAATGTTCCTAGCAGGACAAGGTCAGGTATGCTTTAGAGCGAGATGTTGTCCCTCCATACATTGTTTTGCAACATCCAAAGCAGGTCTGTATTGTTAAACCTGGATATTTTAAGCTCCAGCAAAGGTATTTTGAAGTGCACGTGCAATAACTTCTCACTACACACACACCATCCCTTCCTGATGAATGGCATTGCTCTAAGGATCTCCATGGAGAAGCTTTAACCAAATTTTAACCTTACTCCATCTAGTTCAGCATGGGAAGAGTTTTATATTTTGTTAATGAAAATTAATTCTCATATTAGAAACTAATTTCCACACATTAAGGGTAAAAGATGATGATTTCAAGCAAGGAGTTTCACCTAATCCAGAAACTATAAACATCTGCTCAACACCAAGCCCAGAAGCAACTTCATTTACCTTAATGTGTGTGCTTATCTCTAAGCAGGTGCTTAAGTGGTTTGTTGGCAAGAGCTGGAGTGCTCATGCCTTTCCAGGTGACCCTCCTTAATAATTACCAGCATTAAACTGCTCAATAACTATAAACACAAGGAAAAAACACCCAACATGGAATCAGCTCCACGCAGAGCTTTTCCAAACATGATTTCTGCATTAGTCAGGGGGGTCAAACTGTTCCGTGCTCAAAGGCTGACCCCAAAAGCCACAGGAATCAGTGGAAGGGTGTTGACCAGTTACACCAGTTTGGGGCTGGGATCCCCTGCGAGCAGAAACACCTTTCTGTTTTGGCACTATGACCAGCAGGGACAACAAAGGCCCTGTGCTGACATTAAGAAAATGTGTTCTGTGAATTGATGCCCTGTTAACCTCCAGCTCCCTCAGAGGAAGCTGTTAATTTAATGGTTGCGTCAGGAAGATACGGCAACGAAGGAAACCTCACAGCCTAAAGCCAGCATCGACACCTGCACGGGGCAGCACCGACTGCAGGGAGCTCTGTGCAGAGCAGAAATTGAAATATCCTGCCCTCGACAAGGAGAAAATGTTCGAATCTAAGTGATCGTAGCTGATACAGAGTCTAGAGACAGAGCATGTCCTGCACAGCGAGGCCTCTCCAGATCCTACAGGTTCTTCCAGTTGAATTCAAGGCAAGAATTGATGGATGAATCCACTCCCACCACTTGGAGGTAAGGTGCTGCACACAGAGTCTCATCTCACCCTGATATAAAGGGTTCTCAGCAGAAAAGTTAATTTTGCTATTTGATTTCACTGCAGTTAAATTTGACTATAGGTGGTACCCGTTTTACTGAGTATCAAACTTATATCATCCAGATATGCAAAGATAAAAGTGGAAAGTAAGGGTAAGGCACTTAAATACACCTAAGTGGTAGAACACCTAAAATGAGATGCTTGGCCTAAAAATAAAGGTATAAAGGCCCTGACTCCACAAAACACTTGAGCACAGACCTAGAGCAGACAGGGATGATGCTGCTGAGCTCAGCCTGACACAAGTGCTGTAACCAATATGGTGATAATCGGGATTCGTTGCAAGTTGGATGGGATCCAAAATGCAGCTGTGCTGCAAAACCGTGGGTTTAACCTGGGAATGCCAGTACATCACCTGAAGCAATGAAGTTATAGTCTTTCCATTGCCTGCTCAGACACAGGCTTGTATTTATGCACCAGAAAACACCTTAATTTACAGGAGCAAAGTGGAAAGATCTGGGTTGTTGCATTACTTTCAGGAAGAAAACCTTTATCTCTGTGGGTAAGGCTGGCACTTGCACTCATGTCCCGGCTCACCGCCTCACATTTTGATGCTTCTACAGATTTGAGCACCACCTTCCAGACATGAGATCACAGACTTGTGTCCCTGACTCCTGCAGCTCCAAACATCATTCCTGATTGTGGGTCCCACCCAGCTCTGACTCATTTTCTGTGAAGCAGCCCATCACCTTCATTCATCCAGTCTTCCACGCAAACATCACCGTCCTCTCCCCAATCCTGCGCTCCCTGACTCTTCAGTCTGTGGCTTAAGGTCAGCATCACCCTGCAATCCTTTATCCCACTGCTTACATTTTCCATCCACCAGCTCCTAACAAGAAATGCAAAGGAAAGTTCCTTGCAGCTTCAGCCAACCTCACCTCCCAAGGTCTTTTTGCCCAGAGGGACAATAACTACAGTTCAAGCCAAGATACTATCTCGTCCAGACAAGGGAAGTCTGGAAGCCCTGATAGCTAATGACCTACGTAAGCCTGTGTTACAACTTCACTTTCCATAATTCAGCTGCAGCTTCTAAACTGCGTGGAAATGCTGTGCGGTGTTTATGGAAACATGAACGTTACTTGGATTCTGGAAACAGCAACGCTGTTTTCAGTGGTCTTGGTTCGCCAGTCTTGAGCTGTCATAGTCACTGGATAAATCTCAGATGTGTTGAGAGACATTTCTACCGAAACAGAAAGGCAGAATTTGTGAGGCATTGCAGGAAACAAAAATCATCCCTGAGTGTGGGTCCTCCTGCAGCAGCAGCCAGTGCAGGTGTCCATCTGCACACAGAGCAGATGGCAGAGTTAAAGCCTAAACCTATAATCATTAGTCAGGCAAAATTACAGCAGGTGATGGTGTGCACAGCTGAGTCGAGGGCTTTATGGCAGGTAATCAGCACACTCCTGCCCCATAACCTCTGCAGTCCCTGGGGTTTCGAGTCAGCAGTTCTGCTCCTGTGGGCAGCAAGCTCACAGAAGCCATTTTCTCTGCAAGCATTATAATTTCCATCTCAGTTCAGCATGCTTCCTTATTGAGCTGTCAGTGCCCACAAATGGGGTTTCTGGGTAATTAATACCACCAGGGCTCTAATGAAGATGCCACATAATACTCTGCTGCAGCAGCTCCAGGTGACATGACCAGTCTGCCACCCTTTTCCTGCTCTTGAAAAAGATGATGCCTCCTTAGCAGGACAAATCAGGATCTAAATAGTGCTACAGCACTGAGACACAGGTAATTTTGCTTGTTTAAAAAATACCTTCAGCAGTAAATGTGTCTAATTCTAGACAAAATCTCGTTTATCACATCAGGAGGAAATCATTAGCAGCAGCCCCCCAGCTTTCCATGGGATGCTCGGGTGTCTCTGGGTGATGTTTGCTTCAGACTGTTTTCATGGCCACCTCACCACCACGGTCACCTGTGCAGCTGCACTGCTGGTAGCAGGACAGTAAAAATGAAGTGCTGGCAACTCCTGCTCTGGTCAGAGCAAGAGAAATGGAAGAGGCTTCTGAAATATCCCAGCCACATTATGTATGGGCATAAATGGCAGAGCAGGAAGGGTGACAAGCATGAAGGTTTGTGAAGGGAAGGGCTCAATCCAGTTGCCATGACACATGTCCAGTGCAGAGGACTGCCCTGAGACTACTTGCTCCTCACACAGATGGAGAGGTTTAATTCTGATAATACAGCATGCAAATAAACAAAGCCAAATAATCCTTACACAGGAAAAGCACTAAGAAAGCTGTCGCCAGCAAACAAGGCATTTTACTGAAGACTTGGAAATATTGGACGTATTTTCAAGTACGTGAAGTGCAATTTGTGTTTCCTCATGTGCAGGGAGGTTACAGGAGTTCACATTCCCCACCCCTGGCCGTGGCTGTGCCGGGGGGATGTGTGGGTGTTCCACCACCAACCCCCATCTGGCTGCCAAGCACACCCTGATGCTTCCATCCAGCTGCAAGCTCTTACACTTGACTCGCCCCAGAAAACATCCCATCAGACATTAATCCTGCCGTGCAGGTACTAATAAGGAGACAAAACACCACTGAAGCCCCTGTCAACCTTTTCCTCCTCAGGACACCTGATTTATTATTGACAAAGTGCTTCCTGCTTTGTGCTAACATCCGACTTGACTGCAAATGCCCGTCAGAACTCGGGAGCAGCTCATCTCCTCATCTCTTACCTTCAGGGCAGTGTAGGTTAAAGTCAAACCACATGAAAGGAAACAGTGTGTGGCTGATTTTACAGCTCTATTAAAAAAATTGCCTCTGTATAATGCCACAAACTGTACACGGGAGAAAGACCACGGCAGAAATTCAAGAAAAAAAATTTTGCTGGCAAAGATCAAAGAAAAGTAATGGCATTAGTTAATGGCCATATTTTCTTAAAAAAAGAAGCACTTTCTTTGAAGGCAATAGCTGATGAGTAAGAATCTGATGAGCCAGTTCTTATAAAGTTCATTTGAAACAAGGTACACGTACACAGTCAAAATAATTTCAAAACACTGGCATTATTAAATACATCTTCTAAAAACTGTTACAGTGACTTCTCTGTTGTGTCAGTAGCCTTTGAGGAGAAGAACACACACCCACTCCACAAATAATCTGATGGCAAAGCTGGCTTAACAATTTCTATTTCCTGGAAGTTACTAGTTAGGAGATTCAGCTCAATCCTACTGAAGTCTTCCACTTGCCTTCAGCTGAGCTGATGATTGGCCCATTTATGGAAGGTCAGACCCTTCATGGAAGGTCAGAAGATGGAGATGCCAACCTAAGTGATGCCTGGCTGATGGGTGGCTGCTTCCCAGGGCGAATTCCCATCTACACCAGTAAGGCCAAGTTGCCACATTCTCCATACGCAGCAGAAGCCACTTACTCCATAGAAGGCCCAAAGCCCCAAATGCTGAGCCAGGCCACAGGGGCAGAAGGATTGTCCAGGTTTCAGCCACAGTAGAGTTACTTTCTTCTCAGTAGCCGAGACCCACACAGCCTCTTGGTCTGAAGCAGAAAGGGCATTTTTGGCGTCTGAGCCTTTCCCCTCTGTTCTCACCCCAGCACTTGTCTCTAAGGGGGCCATGGTGTACCTGAGTCACCTTGACAGCTCAGTGTCACCCACATGGGTTATGTTGGTCCCAGTCAGCTCTTCCTACTGCTTTCCTTTCACCTTGCCTGTCTGACCCCTGGGCAAGATGATTCAGCTCACTAAACCACCCAGACTACACAGCTCTGTGCTTTCAGAGGGCCCCTGCCCTGCCCCTGCTCTGAGCCACAGGGCAGAGGTGTGTGACACGTGCACGGCCAGTGGGCCAGCTCCAAAACAAACACAGCTTGGCTGGGACATGAAATGCAACAACCCAGACAAATAATACATACCTCAAACATTTTCCTACCTTTAGAGGATTAAAATCCTTCCCTGTGTGTCTAGTCCTCTGCTCTGAAGCGTGTTCCTCCACGTACGTAGGAGATCCCCCATAAGAAATGAATGCTCTATTATGAGGGAATTCCTGTCTCTTCCTCCCACACCTACCTGCTTCTCTTGGAAAGATTTTCACCTTTTCTTGCCTTTTCTAAAAATACTTCAGAGAAAAGCCCTTTCTAATTTAAAAATCAGCTTCTCAACCCTTTCATGTGAGGGGCGATGAAGAGCATAAGGCAAACCTGGCACCCTTAGCTAAACCTCAGGCAGCTTCCAACACTTTGGTTACCCCACCCAGACAAATCCCCAAAGTTTAGTGATGTTTTTGTTACTCTGTGCTAGGTGCAGACATTTCTCTTCTCTTCACACTTCTAGAGAGAGCACAGAGAAAAGCAAGCCCCAGAACCCAAAAGGAGTTTGAACTTGACATGCCTGCACACACCCCTGTTACTGAGCACTGCCAAGTGAGGCTTCCCAGATTATCACAGGAGGCTCATGCTAGGAAACCTACCCTAGACTTGCTTTTATGAGGAATCATCATCCTTCTTCCAAAGTGGAAGTTTGCACTTGGTGGGAATGTGCTAAGTCTCACACATATTGTTATTGTGTGGCTTTCCCTTCCTCTCACAGCTGCTAAGCCTTACATTCAGGTAATAAATATTGTGGAATGACTGCAGTCAGCTACGGCAGAGCATTAGAAAAGCCTCAGCTAAACCTCCGGTGTCAGACGTTTGTACTCACTGAAGGCCATTGAGAAAGACAGGCTTGGAAAAAGTGAGCAGAAAAGATGAATATGCTGGATTTTATTAGTCTACACATACCAAGAAAGCACCAAAACACTGATTTCATGAGACTGTCTAAAAACAGACACGCAGAAAGAGCTCTGTGCTGAAGGATTCCCTCAGATAGCTAGACAAATACCTTATAAAAATACCAGCAATAAAGTACAAGTGAAATGTCTGTGCTGATACACAGAGCTCATATCATTAAGTAACAGTGGTATGAGGGTAGTAGTAAAGTGATTTTCTTGTTTAAATCTAACCTGGAAGATGTATTTCCCATTTTAAAAAGCCTGAAGGACTCTTGGGGAGATTCAGGTACCAACAGCTCACTAGAAACGTCACTGCTAATTCCTTGCTGTGCTCAAGGCTCTGACAGTATTGTTAAAGAGTCAAAGATGACATTTTTCCAGGTCACTTTTGTGGTTAACTCATGGGTTTAGCGGTCAATATTCAGATTTCCAGCAATTTCTGACAAATTCGAAAGTTTTGGATTTTGAGGTAATAACCATGTTCAGGCTGGGAACAACTAAAACACGAATTGTAACTTCAAAGCCCATTCCCATTCTCCCTTTCCATTCCAGTGCTGTTGAGGTTGCATCTACACGATGACTGAAGAAAAAAAATTCAAAAGGAGAGTGTTTTCTTCATCTCCCCTCTGGAAACATCAAAGAGCAGAGGTGACTTCGTGCTCCCCAGTGTTTAACCACCAAACCTTCCCTGGGTGATTCAGCACGATGACAGATGGGTGACAGGGCAGCTGGCACAGCTCTGGGGACACCAGCAGCATCATCTCTGCAGCTGAGCAGCAGCACAGTCACCACATCACAGGGGAAGATCTCACCTGGGGTGCCCACAAAACCACACCAGGCAGTGCCTCACACCTCAAACCAAGGTGACTGTGCTGCGTGCTCCCACTTCAGCTCCCAGACATTCAGCTCCACTTTTTCTAAGTGTGCTGAAGTTTAAGAAGTTAATGGAACCAGTAGTGCTGAAAGAAATTCAGCTTCCCAGCTGAAGAGTGACAGATACAAAAATACCTGTGACAATTAAAAAAGTGAATCTTAGAACACAGCAAGCACCAGGAGCTTCCATTAATGTGCTGAGCTTCTCTCTCTTCTTCATTCCCAGTTTGCACAGACTGGAGCTGAAGGACTGAGGGACAGCATCCTCCAGAGTTTTGGAAATTGTACTGGTGTTCACAAGACCAAAGACCCATCCCATCTCATAGTAGTCAATACTTAACAGTGGAATGTTCACAAAGCTGCAGAGACACAGTTATTCAGAATTTCACATCCCCTGTAGGGCTGTTGTATCCCACTTGATGGGTTTGCTAAAGCCCTGGCAGCCCTGCCACACGCTGCTCCCTGCAGAGCTCCTGAGGTAAAAACTCCTGTTTGGCTGTTGGATCAACACTGGCCGCAAATATTTGGAAACCCATCACGCTGCCACAAGCCCTGCACTGCCCCAAGCACTGATTGAGGGGGATCCCTGCTCCCAGCTGGAGCAGGAGAGTTCTGGCTCTCGTGCTGAGGGGTCTGGCTCATGGGCTCATCACGTGGCACGGCGAAGCCTCACAGCAGCACTTGCTTGCACAGTAGCCTCTGAGCACAGCTCAAATGTGAGCTGTGTTTTGCTGGGGATTACTGTGTTGTTACTGCTTCCCCTGATAGCATCAACTCCAAAGCGTGGATACGGCCACGGGGAACACTTAAAGAATCCAGATGCAGTCCTCAGCCTTAATGCCTTTTCCTTTCCTCAAAACACTGCTACACTTTCCCTACAGTGACTGCCATGGCCCAGATACCTCAGCAGGAAAGGGGAAGAGGCATTTACTCGGTGTGTGCTTGTATTGTTCAACCGGACCCCAAAGCTATGAGTAGAACGCTTGGCCCTCAGTACACGTTTTAATAGGAATTATTTTAATGTACTGCATGGTGTGCAGCAGCCTCTTGCCATCAAGATGGCAACTTTCCTTAATAGTCATGCCACTGAGGAATATTAAGTGGAACAATATACATCTTGTCCTGGGGAAGAGCTTTGTAGAACACCACGGTGAAGTTTTCTAGAAGATGCGACACCAGACTAGTTCAGACAGTCTTACATCTCTCCTCTCAGAACCGAAATAAGCTTCCACATGGACACGGGGGTGTCATAGGAAAAACAAGTAGACTAGGAGGCATTTATATGAAAAGCACTTAAATAATCTAATCTCTGTAGCTAATTTAAGAACTCCTAGGGAAAGAGAAGGTAGAGATAAGGAATCTTAATGAGGCCAGGCCAAAAATCAACACATGAGCAGCAATCAAATGCTGGCTGACTGCTGTCTGTTCATTATGTGTGATGAGTTTGACAGTTTCTCAAGAGGGGAGACCATTACAAAAATAGTAAAGACATTCCACTAAAAAACCCACTGAGCCACTATTAAAGACTTAGTCAACAGTAAAAGCCTGGTAAAGCATTGTTAGTCACTGCTAAAGTATTGCTAAGCAACCCTTTATCCTCCTTCGGACTGGATTAGTTTCATCGCGGCAATAACCAGCAGCCTCCGTCCTCGCTCACAGCTCCCAGTTTGAAGTGCCGTGCAATTTTCTTTGAAACTCAAGTGAGAGTTGCCACTCCAGCTCCTGTTGAGGAGTCAGGGGGTTGCACATCAGCAGGGGAGCTTGTCTGCAGCTCCAGTGGCTTCAGGAGGCAGGCTGCAGGACACCAGCTATTTCATTTTAAGAGATGAGCAATATTTATTCACACTCACACTTCAATTCTTTGCTGATTGCAGCAGCAGCTGATATCCTTCTCAGTACTGATTTAAAAAAACCCAGCCTTGACCAAAGCCAGAACAGCTGCTGTCAGGATTTCCACTAAAACTCTATTCAGCTGTAGTAAAAAAACTGAAACCAGGAAGCTCCCAGGTAACAGCTCTCTGCTAGGTATTGCTTCTGTCTCCATCTCTATTTTGTACACCATTTGCATTTATATCTTCTCAGTAGCACCTCCAAGAGGGTCCTTCCATGGATATTAGTAATAATTCAATTAGCAGAGCAAATTCAGCTGGGTATTAGCTCACCTAGTCCAGCCTAGCACTTTCCACAGGAAGATGAGTGTGATAAATAAGGGATGTGACCTGCCTCAACGTGATCCGAAACCCAGCGTGATGAGGGTTTTGTTTTTTCACATGGCTAGACACAGAACCAATAAACTGAGACTTCAGAAAAGCCAGGAAGGTCCAGAAAAACAAATCAGATGAGTCTTGTCTAGTGCTACCACCCTGGAAAAACAGCCTCCAGTAACCCATCCATTTTCTCAGACCATACCCAGCAAGAGGGAGGAGTTCCCAGACACCTTCCCAGCCTCTCTCAGTCTCCCATTCCACTCTCAGGTTGGCACACATACACTAACAAAGCTCTCCTCAGCCTGCATGGTGCTTTAGCAGATGTGCAGCCACTTCAGCCTGAGGGATGTGGTTTGTCACCAGCCAGACCCACAGCTAAGAGTCACTCAAAGATGTGTGCTTCGGCTGGGAAGATGGTGACTTTCCCGTGAACTAGAATTATTTGCTCACCCCAGAATTTAAAGTGCACGTCTAAAAAGTGTTATTTGCTAACGGCAATTTTTATAACAGAAAAAAACCCCAGTTAGATGGTTAGAAATGTCACTTTTCAGTGAAAGCAGGGCAACAGTCACAGAAATGTGTTCAGAAACCATGCCTGTGCCAGAATGACCCTCTCAGAACAGAAACAAAATGCCATATAATCCAGAACTCATTATCTATTATTTTTGGCTCAAGAATAGTTGAAAAAAAACCAAAACAACACTCTCTCTCAGAACTACTTACAGGAACAACCCAAAAATCACCAACGACACCCAAACTGCAGCACAGCTCAAACACGGGAAAGGACCCTGGGCTGAGCTTAAATAGGGCCCAGGGCCCATGGGCCAGGTGGGGCTGAGGTCCCAGGTGAGGCTGCTCAGGGCATCATGTTCACATGAGGCCCTGACAAATAAACCTGATGATGATGATGATGTTGATGTTAAACACATGCATGAAGCCAAACCAATTTTATTCCCGTGTGACACCAAAGGCAGGCAAGAGCCACGTATCAGGACCTCTCCCCAAATGATCCTGTGATAAAGTCCCAAGGCTCTGCTGTACCACAGGGCTCTGGTGGCAACTTCCTCCCAGATTACCTGGGATTATCAGCCATCTGTTGATGGAAATGCTCAGCTGGCAACAAGCAGTAGTAGTGTGGTCAAAATGAGCGATTTTTAAAACAAGTTCCCAAATTTTCCAGGTTAATTTCACCGAGAAAAACCACATCACTCCTTTTAAAGTCCGAGCCTGCTTCAGTTGGTTTGATTTCCTCACGTACCAGCTCCCCTGGGGCAGAGCTCAGAGGAACAGAAATGCCTGGCTTTAGGCAGTCAGATTTTAATAAGTGCACGATAAATTTATTTTTCCTAAAATCCAGCATGTATAGACAGCGTAGCCCACCCTTCCTTCCACATCTTCCCCGTCTGGGGCTGAGTCTTCTTCCTTATCTTCAGCCAGCAGCTCTGACATTCTCCAGATATGCTCATGAGGTCAGACAGAGACTTTTTGGCTAAGCACCCTCCTTATCCACAATGTTTGCACGTAAAGGAGGCTGGGGACATCTTCCCTTATTTGAACCAAAGGGAGAGTTTTATCTCTGCGGGAGCCCCCAAGACACAATACAAGTGTTTGCCTTGTGCTGCTCCGCTCCTTAACAAGGCCCTTACGGCTTTCAAGGGAATAGATTGCAGGGCTGTGCCAAAACTGGCAGCTTCCTGCAGAATTTGCAGGAGACGGCTTAAAACAGGTTGAAGGTGAAGAAGACACCCAGGAAACCACGAGTTGCAGTGAAGTGGAATGCTAAAACAGAGGACTGGGAAAAACTGCGTGCTAAAGAGATGGTTTTCAAATAACGCTGATTGCTAATTAAACTGCTCCTACTCTTTGTCTTTTCTTTTTACAAACTTGCTTCTCTCTGGTATAGAGACAATAAAGAACAAAGCAAAAAGCCGATGTGCCAAATTGTGATCTCAGTGAAACTGGTGGAAAAGCACATAAAACATTCCCTTAGGGGACTGGGAATTGTGGGGTTCGGAAAAGAGCCCTGGTCACACAAATGGAGTTTCATTATTTGGTATGTGAGTTCATTATAAGTGGGCTCAATTATATTTCATCAGTGAAGAGAAAATGGCCTTTTCATCCAATGTATCGAGTTGAGTTGAGTTGAATGCTAAGCACATCTGACGCAGCTTTTGGGAAAAAACAAAACAAGAACAGTAGCCATGTGAAAAAACAAACAAAATGACTGAGGCATCTCGGCGCCTCAGCGAGCTCTGTTTCTCACGGAGCCATGGCATAAAGAAGTGAATGAAGTACAGTAGCTTAACATGCACCACATGAGTGTGTGCGGTGCCACATTTGCTGATTTACTAACTCGTTTTGTTTGAGGGGCACTTGAAAGGCTTTGACATTTACAGCTCTGTAGGCAAACGTGAAAGGGAAGAATAGATGCTGTATCTCCGAGCTCCCAGCTGCTGGTAAGTGTCTGCTCCAAGCACCAGCAATCCACATGAAATCAGGAGCGCTCCGTGCCCCTGCGCTTCCCAGGTTTGTCTGCGAACGTTATTAGAGCAAATACGTCAACAGTCAGTGGGGTTAAAAATGTAAATGGGCCTCTCAGCGAGATGTGAAGCCTCTCAATGAAAAGTTGTGATGTTTTTCCCAAGTTTTCTATTCCAGCACTGAGCAGGCTGGATGCAGAGAACAGCCCAGCGCCCGTGGTCAGCAGCCAGCTATTGAGAGTACACCAGGCATCCTGAGATACTTAAGTCAAAGGGATTTAGGATGCTTTCCTGGGCTTTAATTGCAAGAATGGTTTTGTTTCTATGTGAGTCACTCGCTACACAAATGTTTGTTCTGCCCTGTGTCTCCTGCTTCACAGGGGCCTCGCTGTTTTCAAGGAGTTAACACACACATGGAGCACCAGGAGCAGGGCAAGCAAAACCTCGGGAAATTCCAAGCCCTGCACTCAGCCTCGTTACTTCTCACGGATGTCGCTTTGCAATTTTATTTGTCAAGCCTGAAAGCTTTTTTGCCTTTCTGAATCATTCAGCGGGACCCCTTTTGACAGCGTGGGTGTTTCGAAGCTCTTCAGTTCAGCCTTGGCAGCCTTGGGTGGGATTCCTGGGTACAGCATCATTTTCCTGCTCTGCCATGCGATGCAGCCCCTGTTTCCCCGTCGCTTGCTGACAGGCAGCACTGTGACAGTCTGAAGTTGTCTGTACATCCATTTATCCTCTGCCACTTCCTCCTGCCCGTTTGGCAGCACCCTGCCTACTCCATTAGGATTTTTCATGCACGTGAGGAGTAGAGTAAAGACTGAGGGAAGTGAGGGAAGCCAGGGAAGGAGCAGGGTGGAGCAGGAGGTGAAATGAGATGGAGAAGAGGAAAAAGCAGAGATAACAATGGAGTAGGAAAACAGTGGAAAGATCCAAGGGGAGAAGGCAATGATTAGGACCAGCAGGGAGTGACAGAGAGATGATGACATCTGTTTTCACGAGAGGGATGGGGTGGTGCTGATTCTGGTAACGTGTGTGTGAAATAATCTTTACGGATTTCTCGTGGGGTCTTGTTCAGCTGGAAACCTGCATGGGGAGTACTTGCCTGCCTTTCCTTTCCTTTCCATGGAGATCTGAACACGGAGGAAGAGAGTAGAAAGCTGCATGCTTGGATGTAACCCACGATTGGAAAGCACTGCTGGCCCTGTAGTTTAGGCATGGTCTGTCTTAAATCCGCTCACACGGACAAGGAATGGAAGGCAGCCCCATCTTCTGCCAAGCTAATTTGGAGAATTAATCTGAAAGCTGTTTTAAAGATGCTTTCAGGGGTCACTAATAATATCCATTCTTCCAGTTACACTTTGTCCTCTCCATCATCTCGGAGGCTCACGTGGAAGACAAACCCCTAATGAAAGCATAGGTCAATTTGCACTTCTGTTCCTCCAGGAAAAGCTCAGCTAAAACCACTCAACTACAAAACTCATTCAGCCTCCCATGGACAAGGCATTATTAAGATTCATTACTTTCTCCATTCAGAGTCACAATCACTACAAAATCAGTGTCAGAGGGATGCCACAGGGCATACGGGCATGTGTCCATTGTCCTTGGATTCTTCCCCTGATTTTTCTTTTTCCGCCTCACAATTCGGTTCCTGGTCCCTGCCCTTCCTGTGTGCAGTGGTCCTGCAGAAGAAAATTCCCCTTAGCTGTTAACTTCTGGGGAGGAGACATCAAGGGGAAATTAATTCCCTTCCTCAACACTGCTAAAACAACCCCCCATTTCTCACTCTGCTGCAGATGACCACAGTGTAAGTCCATGGCTCGTGTAGTGCCAAGTGCAGCATGGTCAGTTGTTACAAGGAAAAGTGTCACGGATTTCATTTCTATTTCTAGCCAGACAGTAATTTTTAAAAAATAAGGACAAATTCCCCAGAACTGTTTGCTGAATCACAAACCACACTTAGCTTGGATGACTATTAAAATATTCACTTTATTTCTCTCCTTAGAGGTTCATATTTCTCACAGCTCACTCTCAAAATATTTTTAATTAAGGAACAATGCTGTCACCATGTCCTTTTGCAGACTGACACGACGCAGTGGAAGGAGGGCTGCCTTTCCCTTGCACATAAATGGCTAATGCTGAGGATGCCTTTTGAAGCACACAGCCGACCACTGCCACCCACCACGCACAGATCAGTTCTGGTTCCCTCCATGCACGGATCAATCCTTAGGCTTTATGTTTCCTGGAAATCTGTGTGGCATCTTTAGATTGCAGAGAAGGTCACCGGTGCATTTCTTGCCTCAGATGATGAGTTTCTAGGCTTGATTCATGTTGACTTCTATCAAAAGGGAATATAAAATAGAATTGTAACTGGCCTGATAGAAAAAAAAAAATAAATTAAGTAAAACAAATCATTCTTTTCTTCTGCTCCGATGCTGGCAATAAACATCACTGTAGCTGTGAAATGCAAATGAGTCAGGGCTTTCACTCCCTGACAGCAGACATCACATCACCAGAGAGATGGCCTTGAGATCCCTGCCAGTCGCAGGCACAAGGCATCCCTATGGCAACTAAAGCAGAGTAACACTGGGAAAAGGCTTGTTTAATATGCTCCAGCAGCTGAAAATCAGAGAAAAGTCAGCGCCACAGGAGCAGCCTGGCTTCTGCAGATCACATCAAGGGCTTTGTCCCCCACAGGCAAGAAGGGCTGCTACCAGGTGACGATTCAGCTGAGCTGTGGGGATACACCTCTGGGTGTCCCGTGGTCCTGGGCCTTGATTACCCTGCCCCAGAATCTGATTACACCACACAGTGACCTTAATCTGGCCCAGACATACAAATTTCCTTCCCGTGGAAAGGAAAATAGAGAGAAAAGCCTGGAATTTGGGCACTGAGCTGACAACACACCCAGGCTGAGGAGCTGTCTGAGTGCTGTGAAGCACTTATTCCTCCTTCCAGGCATAAAACTGCTTCCAACACGTCCTTTTGCAGTCTGCTTTCCACCCCATTGATACAGGCCTTTGCAGAACAATGGCAAAAAGCTGAAATGCTTCAGAATCTCAGAATTGATTTCTGAGCTGGAAAAGAGCACGAATGGGGTCGAGCAGAGCAGCCAAAATCTGTGCTGGACTTCATGCTGGTAGAGGTTGTTGTCTGGAGAACAGGAAGAGTGGTCCCACCATGTGATGCCACCACCCTTCAGAGAATAAAGGTTTGACTTTTTCCCTCATGCTCCCAAGATCTTACAGCCACTAATTGCCCTATGGATTGCTTTTTCCATACCTCCTCTTGAATACAGAACAACGGGTACCTATGAGGAGCCACTGTTTTTTCACTGTCCCCTAATTTTCCTGTTGCTCATTAGCAATGATCGTAGGAAACGTGAACTTCATGAGAAATAGGAGTAAGATAGCAAAGCTGGTTTGTAAGAAGCAAAAATGATGGACAAGAATTAATTAAACTCCCACAGGAAAACTGATATTTGCTCTGAATATTCTAAATGGAGGTTTCAGTAAGACAGGGGCTTAAATTTGCCATTGTGTTTCAGTGTTAATAGTTAAATAAATTACAGTTATGATAATAATAAATAATTATAATTCATATAACAATATAATGAATATAGGTTTAATTAATATGCTTTTATTATAATATATAACAATATAGTAAACATTAGCAGGGAATTAGCTGTAGAGAAGACAAGTTTAATTAGGAGAAAAAGCTCCTAAAGAAGAAAAAAAGGAAGAAAACAGAAGGGGGAAAAAAAAGAAAAAATTCCAGCCAGGATGAAGTATCTGTAGCAGTTTAAAATCAAGCAGTGAGAGGTGAAGTGATCAGCAGTGTAGTCCTGGAACTGCCCCCCTGTCCCCAGCTCAGCTCCACTCTCTGCAAGCAGCAAGAAATCCCAGGGAAATTGTGACTGGCCAATGACAAGAGTGGTGGAGAAGAAAGAAGTGAGTTGGGTAAGGAGTCCAGACACATTCCAAAAGGAAGTGGAGAACCAGTGCGAGGAATCCGCAGTGAATGGCCAGCCAGAGCCACCATGGAAAAAGAGTTTATTATCTGATAGCTACAAGTGTCGGTGAGGGACTGGATCACCAGAGGACATCTGCACAGTGTTTTCATCAGCCTCGTCGTGCCAACATTAACATCAGCCAACAGGAACTGAGCTCAGTGCATTAAATAAACTTGCCAATATTAACCTGTTAAAAGTCTGAGTGCTCGGTGGAGCCAAGTCCTCCCTCAGCCCACCTGGAGCAGCATATGGCACCGGCGACCAGGTTAATCCTCCTAATCCCTGCATTGAGGCAACTGCTAACGAGATACAGAGTTCTCCACTGTTCCTCATCCACCCCTTGTCAGTAATGGTTTTCAGTCCTTGCTGCCTCATGGAAAGCTCTCCTGAACTTATTCCAGTGACTGTTGTGACTTCATTTCCTCCAGACTGGCGATTACCAGTGGCAGTGTTGGCGCGGCGTCTGAGGCTGAGTGTCCCCAGAAGTGACAGTGGCTCTCCAGCCCGCGGGCTCCAGGTCAGCTCACCAACACGGGGCACCAGCAGGTGAAACTCCAGAGATTTTTTTCCAGCACTGGGTCTGTGGAGGCTCTCATTTCTCATGGGAGAGGCAAGCACCTCTGTGGCTTTTTTACGTGCGTCTAAAGGTGCATCCTTTGCCACGCTCTACCAACCCTCCCCTTGTTTCAGTGAGCACAGAAGGTGCGTTCACAGAGAACAGAGAATGGAATTAGGCCTTCCTGCAAGCATGGTTTTTCCTTTTTATGTCTAATTGTTTGTCAATAACGAAGACTAAAGAGGTCTTTCTTCCAGTGGCAGACCACAGAGCTCTGCTGTAAAGGGCAAGCAAAGACAAAAATGGAGCTTCTCTGGAGTAATTATTCTCCCATGCCATGTATGCCTGCTAAAATTCAGTTCAGTGAGCCACACACCATTCACGGGGCAGCTTTGGTCTGAGGACCAGGTGAACCAAATTTGCTGTCTTGAGACCAACTTCGTTGTCAGGGACATTAAGTAGAGAAGGAAGATGACAAGGAGGAGAAGTAAATATTGAATCTGACTTCACTGTCCTTCCCAGAGAAACAGCCGTCTCCTCTGTGGCCAGGACTGGCACAGGCAGCTTCCTCCTTCAGTCTTGGTTTTCTTGGCAAACACTGTTTATTTTATTGCGTAATTCTTCTCCCAACTGCCCAATCCCCGACTTGTTTCAAAAGTATTTGGCAATCTCTCCCTCATCATCCTTCTGGTTGCCTCTGTGTTCTGTGGCTGCTCGTGGGGTGATGCATTGCTGCTGGGTGACATTTGCAGACACTTTACTGTCAGGAACAGGGAGCCACAACGATTTCCTGAGGTGAAACTCCCCACTAATCTCTGTGTGTGTCTGTGTTTGTGGATGTGTTGTCTCTTATTTTTCTTTGTCTTTCATGTGATGTCCGAGCTGTCCCAAATTACATCACCATCACTCTGATATAAATTCCAGTTATTCCCGCTCCAGACAGCCCTGCTGCTCATATCTCAGGGCTGGGGCTGTGGAGTCTCTAACAGCCTTGCCCCAGATAACAGTCTTGCCCCAGATTGGAGTACTCGATTCAAGCCCATCATCTCTTGAAATCAAGGGTTATCTCTAAGGATAATTTTGCCAAACAGTAAGAACACAGAAGCAGCAGCAGCTGGGCTGTATCTGCAGGTGACGAATTTCACAGTTTATTTAATCTCTTTAAATGAGGCTTCAAGGTACAATTTTCATTTTCCTTGCAAAAAATGGTCCTGTAAAGGATACCTTTTATTCCTGACTTGACCAGGGCTGTGGTGAAACAAGGGTGGTGCTGTGGGAGAGCGAGATCACGTAACAATGGGCAAAAGCAAAGATTTTTTACATTGTGTGGTGTTCAGCAAAACGCAGAGAAAGTCAAGTCTGAGTGATGGATGCACCATGTGAGCAGTACTGCTGAGCTGATGAGCAATCCTGGAGACTGCCTTCCAGAGCAGCTAACCTATAAAAAGACTTTAAATTGGATGACAGACTCAGTTCCCAGCAAGAAAATAAGAGGTAACTTTCAGGGCTTGCTTCACTGGATGTGTCTATATTTAAATGGTAAATCAAGATGACAGCATTTTATATTTATGTATACCACATATTATGTGTGTAATTTACACAAAATCTAATCTGGGGGAAATTGGTAAAAACAATGAAATTTTATTTCTTGATGTTTGCAATTTACCAAACAGATAAAACCTGGTATCCAATGCTCTGCTGCTTTGCCCCAGATCTCTTCCCATTCGACCCCCTTAGTCCCCACAAAACCCTACATTAATCCCCATGAAACCCCTTTTCTCAGGTACAAACCTGAGGAGCCCCTGAGGCTCATTCCAAGACCCAGATTAAATCACACAGGTATCAGAAGTCACCTCCTTGATGAATTATCTAGCTGAGAAATGAATGCAATTAAGACAAGTTCTGTTTATTAGTAAAGCCAGAAAAGGGTCAGTTTTGAAAAGCCATGCTGGAGATGATCTGGGTTTATGTTGTTTGACCACAGTATTTTGAATGTCTATGAAACTGCTGAGACTTAAAGATTTAACACTGAGCTGGTGGCTGGAAGTGGTGGAGGAAAAATGGAAAAGAAGTTACAAGTGTGTAAAACTATTGCCAGAAAATGTATTGACTGAACTGAAGAATACTCAACTACTGGTGGACAGAAAGAGTGAGATTGGACCAACATGGTGTGTATGGTATTGTCTTCATAGGCTTACTTTTATTTCATGTGCAGACAGCTTGGTCCAGAATTAGGAAAGTAAGTTGAGATGTTCTAGATGATATTTGAGGTCCCTTCCAACCCAAGCTGTTCTATGACACCGTGTTCGAGTCTGCCAGGGTGAGCTGGTAGTAATGTGATGAGGGCTAAAAACTGCCTTGGATAAAAATATAAACTGCATTTCAGTGTATCCTTCCAGGAGCTGAGACAGGCTGGGGGGGAATCTGCAGTGATCGAGTGCAAGCTAGCAAGAAGCTGTTGAATGAGAGCTGACCCACGGCCAGGCTCATTTGTAATTATAGTTCCACAGTTTTTACCTTCTGCAGCAGTACAGTGACTTTTCTGTGGGAAGAACACATCAGCCTGGAACCAAGAGCCCGGAGAGCAGCGAACCCCGAGGTGACAGCACTGACTGTTCTGAATACAAACTACATTTTTTCTTTGACTGCAGATCAAATCACGAGCAGTAGTTCAGGTCATTTCTCTTTGTGTCTGGACGAGTCTTCCATCTCCAGCCAGCTGTTGGCCTTGCCATCTCCATGAAGAGTTGCTAAGACAGCAATGTCTCCTGTAGCATATTTCAGGCTTGCTGTCACCGCTGCCTCTGCAGTGTGTCACTTGCAGTCCATCGCTCCCGGTTTTTCCTTCCCCGTTCTGAGAGACTTTTCCTAACGGAGATGAAGTGCTGGATCTGATGAGCCAAATCCATTTTCTTGCAGACACCAATGTCACGACTGTCATCCATTTCTGCTGAGTTTTACAGAAACCCAGGCATTTCTCTGAATGCTCAGTCCTCAGACCTTTCTGCGCACTTTGTTTACCCCACTTAATAACACAACAAAAGTCTCGACACCCTCGACTGCCATTATGGCAATGGCACTTTTAATTAAGAGGAGAGTTCACTGCTGCATCAGTAGGAAAAACCAAGAAAAATACTTGTTTTCGTAATTGTGTATGTGGGGGGGATTTTGACATGAATTTAGGCCAATGAACTCTCCTTTTTTTGCAAGCAGAACTTGCAACACTTACCCTCTATGACTCTTTGAAATGGAAATATCATACAGGTAATATTCAAAACAAAGATGTCACCAAAAAATTATGAAGCAGGTATAGATTTTTGTTAATGCTCTTATTTAGAGCCATTAGAATTCCAGAGTAAAAAATTTCCATTTGAATGACTCACGTTATTAAGTACAGGACTGTATGTTCCCATGGCTCAGCAACCTTAGTAAATATATCATTAGTGGTCCACAGAGAGAGAATGGATAGTTTGGTGCTGGTGTTCTTGTTTTCAGCAACTTAATACTCTAGTGATACAACTGCCATTATTTTTCCATCAATGTTGCTGTTGTCCCTGCCAGACAAATGTTGTGTGATCAGAGATGCAAGGGGAAGGGATTCACATGATTGTCCGTGTTTTCCATTAAGACTGGCTTTCCACAGTCTGTTAAAATCCAGGCCACATCATGGAAGGCTGAAGACAATTCACTCAACACATGTAAACCTTAAGCATCCACAGTGTCCTGCAGCAAATTCAATAAATAATGTGAAGAACATCTTCATTTGGTTTAAACCTGGTATCCGCTCGTTCTGTATGACACCCATTGCTCCTTAAAGGGATATAATGTGAACAATTGGGTTTTATTGTCCTCCTGTGTGTCCCTTTACACTGTAAACCTCTTCTGTACTCCTTAGGCATCTCTCTTGGGGCCACAGAGTCACAGTTTACTTAATTATTCCATATTTACATCAGAAATGGATGCAGGTGTGAACATATGTGCACACACTCCTCTGCTTATTAGTATTGTAATTAATTGGGAGTTGAGGGATGCCTGAGAACTTGTCCCTCCGTGGCTGTGGTGATTTGGTATCCAAAAGCATGTGTTCATTGGTGTGGGTTTAAACTCCTGCAAGCTCTGTTATGCAAAGCAGACTGAGAGTAGTGCAGCAGCATCACTCATTTACAGCTGCCCTGGCAGCCCTGAGAGCAGCATTTGGGGAAGCAGCAGCTTCTCCCCAGTCAGTAGGGGCTGCTCTCTCGTGGGATGCGTGTTCCCTCCCGCTGTTACTACATAAGTGAAAGTTTGGAGGAGGAATAATGCAAAGTTTTTAAACATTAATAATTAACGCGTAAGATGTAGAGTCATTGTTTTTGTTAGTAATTGGTTTCTGGGCTCTACAAAGTCTTCTAAGTGAGGAACACACTGGGTATGAAATTAAATCTAAAAAGGGCATAGGCTGTATCTGACAAATCAAGCTCAAGTACAGCTGTTCCATTGTGTTTCCATATATATATAATTTTTATATGCATATATATACACACACACATATAAAGATCAGGTTTTGGCGAATGCAATACAGACCAGACTTTGAAGCTGGATACTGAATTGGTTGGAAAAAATACTGTATTTGGAGCTGCTGTATGCTCAGCTCTAAAGGATTAATGAAGACAGTGAGTGCAATCTGTGCTGCCCAAACTGCTCCATACGGACACACACACCTTGGGAAGGAGGCGATGGGCGATGTGTCAGCACCAGCACTGTGTTCCTGGTGGGGACGAACACCACTGCTCTTTTTCTGCTGGCATGGGACTGGGAAAAGGAAAAGCAGTGCAGAGCTCTGTCAGCCCGTGCAGCCTGCGTGCCATAGTAAATATCCACTAATACTCCCTTTCCAATGGAAAAATAAAGCCTCCCCGACTTAGGAAAGAACTTGCTGGCAGCTGTGAATTTGGTTTCATGACTGAGCTGTGTCACAGCAGCTCAACAGATCTTGCAGCCCGAGGCTGATCAAAGACCCCTTTTCCCCAGTTACCTTATAACTGTGTAAGTTAAAATAACTGCTTCCTATTCCTGTCAGGGATGACCCAAGGCTCCTAAAAGGAGTGGGACCTCTTGCTCCGCTCCACTCCTGTCTGTGTCTGCTGTTGCCAAGCTCAGACTATTAGTCTGTCTTCTCTAATGAGACACTTCAGAGGAAGGAGAAGAACACAAAGCCGCCGCTAGCACGAAATAACTTTGCAATAGCTGCTTCCTGACCCTGGTGAGCATAGCTGGGTTTGAGGTATTTGGCAGAAAATCTCGTGGATCTGAGAGAACTGTTGCTTCTGCATCATCTGATCTACGTCCATCTGTTAGCAAAAGCAAAATTCTCTGTGCTGTGCCCCACTCCAGCTACTGGCAGTTCCTGGAGGTCAGAGCCACGGTACAATGCTGGAGGTGAACTCTTGTTTCATGGTATTTAATAGTAGCTAATAATGAGGAAAAAGCAATACTATAACCAAACCAGCATCCATGGCAACGCAGCCATTCACTCTTGAACTTTTCAAAACAGGAATAATTAATTTAACCTTTTTCTTTGTGGCTTTGGCTTTTTTTTTTTCCTTTTTTTTTTGTATTATAAAAGCTTACACAGGCAGATGTGGGTGTGTTCTGGCAATTACTAATCAGCTGAGTCAGAATTCTTCAAGGGAGCTTGTAATGAAGCACCAGGAAGGATCCAGCTCTTTTACATTTAAGTTCTTGTATCCAGAGTGCAACCTGAATTGCTCAGCACAGCAGCTTTGGCTTTAGGGGGCCGTATCAAACAGATCCATGCAATTGTTTCTAAGGAAGTGCTTTTCCTATTGCCTTTGACAGTTAAAAACGAGGCAGTGGAGTGTTCATTTGCTGGAGTACCTGAGTGTGGGAGTCATTCGAGTCTGATCTGGTGACACTTTTCCCCAGGGAGGGTGTTACCTGCCTGTTGATATGGTCCCTCCAACTAGAGCTGCTCGATGCATTTGCCCTGTTTCTGAGGAACAAAGGAGCACAAAGATCAACCAGTTCATGATGGGAATAGGAAGTGAATACATACTGATGGCTCATAGCCTAATTCTGGGAACTGCATCCTCCTTTCCAAGTTCTTAGGTGGGATCCTTGGCTGCAAACCAGACAGAAACATGAAAGGGAAGATTTTGTCGCAAATGCTCCACTTCTGTGGCATTATATCAGGAAAATAAGGGTACGAGGCTCTTCAAATGAGGGTTTTATTCCAAGAGATCTGCATTTGGGGTTCATGATGTGGATTCACACTGCCAAATGCACTAATACCACAATAGCTGAAAGTGCTAGCAAAGCTAATGGCAATACTGCAGGTGTCTAAGACTAATTTGGGGAATCCACTGTATTGTTTTGGGGGCAAAAGACCTCCATCCTTGGGTAACTGAGGGTTTTGGAAATACGTGGATTAAATCTGGGCTCAAGATTTGAATCTTGCTCTGCACTTCACTGACCTGAATAAGGTAAAAGACAGTGTGATCAAGTTCATCACTTGGCTCAAAGAGCTTGCACAGTTCCTTACAGCCTTTATCATCCAGGCCGCCTTATCTTGCTCCATCTGCTCCATCCCAGTGATATTTTTAGCACGCATTCACTGTACAGTTTTTCCAGTCTGGCTGCCTGACCCTTTGGTTTCCGAACAATGCAACTGCAATGGAAGTGGTGCATGAGCAAAGGCTGCCACTGAAGTGGGATTTTTTCCAGCTCCCAGAATAACTCCCAAATTTGACCAATCCTCTCACCTTGGAGCTGTTTTTAACGAGTCAAGCTGGGAGGTTTTTTTCTGTAAGGTTCTGTTAACCTAGAAATGGCTGCAGCTCAGCTTTGAAGTTAACACTTCATTAAGATTAATTGGGGAAGTTCACACCTCTGCTGGGAGTTTGTCTAGCAGACTGTGAGACAGGAGCAGGCTGATTTACACGCCGAGGCCTGGCTTTGTAGCTGTAAAAGGGAGGGCAGTGACTGGCTCCAAGAACAGTGCAAGAACTGAAAAATGACCCTGCTTCCACAGCTGGGCTCCTCCTGCTCCTGAACTTACCACAGGGAATGGATGCTGATCACAGCTGCCTTGAACTTGCACTACAGTTTCAGGTGCCAGCCTCGGGACACAAATGACAGGGGATATATGATTAAACCTTGCATTACTGGTGGTGGATAAACAAAGAGGTAAATTTTTCCATTTGTCTACTGCTGCCTGGTATGAGCTGGGGATTATTCACCAGAAGAAGGAGAAGGGAAATGGGGCCTGCTCCTGCTGACACATGGGCCATGTCCAGTGCTCTGTGTCCACAGAGAGGTCTCCAGGAGGATGTGGGGGTAGGAGAGCTCTGTGGATCTGTCCCTTCCCTTTGTGTCAGACCACATGATGGGAAGAATGAGCCTTGCAACATGTCAGATCCATCAGAACCGGGAAAGCTGATGTCCTTTTGGCTTCTTGGATTTGGCTGTGTTAGGTTTAGCGGGGGACTCGATGATCTTAGACTCATTTAGGCTGGAAAAGGCCTTTTTGAGTCTGTGGCAGTGAGCTGCCAGCTGTGCTAGGAAGGCAGTAGCCTCAGCAGCAAGGTGGCACATGTTCTTGGCTCTGTCTCCTTTCTCCTTGTGATGATTCACTTGGATAATCATCACAATGTAAATCATCGATGGTTGTTTGAGGTCACATGGGCACTTCTTGATGATTTCAAGGAGACAGACAATTAGACTTGGGCTGATCCCAAGTGAAATAGCCCCAAACAAATGGATGCTTCATCTGTATGTTATCCCATATGCAGGGAGTTCACAGAATCACAGAATATGCTGAGTTAGAAGGGACCCACAAGGATCATTAAGTCCAACTCCTGGCCCCGCACAGCACCATCCCCAAGAGTCACACCATGTGCCCAAGATCATTGTCCAAACACTTCTTGCACAGGCAGCTGTGACCAGTAATGTCTTAAAATCACCGATGTTTCTCTCGGATCCCCCTGGTAGAACAGCACAGTGTCAATGGTGTTGGGGAGAGCTGCGTGATGGAGCCGTCCTCCCTTGCCAAAGCATGGATGAACGGTCCATCAAAGCTGTGGCAGCGTTACTCACGGCACAGTAAATGAGTCAGGTCTTGCAGTATGTCAAGGTCCATATTCAGAATAGTTTATGCTCCTAATTGATTTTGATTCTGAAGATCAGATGAGCTGCATCAGTGTCCCGTGTGGCGCAGCTGACGTGGTCGGAGTGAGCTCTCCCATCCAGCAGCGTTCACCCTCCGCAGGTCCGGCTCTCCAGCAGATCCGCTCAGCATTTCAGAGGGGCTGTGATTAGCTGTGATTAGCTGTGATGGGACAAAATAAACAGTGGTGTGTAGTGTTTGCACAGCGGCCCTCGGACGTGCTGCTTTGTGCGAGATAATCCTGCGGCCTGAAGCCTGGAGAAACCTCCCTTGCAGCTCAGTCAGCTCCTTTGATAGAGCTTTTATCTCACCCTTTACTGTGTTTATTGCTGGCAGAAAACAAGAGTAAATGTATAGATAAACTTCAGGGTCTTATCATCTTGGCTAGAAGGGTAATCCTGGCTCCATTCATGTAAACAGCTAAATTCCTTCTGATTTCATTTGTACCAGGGTTTCATCTCTTTGAGTACTTTTTTCTCCCTCTATTTGCAGTCCTTGAAGCAATCACAGACTGCTGTCTACCACCTGCATTCCACCAGGCACGGGGATTGCAGCCCGAAGGCTCAGCACAAGGGAAAAAACCCTCCTTGGAAACTTTCAGATCTTTAGACACTTCTGAGACAGGGAGAGAGGTGGGAATTCATGGACCAGGGGCTGAAAACCCATCAGGTACTGGAGGGAACAGCTGGGGGAAAGGGGCAAGGCTGGCTGCAAACTCCCATTCTGGTGCAGCTACCAAAATAGGCACCATTCCCTGCATTACCAGAGGAGCACAAAGGCTAAAATCCAATATTAGAGAGACAGCAATGAGCATTACATCTTGGGGTTTTAGTGTTTTAATGTTGTTTCTATGGTACCAGTACCTGGAATCTTCAGAAAAATAAAACAAAATTTAATTACAACAACCAGGGAGCCACTGCCCTACTTCTATATATAGAAGCCCTCCGTTGTATTATCATGATTTCATATCTGATAAGGGTGTTTCCAGTTCCGTGAAATGATTTTTGCTGTCTATGGCTCATACAGGTGGAAAAACAACACGCACATTCATAACTTATTTTTGGGGAAAAAGAAAACAACTATATATATATTTTTTTTTTTTCCTACTTTTCTGAGCAAATACTTATACAAATGAAGGTTCAGATATTGGCTGTCCTAGAACTTCAAATCTGTTTGTTACAGGCCAGGTATAGATCTGACATTTACAGCACAAACCGCCCTAGCACTGACCTGAGCAACCAACCATGATCCAATCCCATGGAATCTGGACTAATGTAAGTCGGTGTAAGTTGGCCATAGGAGTCCAGAAGCACTGGAGACCACACAGATTTATCTCCCTCACTTGGAAATTGAAATGCAGCATATTTTAGAAACAACTTAAGCAGGTGCTGCTGCAGGACATTGGTTAAGGATAAACAAAGTAATATCATTGGAAATGGAGGTTCAGTTGCCCAGGTTTGAGTTCATGGGACAGGTCTGGCTCTTGAATAACTTCAGCCATAACTGCTTGAAGGTGAACCTGTGGGATTCACTAGCCCAGACTGGGCTAATCTAATGGAAAGGTTTTTCCTGACCAGGAGGAGAAGACTTTGTGATTAAGGAAGAAGTGTCCTGTGCCACACGTTCTATCAGAAAGACAGCACTTGCCCAAACATAATAGGAGAACATCCTGGGTTTAGACTGTGGTGAAAAGAGTCTCTAGGGTTACTTACAGGTGTCCCTCTCGGGGCAACAACAGATGCATTTCTCCTTAACTTACTTGAAAAGTCTCTTTCTGTACCTTCTGACCAATGGGCAGCAACACGTTTCACTCCAAAGAATTCTTTCTATTTATGAGGCTACAGCAGAACTCAGAAATACTGCAGACAAGTTGTTTAACTGCTCTTGAAGATCAGACAGGAGGGAAAAGTATTCCCTAACTGACATGATAGGTTGTCCCAAGAGAGTCTTTATTCTAAAATAGTTTCATATTTCCAAATGTAAAAATCTAAAACAGTGGTGAAGGAGGCTAGAGTTTCTTTTTTGGCTCAGCCAGCTAACCTGGAAAGGTATATCTGTGCAGTCAGTCAGGAAAGTAGCAAAATTCCTGGTTGTAGCTCTTGGAAGTCATTGCAGAAGCAAAGCCAGGTTATTTTGATAGAGGTTGTGTTATCATCAGAAACAGTCTGGAAAAAACATGTTAAGATGTGGGTCTGATTTATTCTAGGACCTAGGGTTCAAGTTCAAATCCAAACCAGGATTAAAAAAGACTTGAGTATTCAGCAGGAGATTTTGGCTTCAAATGATAGAAACAGTGAGGGATCTTGCTGGCTTTGGTGATAGGTCAGGTTTTTAAATCACCTTGATTTTTGCACACCTCCTCTTACAGATAATTGAAACCATATTGTGTTACATATATGCAGCATGAATTTCCATTGGTAGCATGTCTTTATCTTGAGATATTGCTTTTTTTCTTCTCCTGCGACTGAGACAAAGAAGCTCCTTTTCTCTATCCCTGTCATCTTCCAGCTCCTGTCGAACAATCTGGGCCTAATTTGAATTCCAGCGAGGAGGAATAACCTGATATTTTGCTTACCTTCATGAATGAAAGGTTAATTCTGTACATCCAAGATTTATATTGCATGCTAGTTTAAGGGCATTTTACCACACAGCTGGTGAGGGACTTTTACAAATACAAGAGAGGACTGTATGTTATTTAACTTTTCCTTTCAACTCTTTTTTTTTTTTTCATTAAGTTCCCAGCTGACTGCACACTCTTGAATGCAGCAATCTGTTTAATCTAGTTTTAGCCTTCCTTTTCCTGTTTTGCTGTTTACTTTTCTTCCCATGCCAGTAGCGACTGAGGCAATACTGTGGGTCCATTATTTGTTTCAGGCATCATGGAATATGTGCGTTGGCTTTGCTCTGTGTGTGCACGCATGAGAGAAAGGGAATAAACATACACGTGGCCAATTAGTTAGTACACTTCAATTAATGAACAGCAATCCACGAATCTCCTTTTTCTGAGAATTTGGAAATGCTGGGGACGTTTGCCATGTAGCCTTCAAAAACTTCAAAAAGCAGCTGTAAGGTCACAGTCTAATACTCCCTTCTGTATACTCATGTCTTTTCTAAAAATATTTCCCAACTTAGTCTTCAGTGTGTGGAACAGGAGGGCAGAGGGGGAATGGCAGTGTTTACGACCAAAGTGCAAAGATGAGGAGGAAAATTAAATCCACAAAAAAAACGAATCTTTTGATCTCTGCTTCATTTTCCTCATTACCAACTTCACAGTACCAGCAGTTATGTTTTAACTAAACACTGAGTTTATGGACCCATGTCTCTGTCTGCAGATAAGGGAAGGTCAAGAGGAACTAAGCTAATGCTGCCTTTGCTTTTGCACATTTCCCTTGAATTGGGACACCCAAACAAGTCAGTGGGAGTCTAAACACCACCAATGGTTTGGGTGTGTTGCTTCTTGCAGTAGGTAAAATACAATCAAAGACGTCTGCACTGGGTAGACACAATCCTGAGAAGAAAGAGTCTCAGTAGTATCACAGGTGAAGAGGCCTCTAGGGTCCATGAAACTTGAAAGAAAATACCACAATAAACTGATGGCAGCAAAATTAACCCAGCCAGAAGAGTTTGGAAGGAAGTGTTAAAAACCTAGGCTTTATGTCCCCTTTTTTTTTTCTTTCTCTTTGGTTCTTGAGCTGTGAGAAACCCTCAGGGGTCAGAGAAGCCGCAGATGGGAGGAGGAGGGAGGTGTATGGAGGATGTCTCTGTTCCGTAGGAAATCTCTGTCAAACCACCCTTCGGAGCAGTGAGAAAAACTCCAGTTTCCAGCAATGTTTCTGCCTCTCATTCCACAAAATAAAACCAAAGGAGATGTTCCATTTCACCCCATCTCTTTACCTTCAAACTAACCTTACTGACTCTTGCCCACCAAAGGAGTTCCTTGTCTGGCTGACAAACACATCCATTGTTTGAGAGCTCTACAAAGTGATCACATCCTCTTCATCACATTGTCGCTGTCCTGGCTTCACTACTGGTTTCTCTGCTGCAAACCCCAGTAGAGATGGTGAGCTGAGCTTGCACAGTGTGTCCTGGCAGCCCCAAGGGATGCCTCGAATGGTCCTTTCAAAGTACTGACCTGTCACAATCCATCCTCCAGGTGGGATGACTGATGTCCTCAGCAAAACCCATACGCATCAGAAAGGAGTTTAGGTGTGCAATGAGGAAGTCAAAGAAAATCCACGGATCCCAAAGAAGAAATAAAACACGAACTGTTCTGCACCTAGCACCAATACCATCTGAGGAAAAGAAAAACCTTTTTCTTTCTGTGCTTTCTTCCAAGGTGCAGAAAAATAATGTAGCCAGATTCTACCCTCCTGAAACTACTGAAACTCATCAACAAGCAACCTGGTATTGGACATTAAGGAAAACTTACACTAGGGCAGTTCCCAGAGGGAAACAGCTCCAACAGGTGAGTGCATTGGAGAAACAAGGCATGTCCCTTATTGCTGGTATCATTTATAACTTTAGGTCTGAGTACACAGCTAATTCTGAAGTAGTTCCAAAAACAAAAGGCAAGAAAAGAATAATGATTCCTGAGAAGCCGGGATGCTGGCTCTGACTGATGTTGGCTACAAACATGTCTGGGTGAGCTGAATCTGGAGTTTAAGCACTGACAGGTCATTTCAAACTGTCCTGCAGCTAAGTAACATTCTGCCCTGGGGAAGAATCCCTTCCAAACCCTTCCACTATTCCACACAGGCTTCCTTTCAATGTCGTTGTCTGTTCTCAGTGGGTTTTCTTCATCTTCAGTCTTTCTGAAGATTTTGGGATATTCAGGGAAGCTGCTGTATTAATTTTTTTCAGATGTTTTGAGTTCTGAAAGTCTTCACCTGCAGAGGATTTATCCTGATAAGGCATTAACTCCAGCTTTATTTGAAGAAAGAGAACTGTACACAAAGTGACGGGTGCTTGGCTGCTTCTTAGACACTAACATGAGCAATTCTGAATGGAGATCTGTTCAGGTGTTCTGGATATTTGCATGTCTGCGTGCAGAAAAAGCAAGCAAATGCAAATGAATGTTCCTGAAACAGCAGTGGAAAGAAAATATTTTTTTACATACCCTAAAAAGACCTTGTTATAAGGATCGTGATAGCAAGAACTCAATAGCAAGAGACAGAAGTGCTAAACTTCCAGAGCAGGAGATGGGAACTGGCTGGCTGACAGCAATGGAATTGGGGCCCTTCCCTTCTACATCGCCGTAGACTTCACTGAGATCCTTAGCTCAGTGTTTTATTAAGCCTCCAGAAGCACTTAAGCCCTAGAAAACTCCTTGGGCTGCACAGTCCTGAACGCAGGAAGCCTTCCTGAACCCCAGAGCGTGTGGTTTGTGCACATGTGCATGTGAGTGCATGCATGTGCTCACGAGGGAAGCAGAAAGGAGGAACTGAGGCAGCAGACACATGACTCAGGGTGTGTGGAGATTGGTAATACAACCCTGGTATTGCAGCAAGTTTGGATCTTCGTTCTGCAGCAGCTGGGCTTCCTCCCAACAGAAAATGCTGCAGGCTACATTTATGCTTAGCAGTTAATTATCCATGGGAGCAGGTAAGGGATTAGTGACCAGGTAGAGTTTCACACCTGTCGGTGGGGTGAACACTGTAGCTGCTCAGAAATATTTGGCAAGAGAGGAAATAATGCAGCTTTTCCTATGCTAAACCCTAAGTCCCTTCCATATGAACTGAAGGAGAATTGTCTCCCGTTGGTGGAATTCGGTCTGTGACGTGCCTGGACGAGATGTGGTTCAAAGTCATGTTGCTGCATGTGCTTGGCGGTAATGCTGGCTTAATAAATATCTGTCCTCCTCTCACATCCATGCCTACCTCTGTACTGCAGCCCACACCCCTGCCTTTGGTGCCACTGGAAAGCAGCCGTGGAGATACCCGGTTTGAAGGGCAAAAATAAACCCAAACCTTTTTAGGAATGCTGGCTCACAGCCAGGCCAATATCCTGACCTGATCGGCAGCACTGATGCAAACCCCAGGAGGGCCAACAGAACCCAGGGGGCAGAGCACAGAGGTACCAGCACAGAGTGAGGGGCAGTGACAGCTCAAGCCTAAATTCCTACCAAAGACTTTGCATCATGACCCTGGAGCTGGAGCCACGGTTTGGGGAGCAAAGCTCAGCCTAATCCAGTCTCTGTTCTGAACAATGCAGGGATACCACAGGTTTAACTCAGGCTTTGCCTTTGAATCGAGCAGCATGAATTTAGGTTTGCATCTTACACCCAAAGAAACCTTACTGAGCAGCTTGTTTCTGCCAAGGTAATGAATCAGGAGATGGCAACAGATCACTCCATTTCATCCCGGATCTCAAACCCTATTTGTCTGCTCTTCCCTGGCCTGTCAAGGTTTTCCCACATGCTGTGTGTTCTGGGCATCATATGGTCTCTTCTTTTCAGCTGTAGGTGATTGCAACACAGCCCCTTTAAAGAAATCCCACTGACACTGTCTGTTAGTATTCAAAAGCAATCAGGTGTTAACAGGCTTATACAAAAGTTTACCTGTCTAGAATTTCTTCTGCTCTCACTTTCTTAGCTTTCATTCTCATAACCTGTGTCCTGAATGAAAAGGCACCTGCTCACTGGATTGACCTATGGCAAAACCAAAACAAAGGTTCTTGTTTTGCCCCTCTTTAGCAATATCTTTTGGCTATTGAAAATGTAGCACTTGTATCAGCTCACTTTAACTGTGTTTCCTCCATCCCCTGATTAACACATCTAAGTTTAAGTGTTGGTTGCATAATTTACAGATTGCAAGGGTTTACTCTTTTTAGATTCAGTAAATGATGTTTAAAGTACTCAGGTGTCATATGTTATTACTAAGATGGAGTCACAGAGTCAATTGATGAATGGAACTGAGCAGTTTCCAGGATCGAGTTCAAGCTTGTAAAAGGAGATGGGTTACTAAAACTTAAAGAATTCTCTGAAGCTCGAATCTTTCCCCAACAAGAATAGAATCACAGCTCTCTCTTTCTCTCTTTCCATATGTAACATTATACAAGAAATGCAAAGTAAGATATGGGCATCTCTTGAGCATTTGTGGAAATTAGCATTCTGGTCATCATTGGATGTTCTTTGTGCCAGACAGAGCTATGCTTTTTTTCCAAATAACTCCATCTTGGCCCCTGATACCGCATGTGCTTACTTGATTATTCTGAATACTTCAGAGTACTTTTATAGCTCTCTCATAATGAACTGCCAAGTCTATTTTGAATATGTTAATCTCAGGATTAAGTTAAATATAAATACATGCCCCCAGCACTCTGAAGGATTGATGCATTTTCAGTTTAATCTCTGAGGATTTGCGTACCATTCAGAAGAAATGTTCAATATCAATTCAGCGTTGCTTCCAAGTAGGTGCACGCTTTCATGAGGAATTTATATGAATCCCATTATAGAAATGCTGGGATCCCTGTTTTATAGTTACAGAAGAACCAAAACCCCAGAGGACTAAGGGAGTGGTGTGACAACAGAATACATTTATTTTTTGGACAGGACAGGATTAAAAAGTGCTGCCATATGAGATCAAGTATTTACGTGGTCTAAACTCTCTGCCAGTTCCAGTTTATTCAAAAAATTCTGATGGATTAACTCTGAACAGCCAGGCTTTATGCCAGACCAGGCACTTCCATCCCAGCCATACGTTGACTCCCAGAGCAGATGCGGGGTGAGCACAAAGGTGTCGCGCTGACACGGACGGCACCGTGCACTCTGACAAGGTCAAGAGACGTGCCTGCTCCGGGATAAATGTGCTGAGAAGAAATCTGCAAGCACACAGATCCAGTTGTTTTGCTCATGTAACCACGGCCTTACAACTTGGACTGAGAAGAGTTGTGGTCTGGTCAGGGAGACCACGGCTCCTTGGGCGTCTGTGCCCTTGCCCATCCTCATCCTGGCAAACAGAGCTGAGAGAGACCAGGAAGCTACAAACATCACAGGCAGACTGTGAGACCCTGAGGGTATTTGTGAATTTGGGACAGTAAAACAGCGTTGGGAGTAAAAATGGACCCAGGGAACAGCAAATGGATTGCTGAAGGCATTCCGAGAGTCTGGAACCAGGTGTTGTAGTGCTGCCTGGCTGCATCAAGGACCAGAGCTTGGCTGGGGGGTGACAGCTCTGGGCTGGGGGTCAGGGATGAGAGGGGGACTGCTGTGCCCTGCTCCAAACGTAGACTGGCTGTGGGCACTGGGGATCAGCTCTGCAAACCTTGCAGAGTTTAACTCAGGGAAACAGAACTGCATGCTCCGTGGTGAGGAGCTGGTGAAGAGTGTGACCTTGCTCCTTATTTTGTGACTCAAATTTTAAAGCTGATGTGGGGGGACAGGAATAAGAAACATCTGAAATATGTGTATGAGAACTTTGTCAATCCTTCTAACATGTCTATTATATTTATCTTTATTGTATATGGCATAAGATTTATATTATAACTGGCATTTTTATGGCACCTTTCCTCTGTAACAACTTTCTTTCAGAAATCACAAAGCGTATTTTTAAACACCCATTGATTAAGCCTCACATAATCATTGTGTGGGTAATGAAAATTATTCTGTTTGCTTTCCTGTCCCTTCTAGATTTGTTTAAATCACACGAATCTGCAAGAATTAAGAAAGGTTAAGCAGCAGCAGAAACCTGTGAAGAATCCACCCGGGTTTACTTTCTCCTTTTTCCTTTTTTTTCTTTTTTTAACAGGCTACAATCATTCCTCCAGCCCTGTATCAGCTCTGTGGTCAGCTTTCAAGTGAGATTTAAGGCCGTGTTTGACCTCTCAGCCATGGAATGACTCGGGACTGATGCAGACACCACTTCACATCGCTGTGGATCGCAGCTGTGATCTGCTGGGGTGCACACAGGAAGGCAGGAGCTGACACAGCACACTGCCTATATTGGCTTCCTTGTTGCAGTTGCTCCTCCCTTAATAAAAAAGTAATTCCAGGTTTTGTTGATTTTTAGGGCACGTTGCTAGATCTTCACTTTGTTATTGAAAAAAAAAAAGTTAAAAGTGTGTGGAATTTAGGTGTGATAGTGTATGTGACAGGGCATGATGGAGAGGGTGAGCCTGGCTATTTATTGTAGATAAAAAAGTAATAGAATTGTAAAATATGCATTATTTTTTAAATCACTCTAGCCTGAGGCAGGGTTAGCTGAAGAGGTTTTTCCAAGGCCACACCAAAACATTTCTATTCCAGACACAATAATGTATCTATTTCATGATGATAAACAATCTCAGGCATCACCTTTGAAGTCTGGAAAAGCTAGCAGCTTGGTAAATAATTTTTAAAACGTGACTGCTTTTCGAAGCAGCACTTGATGTATTTCCATGCAGCTTTGGGGAAGCTCTTGGAAAAGTCATCGATGGAGAGGAATCCGATGTGAAACTCTTAAATCGTTGAGTGCTTTTTTTTCTTTTTTTAGATAATACACTGGAAGTTGGTGATATTTTTTTCATAGGGGCTTTACATCTGGTATAAAGATTCTCCGTTTATTGCAGATATATAGAGCTTTTGAGGAATCTGTCTCACTTCCACGATGTTTTGGAAGAGGACTTGTACATGGGCATGACTGGGCATCTCCATTCAAAAGCCTTCTGCTTCCACACTGTCAGCCAGGGACTTGGAGATGCTCCCTGATGGCCAGACAGGAAAAAAAGGCATTGTTAGGTTTATTTTTGCTGCTTTTATGACTAAAAACACACTTAGCAAAATTCTGAAAGGAGGAAACCACAAGTGCACACAACATGGCCAAGGCTCCCCTGGATAAGGAGCGCTGGGAGCAAGGCTGGGCTGGCTCTTCCCTCACCTCTCGCTGGGATTTACGATCATCTCGTGATCTAGGGGCTGGAACTGCCAGCACCAGAGGGGCTTACGACTCTTGTTGTTCTAAAGTTATTTGTGCATTCACTGTAGGCATTATGAAATTGCTGTGGGGTTTTTTTTTATCTCTGAAGAGCCAGACTTCTGAGCCACCGGCGTAGCTTCCTAATCACAGGCATGGAAACTCCTGAACTTTAACTAGAAGTGTTATCTGAGCAGTCTTCTTTTGAGTTACTTTGGGGAAAAATCAATAATCACGATTGTTTAAAAAGCTTATAATCGAATGCTTTGCTATTGCAGAGCGAACCTGCTGAGCCACTGGTAACAGTTTAATTCCAAAGTTGGCAACATTTCTCATGGATTGCCCCCCTACACAAAAATCTCCATATTGCATATGTGTGTCGTTAACAGTCGATAAGGCTGTTGGATTGAAAAGATACATTATTGTGTCTGGAATAGAAATGTTTTGGTGTGGCCTTGGAAAAACCTCTTCAGCTATGAAAAGAAGAAAAATCCTTCAGGTTGTACCTTGACTGATTTAAAATGAAGATGAATTTTTGACAAAACGCCGTTTGTAGCATGCAGTATGAAGATTCCCAGTGTGTGGGAAAAGGCTTTCAGGATACCACCAGAGAAATCAAAATAAAGAGCAGAAACTACTTAGGAAGCCACTAGAAACCTTGGTGGGAGCTAGGAATAAAGCCCCCATGTCTAGCGCTTCCAGCAGGCAAGAAAAATAAATGTTTACTTATTAAAGCGTTTATTTCTAAATTGTCAGGTGTGGCTGCCCTTTACAGGAAAGCGGGTGATGACTGGCAAGGGAAAAGAAAAAAATTAACTGGAAAAATAAATACTGTGAAGAGGAAGGAGATACAGCACAGAGGAAAACTTCTGTGATAGAAAAGGGCAATGGATCAGCAGAAGTTTGCTGGTATGCACAGAAATGACAACATCTGATTTATTTTTTCTTCACAGGGAGAAGAAGCTATTAAGCATATTTTAAGTCACTCCTGCTTGTATTTTCTCCCCCTCTTCTTCCTTTGTAGTTGTGGGTTTTGTTGTTGTTGGTTTGGTTTTTTTTTTCAACGACAAGAAGATAAACTGCTGGTTGTAAAGAGTGCTGCAGGGGAAACACTGGGGATACAACCACCTAATTATGAATTTCCTGAATGTGCAACATGACCAGGAGCAACTGGACAGGATTAGTGCTGTATGTTTCATCTCCAGCTGTTTCATGAATCTCCAAACTCTTCCAAGGAGAACATTTTTTTTTCCGTGGCCCTACTTTTGGCTTTAACAACGCGAGCAATACTGCTTTGTTTTCTTAAGAGCCTGAACTGAAACAAGAGCTTTCAACAAAACAAACCCCAAGCAAACCTAACGAGCCAAGGAGCTGCACAGCGTTAAGGAAATTTAACTGAAATATTTGTAAAAAATATCAAAAAGGAACATCCTTCTCGTTGGCAAAACTGGAACTAACACTGCAGAGATGCACGATTACGAGACAATAAACGAGAGTGTTTTCTTCTGGTGCAGTGTTCAGGAGTTATTGTTTTGAATAAGCACCGCTGGTGTGTAATCTTCACGGCGAGCTTCTTGAATTGGTGAAGTGCCAATGCTCTTTGGAAGCTCTTAGCAGACAGGAACTTATTTAAACTTATAAAACCAACGTAGACGAAAAAATGTAAAAAATGCCCTGTGTAAGGCCTCAGCTTGCAAACAGACAAATTGGGAAGACAATGGTGCTTCTCATGGAAGAGAGGGCAGCAGGAGCCTTTTCTTTCCATTATGCCTTTGTAAAGATTAAGAAACAGCTAACAGAGTAATATCCCTGACAAACAACAACTTCTGGGGTGTCAGAAATCACGTCTTCACAGCAATGGCACAGGTGTTCAGAGGGCCTCTTCTAGCTGCTGGTGAAGTCCTCTGGTCTTTTGTGACTTCTAGTGCAGTTTGACTGGACATATTTGTTGCTTAGTAGTATCTCTATTTATTGCTTGGTAGAATCTCTGTGAGATTCAAAGGCCAAGTTAAAGACTTGCTCATTAAATGTAACAGAATGATGTCCACTAAGTAACTGGTTTTATCACACTGATGTGCAATGCAAAGTTGTCATGCACTGCACTAACAGAAGAGGCAGAGAATTTTTACTTCAGAGTCAGAGAGAGGTTATTCCTTTGCTCTTATCCCAACAATAAGATTTTTGGGCCCCAATTTCTTCACATGTTATTGAGCATGAGAAACCCTGACCTGTGTTATCCTAAAAAGGAAAAAAAATCTGCTAATTAATACCACGAGTACAAACTCGGTCAGTTCATGAATGCAAACCTGTGAATATATGCTGAGTGAATAACTGGCATTCATTTCCTCTAAATAGAGAGGTACAGACAGAAATCCTGGTTTGTGCTAATGTTTACATGCCCTACTTATTTGGAAAGAGTGTCCTGCAGAATTTTGGATTCCCTGCAGTAAAAGTGACCGTTATAAACTACACACACTTACCCAGATTTTCTTGCATGTGCCAGTCTCCACAGGCGCTATCTTGAAAATAAAGCATTGTAAGGATTGAAGGACATTATTGTGTTTTAATCTGTACAATCTAATTTGCCTTTAGCTTTCCTTTTTTTGTCACATAAGAGAATGAGAAAAGGCTGCCACGACCGGATTGTACTGTGTGATTTGGAGTACTCAATTGTTTAAGTCGCACTAACTTTATCGGTTTGTGAGACATACTGACAAGAAAACATTTAGTAACAAGAAAAGAACATATTGTATGGCCTTCTCTTTATTCCGTGGAAGGAGTAAGTTATGTCATCACAAGGAGGGGGATGGAGGAGAGGTGCTACATCACTTTGTTCTGGATATTTTTGTAAGATCTTTCACTTGTTTGCTTTGAGCATCCTGCCAGTCCCACCTCTCAAGCGGCAGGGTGAGGTCCAAGTAAGGGATGCTTCAGGGCCGTGCTCTGAGGGGTCACCAAAGCCAGTTTTGCTGAGTGAAAAAAAAAAGAGTGTGAACCTGAAACCCTTACCACGGATGAATGTAAACTGTTAGGACACTGAGTCCTCACCCCACAGATGCTCAGAGGTGTGATAATGCACATGCAGATAAAATTCCTGCAGCCACGGTCCATCCAGTGCTTGAGTGGAACCATCCACCCTCTCTGCTGGTGCTATGCTGGGTTAAAACTGACTGAGGGCGGTATATCCCAGGTAAAAACCCACACAGTATTCAGCAAATGAATCAATCAAAGCGTGCTCTGTGTGCTGTCAAACAGCACCGATGCCAAGAGCTCTGCCTGCCTGCCCTCCAGAATACAGAAGATGCAGCTTGTGGGAATAGTAACAGTTTAACTCAAATCCCATCAGAAATGTGAGGGAAAGTATGCTGAGAGAATAAAGACTGTCTTCACAGCCTTGGCAGTGATGTCTGACCTCCAAGGCCACATCCCGATTGTACAGAGACATGGGCCCCTCTCTGGGTTTTGCCGCCGAACAGGAGGGGACGGCTGATGGAGATGATGGCAGAATACAGGATTTAGAACTGGTTTGGATCCAGCCTCAGTCACCAGTGCCAAAATTGTTACTGTGTGATGGCTAAACAATTCCTGCTTAAAAGGTCTTGGGGTTCTGTCTGGTCCTGCTGAAAAGGTCTTGGGGTTCTGTCTGGTCCTGCAGCATCTGCAGCTTCGGAGTGACTGTCGTGGGGACACGGATCCAACAGAAAGACCAAAGAAGGATCGAGCACAGCCCCTTCATCCCGCTCCTCTGCAGCAGCACATGTGGGAAGGGAGATGGAAGAGACGCGCTATCGCGTTTCTGACGCCACTCGCTTCCTGAATAAACAGAAAGATCTCACTGTGATAAAAGATAAATATGCATGTTGTTGAAAAAAAAAAACCCAGACTCATCAAAACAGAAAAATTAGTTCATAGCTTTGGTCTGTATTTATTTGGATGATAGTTTAGGTCAGTCATTTTCTCCAGTGTGACTTGTCTGTCCCTGCTGTGTCATCACTTAACCTAATCCTTTTCCTTTTTCAGAGGCAAAAGACATTTCCTCTTGGTCTGATTAATGCTCTTCCTAGATGAGCTGGTTCAGGCAGTAAGCCGTAAAAGAAATAGTTTTATCTGTTATTTATGTAGGAACTCTCTGATGGAAAGCAATCCTTGCTTCACTCTCTCCTGCCCCGTCCCTTGGTTCCTGAGCCATGCCCAGGCTCCACGGAATCAGTTTATTGTTGCTGTTCACCATCTGCTCTTCCAGTTCATCAGGGCCGTGGGGATGAACAGGAGGAGCTCCAAGGAGAAGGCAGCATTTGCTCCAGTTCCAGGCTGACTTTGCTCTAGTTTTTGTGAGATGGCTGTTCTGCAGTTCCAGGTGAGACTGGAAATGGCCTCGTGCCTGGGGCCCCTGTTCTGACTCCCTCGATGAGGACCCGACTTTTGGCCCATCGGAGAGAAAAGCTACAAATCAGTCCTGTGATTCCATTTCCTTCCTCTTCTTTATTGCTCTTCATTTTGCTTTCTCCAGGTTTGATTTTCTTTACTCTTCAATTTAAATATTATCTTTTATTTTTGTCATTTTCCAACTCGTGGCAGTGATTTTTTCCCTTCTAAACCAATGTCTTCACCATCCCTTCTCTCTCTTTTTGGTTTTTTCCCCACAAAACAGTCTATGAGACCAACTGAAGTCTTTACCACCCTAGTGAGTAATTAATCTCATCTGGTCTGTAACGCTGTCCAGGACCATCAAAAAGTCTGCGTGTTTTGGGTCAATAATAAAACAAAACATTTTTCTACTTTTAGATTTTATGCATTACAAAAGTTTTTGCAATTAACGACGAACAATACTTAGTGCTGGCTGACCATTCCACATTGAAAAATCTTTCCCATGGGAAAAATGCCTATTTGTTATTTTCGTAGGAATTATCTATTTCAGATAACTTTATTTTCATTTTTCTGTGTTTTAGTCATGTAGAAAAAAGTCCCAAGCCCAGCCTATCTGGGCATGATGCTTTTACTCAGCTTTGAAGCCAAACTGATTTTTCTTTAGTGTGTGTTTCAGCAAGAAGCAGAACATCAAGGAGTCCTATGGGAAAAGTGTTTGTGTTGATATTTTAATGGAAGCTGAAGAAAATACACTTGGGCTGCCTCGGACTCCAGAGGGTTTTCCAGTTTTTGAAAGGAAACCTTGCTCTGGTGGATAAAGTGGATCAATCATTGATAAAAGCTGTTGGGGAAAGTAACACTGAAGAATAGAGTGATGGAGAGAAGGCAGAGCACAGGACGTGTGGGCGATGAGCTCCTGCAGAGGAAGGTTGGCTTCCCCAAGGACCAAGGCTAAATCAAAAGACCCTTCATAGCACGGCTGTGATCTGTGGTAGGGGTAAGGCCAAGTCCTATTTTAAGCTTTTCCTGTAGTCAGATTAAAGCTCCAGTCATGATTCCCCCATGGCTTGGATGCAGTGCTGAGAGGTGAATGACCACCACGGCTCCTTGGGGCTCCCTTCCACAGCCAGGGGATAAACTTATCTTCTTCAGGGCTGCACAATTTGTAAGTCAGAGCATTTCTTTAGCCCTGAAAAATATTGCCTAGAGCTTTTCCTTCTCGGTCCCAACCCATGGAAATGTAGGAATGACCACATTGAAAGGCCTTCCCTTTGTGGCAACCCACAGCAGACACCACGGGGAGGACATAGGCGAGGACATGCACTGACCTCAGCCTGGAACTGCTTGGGCAAAGGGCTTCCCTGTCAGAAATGGCATTTGGGTGACAACTTTCCAACATCCATCACAACCACACACCCCTGCTAGGGCTGGGTGGACAGGGGGAGGCTCAGCGGGTGATGTGTACTCCAGGGGTGATATTTGGCAGTAAGCGAAGGGGCTACAAAATATATCTTATGAGGAAAATCTGGGAGAGGGTTTGTTTAATCTGGAGAAGAGGAGGCCCAGGTGAGCGCTCATCCCTCTCTGCAAGTCCCTGAAAGGAGATTGTAGCCAGCTGGGGGATGGTCTTTTCTAAGGCACCTGCAGTGAGAGGACTAGAGGAAAACAGCCTTAAGCTGAGATAGGGGAGGTTCAGATTAGACGTCAGAAACAAATGTTTTACTTTTAGGGTGGTCTGACATCGGAACGGATGGTGGTGGAGTCACCATCCCTGGAGGCGTTCCAGGGGCATCTGGACCCGGCACTGGGCGGTGTAGGGGTTACAGCGGCGCTGCTGGGTGGGCGGCTGGCCTGGGTCATCCTGAAGGTCTCTCCCAACCTTGATGATTCTCTAATTCTATCATTCTACGACTCTAAGCAACGATGCGCGCGGACCGGAGCGGACACGGAGGGCGGAAGAAGCGGAACGGCGGCGGGGCGAGGCGAAGGGGGCGAGGCGAAGGGGCCGGGCGCCGTGTCCGCCCCGTGCCCGCCCCTCC